>OY754883.1:7152500-7752500 GCA_963576445.1 Lithosia quadra
TAATTATGCCTTAAGTTTTCATTTCATTTTATGACCCGACTTCACTCTAAAATAAACTTTATACAGGTAATTTTTGATAAAATAAATTAAACGTACTTCAAATGCATATCGGTGCATAAATAAACGATTTTGACGTAGGTACGAGCCTATTTAGCGCGTACGGTGTGATCGCGTGAAGAAAGCAGCAATCGCGATTAGCTGGTTTGCGAAAATTAAATGGGACCGTTTCGGAACAAATATTTCCCTTTACCTTTGCTTGAGGGTCGGCAGAGCGTGGGTGACGCCCTTGGTGTTGCACACGTCCACAGGCCACGGTGCCGGTCACCGTGGCCTTCACCCCCTTCTCATCAGGTGGGTCGTGTGCTTGTCTGCCACCTACGTGGTATAAAAAACCATTCTATTTATATATTAGTAAAAATAGTGATGGAATTGGTAGCTGTGATGCCTCATTTTTTTGATAAACCTAAAAGAAGGCCACGTCGGCCAGTGTCCTATTTGTCCAACTCAGGTTTTATTGTATTATGCTACATGCCATATCACATAATCAACATAATAAAAACAGTAGCCCCTGATATTTTAGACTGAAGTCTAAAATGGACGAGGTTGACATTCGACAATTTATTTTTTATGAGCGTGTAAAGTGTTAAACGATTTATAATTATTCCTTTTTTGAACGGATGGCCCATTAAAATTAGTAAATAAATAACTCTGCTGCTAACGGCGGAACAGTGAATACTCGACAAAAATTCATATGTCATGTGAATTTACATAGAGTTGAGTTGAGAAATTATGAGTTGTTTGCAGTTTATGATTGTTATTGAGACCTCAATTGAATTATTAAAATGTTTCATTAATATTTGAATTAGCTTGACTCACACAAACTTTTAACTTCCAGCTGTAATATGATGGTCACTTTTTCGTCAGTTTTGGCACCTCAAAAGGTAATAGCAGAATGGGTACCTTCTAAAAGTTAACTTCATCTTTTAATGCGAATTATCTTTTTGTTAGAACAATGCTTGATGTTTTGATATCTCATGATCTTCAGCTAAATGTCAAGTATTTACAGGATACATCTAAATTCTCATAATGATGGACGAATAAAGGTGATGAATTTTATCCTCCCCCCACCCCTTCCTATCCTCCCCGCCCCTTCCCAGTCCTCCCCCATTTCCTTCAGTGTAGGTAGCGCGTGTGTGACACCCTTAGTGTTGCCCACGTTCATAGGCCACGGAGACCGCTTCCCATCAGGTGGGCCGTGTGCTTATCTGCCACCTACTTGGTATAAAAAAAATGTACCTATTAATTTAAGAAACTGCAGGACATTTTATAATAACTAGTTTTATTTAGCTTCATAAATAACTAGACGTCCTCCACGGTTTCATCCGCACTAAGGTTGCCTACCGGATTCTTTTTTTCTCAGCTATGATTCATCGATACGACTAAACAAATATATCGAGTGAATATGACCTCAATAGAACATGTTGTTCGATAACTAATATTATACCAAACATTATGTACCTAATATATATGTGAATAAGTAGGTATGATGATATCCTTCAAATTATAAGTACACTAACTATTCCATTACTTAGTTGCTTTTTAAAGTGATGTCAAATATTCTGAACACTGAACACTAACTATCTACTAACTATTTAATTTACCAACGATCTTTACTAACAATGAAATACAGTAAAGCTAACATAAATAAAACTGATGTTTGTAATCATCAAATGAAAAGTTATTATAGCACGGTGACCGTTTTCTATCAGGTGGGCCGTGTGCTTGTCTGCCACCTACGTAGTATAAAAAAATATTGTTTTACGCAAATTTTTAGAATTAAATTATCAGCAAATTGGTAAATCGATAATAATTATTTTTATGGAGATTCCTTATCAATTAATTATTATGCAATCCTTATTCAGAAGTGGAATCTCGTCAAATCATTTTGACGTGAGTCTACTCGTACTAATTAGTAATCCTTTGATGGATTTCGTACACAAACAGATTTAGAAGGATAAGGATCACAAAATATACCTAATTAAAAGTATATAATAATGTACCTAATCGTAATTTCTGAAAAATTGTACAAAAACAAACAAGAAAATTTTCCCATGATCCAATTCAAATATTGTTAGAATTGGATCATAGGAAAATTTTGTCATTTTATTCAAATGGCGGTTTTTACTTTCAAACTTCTGGAAAACAATCGTGTACGACTGTGTAAGAGTAGGACAACAACGTGTGCTGCGTACATAATGAGTATTATACAGAAATATCAACAACGTTGGGTACACATTTCAGCGAAATGGGCACATCACGCAACTCCGTGAATCATCCTCGCCCTCGTGCCTGCCGCCAGTCGCACAAACACGCATATGACTCAACATGGAGTTGCTGTCACTCTAGATCTGACCGCATTTCGTCTAAATACAACTTAATATTCAAAATAAGTGGGGGATAGGTGTTTGTGTAAATATTGTGACATCCGATGTGAATAACACACATCAGTTTTGGCATCATCGATCGATATGATATAATTATGAAGAGTTCCACTACACACCTACTAGCAGTGAGTAGTGAAACTCTTCAACGAATACTATTTTCACCCTCGACTTTGGGCCCATTTGGTTTTTATAACAAGTCACCATTGTTCATTTGGTAACAAGTGTGCGTTGTATCACCGATTACCTAATAGTGGTTGTATAGTTTACAGAGGGCACATTAAATTTTTTTTTTTTATTAAGTAGGTATTTTATGTAAAATTTTAGAGCGACGGTGGTTGGTAACTTGGAATGTAATACCGATGGCGATTGTATGGACCGATATATATCATACAGTCGCCATCGGTACATACCTTCAAGTCTTTCCTCTTGGTCAGAGGTCAGCCTGATCATAGCCAAAAAGGGTCCAACATAAAATAGAAAGCGAGCTCTGGGCTGTGAGGTTGTAAGCCTTGGATGCAGCCCAGAATAGAAAAGGCTCCCTGAACCTCACCAGTTTAGCCATCTATCATTAAGTTTCCGACGTAAATTACGCTCTAATTGCTCAATTGCGTTTCTTTTATACAAAACACTACGAACGTAGCTCCCTCAGTGTGCAATAAATAGCTCAAATTCAATTAAACTCTATGACTTATATTATAATTAAAATTGAAATACTATCACGCTTAAAAGCAAGAAAGTTCGTTTATAATAGCCAATTAATAAAGAGTCAGTTGTGTTCGCCGAGATGAAACCTGCGATATCATGAAATCGCACGGCAAGACCGGAGCTTAGTTGCAAACTTTGTTCTGTGGTTGCAAATCTCGCTTTACTTTGTAAACTAGTAGACAATGTGCCACATTTTTGTTGATAATTTAGCGAATCTTCCTACGAATATTGTTATTATAAGTAGTTAGTGAGATGAGATGCATATACTCTCATATACTATTATAAGTAATGTGATATTACGGTCTTATTATATTGCTATCGCGCTGTATACAATGTATAGCGTAGAGCGACGGCGCGGGCGGCGGCATTCCTCAAGGCCGGTCGTTCCTTCCTCGACGAAATGAAGCAGTTGTTACGTCGAACACTTATTGAATCTAAATGAATCCTTGTATCGTGTTGTAGTGAGCTATTTTTAATGTAGCAGAGATTTCTAACATTGGATTTAAATTATAATAAGATATATGAATACGGTTGCTGTAATATTTTGATATACCTACCTACCTATAACCTAACTACTTCTAGCTTAGTGCTAATAATAATGATTGTGGTTCACTTATCATAATCAAATCATATTTTTGAACAAAATGAGGAAATCTTTTTAAAGGAAGGGCTTGTGAAGCCAGGATTTGGCTCTACATTTTATAGGTAGAGAACTTACAAATGTAAAAGTGACCAGAGTTTGCAGCCAATTTTAAAAAACTTAAATACTTTATGTGAATTGTTTTTGATGTAATTTCATTATCTTATTAAAGTATACAAAAACTGATCTGGTTAATTAATTTTTCGGTGATTTTAATATTTCGACCAATTATGAAACATTTACCTACGACAAAGTTTCATTATCATGATAGTTTTACTCCCAGTTGCATTCAAACTTTGCAATCTGGAGCCCGGTGTCTGTTTTACTCTTTTTCTTTATTTAGCTTTAACGACTTTCATCTGATAACCCAACCCCGAGAGCGCTTGATCCTGTCCCCTTTACCAGCAGATGTGGTTAGTTTGGACGACGAGGATCATCATATCTTGAAGTTAATGACCGAATCTGTTGACGTCATTCTTTTCATTAACTACCTACATTTTCTCTGGTGGACTTGAATGAAATCATCAAGGAGATTGCTTCGTATAGTTCGTACACGTTGAAACTCTTTAAAACAGTTATAAGCACAGGCACGGAATGAGACTTCGACATGCATTGACAATCTGTCTATCATTGTGAAGACCTTTCATGGAGACTACGATGAAAGTCATAATAAAATTAAATTATGGAGCGAAAATTTTCTCTCGTTAAATTCATTCCGTCGCATGATGCGCACGTTTCTGAACAAGATATGTAGTAGTAAATGTATAATACAGTTACCGAACCAAATACTTCTTTATTCGATATTTAAATGATTTTCCATTGTCATTTTTACTAACTGACCCACAGATAAAAAACATGTATAATAAGGGTCTAGATAGCGCTATATATATACATATAAGTACAGTACATAACAATATAAGTACAGTAGAAGCGTTACATAGTAGGTAACTTTCACAGAACAGTTAAAAAGTCTTTTCTGTTCTGTGTATAATATAGCTATCTAAGAATGCTATGACACAATATGGTATAAGTATTATAATGTCTTTGAAGTCAGTAAATCAAAATATTACATAGGTCCACAATGTGCCTAATACGACAGTAAATCTAGGACCTCTACAAGGGAGTCTCTAGCTAGATCAATGAGACAGATCGTCTTATAGCTAACTCTACCAATGATAATATTCTATATTTGTTAGATCGTGCCCTGTAGGGTTGGCGGAATTCTAAACTCTTATCATTTTAGAATATCCAATAATTATTAACGGAAGCGCTATAGCTCTGCTAAACTAACACTTTTCTCTACAAATCCATTGATATATATGATAATCTCTAGGTAATCTAGGATGTATGTATGTAGGTACCTCTGGACGTCATGCAGAGATTCTCTGTTTTGGGAGGTCAGAAATTAGTCGCTCCCATAAAAATCGTGTAAGCCAAACCAAAGAATGGAGTAAACGGGATCCTGACTTTGAAGCGAAGTTTAAAATACAACCAGGTGCACTACTAATACGATGATAGTGGTGATGGTGAGGTAATAATTACAATAATAACTTCAGACTAGAAAACCAATCATATCATAGAATCTATATCATACAAAATCAGTGTTTTTCAAGATTTGAGGTACCTACAATTAATATAAAGATTTTGATCATAAAAGTCTGATTAATCAGATTAGTCAGACCCAAAACTAGGTTTCTCATTTGTTTTCCAAAAGAAGAAGTAATAATTCTCTTCCAACATGTCACTAATGTTAGACAGACATTGTCATAGGCGTCAACCAGCCCTATTGGTATTCGCCAGTGCAATAGCAACAACGGTACTCAGCCTCCGCGGCGGTTAAGGGCGAGCCCTGAATGTCGTCCGACTAGTTTCTCCTTTGCGAGGAATGTCACCTACATGCTATATCTAACAGGATTTATTTGTTATATATAGGTACTGGAAAATTTGATACAGTTTAATAGTTCCATAAGAATTGACTGCTGGAATTTTTTTTTTTACCTGAAATCAATGATCATTACCTATAGAGGAAGGATTTGTGAGGCTTTAGTGGAAGCTTTTACCCAGCAATTAAACAAAATTAACAATATAAAAAAAGTATCGGTACAACAATGAACCCGATCTCTGTTTCAAAATGATTGCGAGGTTTAGTCCACGCTCGGTCTGATAAATCAACTGTTGTTGTTATGTGACGCACTAAACTCTGCGACCTGACCTTTTCGTTATAATGCGACGTTAAATTTGTTTTGAATTTCATTTTTTATTTTTGGCTGCTATGACTCATACTTAAAACAGGTTGATTAAATAAAAATATAACATAATTTATTAAGAGTCATCCCAAGAGGTTTCAATATCCTCAATCAATTGTTTGAAGGTTCGATCAATCACAGTTTGGGCTTTATCTTACTTGTAACCGAGTATACCTATTTATGGAAATTTCTATATCATAAAGTTATTTTTGGGTATATAATTAGATTTTAAATAAAACATCTCAAAGTTTATTTCTTAACAAAATTGTGAGTGGTACCACTTAACTTATTATTGTGGGTAGTCTGAAAATATCCTTTCCTTAAAAAAGGTATATTGGCATGTGTGTAGCTTTTTTATTTTTTGTGGACACATGTGATAATAAAATAATTACGTCTGATGTGAATGCATGTATATGCATGAGATGCGACCAGATGATGCCCAGTTCGGAGTTTGCACAGAAGACATAATGCGCGCGTTCCGTGACGAATCCAATATGGCGGATTGGCGCGGTTAGGCGGTCGTTCACCTGCACCCAGCCGAATGTTGAATCCACGCAACGTTACGTTTTGACAACTTCCAGAAAATATTTGAATTCATTTTTACATTCACTTTATGAACTGTACAAAATACTTCGGAAGAAATATTGAACAAGTAAAGTAGTTATTATTAATCAACTGTGTGTGTCAAGTCAATACACCTAATCGACAAGACCCATCACATAAGTCACATAGAAAGGCATTTTCTAATAATTAGAAAGTTAGGTAGACAGTAAATTCATTACTCAGCTTTTGAATTAAAGTAGTATAGTTAAGTTAATTAATTAATTAAGTTCTATTTAACTACGTCCAAGCTAGGCATTGCTTTACAAGATTAGTACATAATATGTAATACCTACGGTGTTTCATCTTCTTTATTATAATACAATTTAACCTCGGCCGCGGGATAGATGGTGATGTACTTTTCAGTAACAAAAAAATACGATAGAGATGAGATAATTCAAGATTCAAAATTAAACAAAGTAAGAAGCAGAAGCGCATCTGTGATGTCATTCGTCTTCCCCGAGATCAGTCGACAGTCGAGTCGATAGCCGACTTCATTCGAATGAGTCATTGTGAACGACTGTGAGGGCGCCGGATTTGAAAGTGCCGCGATTGAACGCGCTTGCGAATATAAAAATAAAAATATACCGTTTTATAGCGTATCGAATGAAAATTGAGCTCTGTGTATTGTCACTATTATATCTTACGACTTTCGTGTGTATTCCTCAATAATAATAAAAAATTAAACAGTGTGAAATTTCATAATGCATTTCTGCAACTATTATAGAATCGCTGAAAGAATGCGTTCCTGACAGGTTGTGAGCGAAAGGGCGATGTAACTTTGAACTGGTGTATAATTTACGGCAAAATTTCAAATATCGTTTATTGACCTTATTAACGAGTGATAACATTAAAAATTTAATTACTGTGCCAATTTACAATACACAGATTAATTTTGGGCTAAAATGATTAACAATTAATTAATTAAAAATATAAAATCAATAGTTTTTAAAAGTCATACCACGTCCAACCACGTCAAACTGCGCTGTTTCAAGGTTATGTCAAATCTTCGCTTTCATAGTGATGAGACAAAATAACAAGGCAATTGTAACCGCATATTTTAGTAATCTTGATAATAATGATCTGTTGGTTGAAAAATATAAAATAGAACGTTATAATTTTATAATAATGTAATTTTGTAATAAGCCCCTACCCAAGCTAATAGAAAGATTTGATTATATTTTTATAATGAATGAAATGAATATGATTTTTTTTTACTATTTCAGGTAATAACCCATCATTACAATTAATAATCACATAAAATTAAATAAGAATGAAACAAAATTAAAAATTAAAAATTGGAAAAACAAATAGGGCATATAGATAGCCAAATTAGAATAAAATTAAAATTAAAATGAAATCACGTTGTCACAATATTGCTGACTGTGATTATTATTATGTTATTGTAAGTCGGGAACAGGTTTAGAGAACGGTTCTAGGTACAAGTTATTTATTGTACATAACTAGTCATGAAGAATTGACATGTGTCAGGAACGCATAGTCTCAGCGGCCAAACTGTAAGTACTTATATCTACATTTTATAAAAATGAAATGAAATGAAATTTGTTTATTGTTTGTTTGTTTGAAATTGTTTATTTGTATTTAAAAATTATACCTAGTTAATCTACACCTCTGCCAAACTGCACAGCAGTAAGTTGGTCGATTTAGTCATAAACTTATAAAGCCTACTTCGATGTGATAGTTTTCCTTTTAATTCATCGTAATAAACTTCTATAGGACTGTGATTTTTCAAAACTGCAAACTGAAAAGAGAACAGTAAGCGTCAAAATTAAAAAAAACTTAAAAATCTGAATGAAAATTCCTAATCATATTACTTAGTAATCAAAATTGAAAAACGTTTTATTAGAGTCTATTGAGTGGTTAAACATTATCATAGAAATATTAATTACTTTACACAAAAACCGAAAATTAAAAAATGGATCACCTACTTTGTGCGTTGACTATACATAATTCTAATTTACCACTTATTGGCATGATTATGTAATTGTCTTTTCATGCCACACTGCAGTTTTTATAACTAAGGATCTCGGAGCTAACCTGCTGCAGGTGGAAGGTCGAACGAATATACCAAAAGGGTTCAGTATTGCTTACGGAAACCCTAAAAAGTGTTATATTATCTAGTATTGTAATAATTTACGTCGTTTGCAAATTACTCCAATGACCATGTATGCAAGGTCGCTCGATAAAACTAGATCCTCCTTCGAAACTTTCATATCAGTTACGTGACGATTCGAGACCGAAAGATCCACTATACTTCAAACAAAATACCAAAAAAAAAACAGAATACATTGCTCCTTTATTCACTTTTTAACATTCTAATCTCAGTACCAGGAGATCAATCGAAATTGTATGACTAAGTTAGTCAAGGTCAGAAATGTAAAAAGACACGGATGCTTTGGAACCTGCTTTGTGGGTTGCTGAGTCATACACCGATATATTGATCGTACAGTAGAACATTATCTATTTGGTTACGTCCATTTTGTCGCATATTTTGTTTATCCTGCACCCACGTAGGTACTCCTTCGTATATGTAGGCTATATAGGCTGCGTATTCTACAGTTTGAAAACTAAAGGGAACAAGTGACATCAGCTTTTAAAAGAAAAAGTGAACCTTAGAGACTGATAAACAAATATTTTCTTATCCACTGTCATTGTCATTTGTAGGCTTGTGTCTTTTACCCGTCGATAAATATTGCTTCTGATATAACTTTTTATAGGTTTTTCTAGCATGAATGAGTTGACTCTCATTCGCATGTAAGTATATCTCACGGTCAGAGTACTAGAGATCCTGCCTTTTTATATTTTCTCATTCTTCTCTTCTGATTCTTTCTTCCGCTCTGCAGATATACGTATGCTATAGACTCTTACTCCTTTCCTTTACTCATTCTCTTAATATTTTTTCTGCCATTACCTTTCTGTGGGTTAAAGCTGCAAGTGACCTCTGTGACATTGCTAACTATGACGACTTAAAATAAGTTAGGCTGTCTGATAGTTTGCTACCTCAGTAGTCAAAAACAACGTAAAACAAAACCAATTGATATCAATTAAGAATTCAATGAACGTATGTGCTTGTGTGTGGTCAAGAACCTTTAACTCTGGGGCCTATTTGCAGTCATTTTAAATTGCAGGGTTCGATCCACAGGAGTCATATAGCCAAGTGCATAGACCTGCAATAACGGGTTCAGAATGTTGATATAGCTGTTACGCTACTGAAGTAAGATTCCGTAGATCTCATGCAAATAGTTTGGCGAATGGCTCCCAGCAAATTAAGGTGCAAATGCTACGAAGTATATGTAGCCAGGTTTTAATTGAAAATCCAACCCGCCCCTCACCCACTTCGGAGGGGGTAAAATAAGGGAAGAATGTTCTTATGGAAGACCTTATTTTTTATTGTTAGTAGCATGAATTTTCATAATTCTGTTTCAGGTTAGAAATAAATGTTTTACCCTTAGAGAAGAGGGTGGATTAGGGGAAGAAAATGTATATGGCAAGTCCTTTATTTTTAACCCCCGACGGAAACCCGAACGGGGTGTTATAAGTTTGACGTGTGTGTGTGTGTGTGTGTGTGTGTGTGTGTGTGTGTGTGTGTGTTTGTAAGTCTGTCTGTGGCATCGTAGCTCCCAAACGGATGAACCGATTTTGATTCTGTTTCTTTTGTTTGAAAGATGAGTTGGGGGAGAGTGTTCTTAGCTATGTTTTATAAAAATCGGTTAAGCCATTTCAAAGATATGGGGGGTGGAAGTGGTGATGAAAAATTTAATGTGTTCAAATATACTCGTGTTGGGTATCAAATGAAAGGTCATAACTTATACATTACGATACCGCAAGTTCTATGAAAATCGGTTTAGCCATTCAAGAGATATGAGGCGTGAAATGTATTTCTAATTCTGTAACCATACTCCGCGCAATTCGCATTAGCTCTGAATAATTGTTGATAGACTATACGTATGTTGATATTAAATAATGAATTAGCTATAATACTTAAGTTACCCCTATAAAAAGCATGAAATAAAAAAAATAAATTAAAAATTTAAAAAACCCCCGACTCACAAAAAAAGAACAATAAAAAACCTGTAAAAAGTATAAAATAACTATTATATTATGACCTATCTACCCTAAGTATTGAACCTTTATTATTATTATAGGTAGCTATATTATTTACGTATTCATATTTTTAACTAACAGTTTGTCTCGTCGGGGACCGCTCACCTAATCATAACCTAATCGTACGTCTGTCTCGCAAGAACCTAACTGTAGATGTTTTGCGGTCCCCCCGACGAGACAAACTTTTAGTCAAAAATATGAATACTTAAATAATATAGCTACCTATAATAATAATAAAGGTTCAATACTTAGGGTAGATAGGTCATAATATAATAGTTATTTTTTACTTTTTACAGGTTTTTTATTGTTCTTTTTTTGTGAGTCGGGGGTTTTTTAAATTTTTAATTTTTTTTTTTTAATTAGGAAGCTTGAACTGAATATTAAAGTTTCTCATTCATTACATTCACAATTGAACCCTTAGGATAGCTATAGGTAGCGCTGCAGTCGGGCTATAGGATATTTTATGAGTTTATTCCTAGAAGTGAATCCGGGACGCGGACACTTAGTCATTTATTTGTACCTACTATGACACTCACATCACTTTGAACTGCATAATCTTAGTAAAAAATATCCTATAAAAGCTCTATCTGATCCAGAGTTGTGACAACAAAATAAATTATTTATTGAGTATAACTATGTACGTTATCAAACTTGGTAATGATAATTATGTTATGATTCTGTTTGTATCTATTGAAGTCAGCTTGAACCAGAATTTCCATTTAACCCATTATTGTATTCATCTGTCATCATGTACTCTTTAGGTATATTGGCAGATGGCAGGTAAGTATTCACAATTCTTGTTAATCGATTAAAAAAAAATTGCTTTCTAGAACCCATATTAGGGGTGAGATATTCTTGGTACACTTGATTACAATTTATCTATGTGAGAGACTGGTATCTGTTCTAGGAAATTCTGCAAGTTAACTTATAATATCATTAAGTCGTACAATACAGATTTATTACCCATACTCTTCATAATCAACCTGAATATTGACGGTCCACAAGCAAAAATTCTTAAGCGACGACTAAGGTTGAAAAGAAAAATATTTCGTATTAAAACTTTTTCCTATCTATGAAGGGTCTATCTCACTTTAGAATTTTATCTTTCTTGCCTCAAAAATACTGGGAAATATTTGATCTATTAAACCTCAACGTCCTCAACATGATTGTTCGTGGCGTGCATCGTGGTTGTGTTGCGAGGTGCGCGGGCGCACCCGACGTCGTCGGTGACTCAGGGGGCGGTGCCAAGGGCGCTACGCCCTGTCCCGCCCCGCGCCCCGCCCAGCCAGCCATGATTTTGCCGCGCTTTTTTTTTCAATCAGGTCATGTCCGCGTCATACTTAATGTGTTGCCAAACACTGGCATTCACGTCAATGACTTGCTAGCGACGGAGCATTCATTATAATACAAGTCGTGGTTTTTATATTCGTTCCGTTTTTTTTAACCGCGTGTTCAATCGAGAACGGTGTTGCCAAGAACCTGACACTTTTAAGGCTTGTTAGCTAAAACTGCAATCAACTTATAACATTGTATGTAAGTGTTTCTTTTATTAATCTACACATGCATCTTTGTATGGTTTGACAAGAAATCAGACTTTTCATATTGCATGAAAGGCTGAAGTATTTTTAGTGTATCAACGTTAACGAATTTCTTATGTGTATAACCATAGCTTATGCAAAATTGAGACAAGATAACAGTGCAGCAGTGGTGTAAAATACATAACTTGAATAAAATTTATGTTTAGACATATTAATTATAAGGTAGAGTCAGATATCCAAGCCAATCATCAACTGGTTGATGCACGAGACTCTGACGCAGACTTTCCTATTCAGATTTAGACGAGGGCCGTACCTACCTGTGAAAATCAAAGAAGTATAAATAAAAAAGGAGTAGGAGGACAGACCCCGGGCACAAAGTGAAAACTCTGGATGCAACAGGCATTGACTCTGAATAAGTTCTAAGGTAGAGTCAAACGTAATTAATTATTATTTGTATTACTGGAGACCATTCTGTTCTGCTCTAGTTCAAGTCTAGTTCTGAACAGAAATAAGTAGTTTTGTTTTATAAAAAATCTTATAAACGCCAATGGTGGCAGAATTGGGTTGCAAAAATGTGTGCAAATTTTCTCTCATATTATTATAGGTCTACATACTGATGTACTATGTAGCTCTGTGCCGACTGCGGCACAGAGCTTAAAACTAAATTCATCTTTAGTTATTACAGGGCTTAAAGTAACGAGTAGGGTTGCCCGTCTTCCAGTAGAAGCAAGGTTGTGGCTAAGGCTCTAAGACTTTAAACTACAATGGAGCAAGCCCCACTACAGGGTGTGCTCTACTGCCCTTCTGCCAAATCCAGCATTTGCTGTCATAATGGTGGAGACCAATTACTCCTCCTTGATTGTGATATATGTATGGAGTGATGGAGGTAGGACACGACGGTATCTCCTGAAATTAGCAGTCCGACTAGGGAAGTACCTCCACCCTACAAAAAATGCGGCCATAATAACCATCGTGTTGTGTTCCCGGTGATAAGTAGGTAGGATAGCCAGAGCTCACTGTACCCCTCCCTTTCCTACCCCGCCCTTTCCCTACAGGGTCGGCAACGCGAGGGTGACGCCCTTGGTGTTGCACACGTCCATAGGCCACGGTGACCGCTTCCCATCAGGTAGACCGTGTGCTTGTCTGCCACTACGTGGTATAAAAAAATAAAATTAAAAAGGTGACAAAAGAAAGACTAACGAAAATCGTAGTTCACGTTGTAAGTACTTACAACCAATTAAAAACGTAATAGAGAATGTAATATAGAGGTATCTGTAAGCAGTTTTCCTTTTCAAAGATATAACGCTACTTCATAACAAGCACACAAACATTGATGATAAATTAATTAATCTGCTGTCTAAGCACGTTTATAAACTAAAACCGTACGATTACGAAGTATGATTCTGGTAGCATATCATTATGCTTTTTTATACCACTTATGTGGCAAACAAGCACACGGTCCACCTGACGGGAAGCGGTCACCGTGGCAGGGATATCATTCCACAGCCTAAGCATACGATGCGCCGTTTTCAAATGTAACGTGTGAGGATGAATTCCCTGCCAGTGGCGACGGTGCGATGGTAGAATGTGGTCTTCCTAATATAGATAACAAAGGTATCTCAAAATAAATAAACATTCTGGAACAAACTACATGGCGCTACCCAAACTATGCACAGTTTCTATTATAGGTTCTAGAATGTCGACAAATACTTAGATAACAGTTTTATTCCTAAATACATTTAAACACACAGTTCAATGCAAATAAACATTTCATAAGTAATAATATTCCCACAGAGTGGGAATCGAACTCGCGATCTCCTGCGTAGCACTTGAACGCTAATGTGGTAAAATATTTAAAAACAAATAGGTACTAGACTAAGGCTCCAGGACTCCGAACTGCAGTTAACTTCAGAGTCTTGCTTCTACTGGAAGACGGTAACGTTTCTCGTTAATTAGCACCTATCCAATAGAGCTGGTTGTCTTAAGAGATTATACAATATTAATTATAAGTACTTATGTGACACAAAGTCAAGTAAGTTCGTTAAACTTTATAGCGATTGTATGTATGTTTAGAATATATTTGCATACCAACTGGTTTTTTCGTATTTTCGAGTCATTTAAATATTTTGTTAAATATTTTCCTACTACGAACTGTACAAATAAATACATCGTCTGTTTGGGCTCATTTTTGGGGTCGTGCCAACTACTCCGGTCTGAAGATGAAGACGGTAGGTGGTCATAGGAACTTCTAAACTAAAAAAGATCAACCCGTCATGTTAGGACTCCTTTTATTTATCTTGTTATGCACTTACTAGAAAGCTAGTTTTAAAAAAAGTAAAAAAAAATCGTTTTGTTTTTATATTCATTTTGTTTCTCTACATCAGATACTTTTTGCCAACATGCGCCTACTATTAGTTGCCCTAGCTAGGTTTTCAAAAAATAATAGGTACCTACGATAACGTCTGAAATTCTAAAGTATGATAAGTAGGTACGGTAATATTCACACCACTGATGAGCTGATGATTGATTACTGATGATTTATAAGTATGTCTACTACAAAAGCTATAAATAGTTTTGGTGAGAGCAGACCCCTTTTACCTCTCGCTCAACTAGAAATATCAGTTTGGTATCATATACGTATCGTGTCATACCTACTTCTCGAGTGGGTTTTCTTTAAATGAACTATGCAGTCGTGTTTATTTTTTACTTGTTTTTAAATTTTACTTATTTTGAAAAGGTTTTTAAAAAAAATCTCCTAAAAGAAACACACAGTAATAAGTTTACTTTCAGATTTGGGCAGTACCTATTTCTTAATCGCTTGCAATAAACTTTAGCTCAAACTTAATATAAGACATGAAACCGACAAATCAGTGGCCATAGAAAAATTAATTTATGAAACTAGCCTCACTCGCCACGTGGTTTCGCCCACGTAAGACCTAACTCAATGGGAATATCGAATTAAAAAGTAGCATAAATGTTACTCCAGCATAAATTAGCTTGCATCGATTACAAATAAACAAAATATATTTTCTCTATATAATATTAATGTAAATAAACAAACGGACTTTTAATTTTAAATTGACACGGTTATTTAAATTCCTAATACAATAAATATTCCGAAATACCATGTTTATTTTTGTTTTTTGTTCTTAAATATCCCGGCAATTATAATGTGGTAAATAGATATCTTCTCTTCATAATTATAGATTTATGATATGATAAAGGCACATGTAACTAATTGAACTGTGATTCAAATAGCTTCACGCGTTTAATTTAGTTTATAGTTTAATTAGTAATCAGCACCTGTTTATCATCACAACCGGTCCTGTTAATCAAATTATTAATATTTACATATTATGATGAGTGATAAATAATATCTTCTACGAGTAAAAATTCTAGACACGGCGAGCAAAACAACTTAAGTCAATTCCATTTAATTTTACTAAAACTGCTACGAGTCCCACTAACCTGTGCCTCGTAACTTAAAATGTGCCATGTAAATTTTTATATCAAACAAAAATTGAGTAAGTGTTTTTTTTCCCTTCTGAGTCTAGAATAAAAGGCATCATAATATTATAAGTGAAATGAATTTTGAAACCAAACAAGCCGGCTCTACATTACTGTAGACTTTACAGTGGTGGCACACTGGCTACTACGTCACATAGCTGGATACTCTCTAGAGTATCCAGCTATGTGACGTAGTAGCCAGTGTGCCACCATAACCTTTATTATTAAATCCACAAATATTAGCTGGTAACTTACCTATCTACCTGTTCTATGTGTCTATTTTTTATGTAGTATGTTGTGCTTCCAAGCAAACACACAAACGAAACATCACTCGTAGAAACAATCAATACGTATTTTCGTGTCAAATCAACTCATCAAATATTTCAAGCATGAGTCTATAATAACAACATACGATGAATCGTCATACTTCCTATAGTCTACTATTATTTGTATAATTATGTTTTAGGTAACAGCATGCTTTTTAAACTATACAATGAAAGGTTTATTTAACTTTTTAACATAATGTGGCTCATCAAAATTCACTTTGCCTTTAATATGCGTAGTAGAAAAACTATGAGGAGACCATATATTAAATAGTTCCAGTTCAATGGGGCCCCGTACACCTTTGATAGATGTCTTTATTACGACTTAATCTTTAAATTTAAATAACCAGGCTATCTCAAACAGTCTACGTCATCTAGTTCAACTCAATAATGAAAAGAATTAAGGGTATATACTGATATATCTTATACTCGTATGTTATGAGTATGTATAGCTCTTAAAAAACAAGGGTTTTATTTTCGTAAAAAGTAAAATAATTTTTTAATTTAAATTAGCCTATTGCATTCCACTGCAGGACATATGCCCCTCCCAATGAACGCTAATAGCACCTGATCTACCACCTTGCGCATCCAGTCTATCCCAGCTATTTTTTCCAGGTTATCCGTCCATCGTCAAAAAGTATGTTAAATGCACAAATTAAATTCCATTAGATTTATTATTGACAATGACATAGCGTACTGGCAATGGCAGCACTAAACAGTATTAAAACAAATAAAGTATTAAAAGAATTTTTATCTGAATTTTGGTACAGGAGCAAGAATGGTGGAATAAGTTGTTTAAATTGAGATAGAAAAGGGATCAAAAATTAATTAAGGTCACGTAAAAAATATATCTCAGGTCGCATTAGCTCAAGGTTATTATTATTTGTATTATTAAGATAAACACTATATAATCCGCGCGCGATGAAAATGTGAAGGAACCTTGTCAAAGTAAATCGAAAATGACAGTTCTCAAGTAGCGTTAGCGTGTTAACACCGACTTTGTTCTTGATTGAAATATCTATCAAATGCCAGAACTATTTCGCGAGATTGACTACTCAAGATTTTACCCCTTTTTCCACTCATTATTAATCTTTAATCTATATAAATAAAAATTAATTGCAATTCTGTTAGTATTGCAAAAACTCGAGAACGGTTGAACTGTTCTTATTTGTCAGACATTTGATGTTCGTCCTATCTCCTATCACTCTCGTCGTCGTCGTTTCGGTATTTTTGGCACGATTACATGTAGATCCATGTAGATCAGATAAGAAAAGGTGGTATATTAAAGATAGCTGTTGCCCGCGGCTCCGCCCGCGTGGACGTCGATTTTCGCGTTTTATTGCCGGTTCTAATCAGCTGATTGTGATCAAATATGCGTAAGATTTTGAGTCTAACCAAGACCTTTCTAATAAAAAAACGCATCAAAATCCGTTCAGTTCTTTTTACGTCCATCGATAGCGATAAAAAATACCAAACGGATTTTGATGCGGTTTTATTTAAAAAGGTCTTGCTTAGACTAAAAATTTACCGTAAATATGTTTCAATGTTTGGTTGTAATTGGTTAAGTAGAACCGGAGATATGACCAAAAACGACCTAAAAACGAAGCGCGGGCGAAGCCACGGGTTTCAGCTTGAATAAAAAGTAGCCTATATGTTGCCCAAAACTATGAACTATAATCGTACCAAGTTTGATCAAAATCCCTCCAGTAGTTTCTGATTTTTACGCGCACAAAAATTTGCGGACAAACAGACAATCATACAATATTATAATTATTATAAATCTCGCATTCAAAATCAAACTCATTTAGAAATCTAGTCGCACTAAAAATACAGCTTCGTTTTGTGAGCTTCGACATGAGTTTGCCGACGCTACGGCTAGCCGGCGGCCCACTTACGTCTCAGTTCCAAAAGGTAGCATCACATTTTGATCGCGCGCGGATTATACCCACCTCGATCCTCATATTATAACATAGAGGGTCAAGTGACTTGAAAATATTGTTTCGAAATTACGCTGTAGCATTTTTTTATTGTTTATTTATAAAAATAATTCTAGAAAACTCTGATTGACAATTTTTGGTTATTTATTCATTTGCATTAAAAACTCAGTATTGAGAGAGTATGGTTGCTGAATAGTTTTGAAAGAAGTAGAAAATAATCATGGCAAAGCAGATTCACAGCGTCACAAAATTAATTGCTACATGTCAGTTGTACACGTAGACCCATCGTAGACCCCACCACGATTTTTGGAACTCTAGCTATATTGACGTGCAAGCCAGGACACCTGCTAATTAACAAGGTTTTGCTCTTAGGGTTGGGAGGTCGGCACGGCAATCCAACAACCCAGCCAAACTAAAAGGAGGAGAAGAAGTAAGTGGACCCTGGGAACAACGCTAAGATGATAGTGATGAAAACAATCGGTGTCGGTAAAATGGTATGTTTTATTTTCTAAATAAACTTCTATTTCAATTTAATTATGACCAAGACCTGTATGAAGCTGATGGACACTCCCCAGGCAAAATCTTCCGGCAATACGGCAAGAATCGACTCCCACATAACCGGTTCGTCATGCTCACTGCGGGGTGGTATCCGGATATTTTCAGTGGGGTAAAAAAAGAAAGAGCTATTACAAATTACAATACTATAAATTTTTTAATATTGTAAAAATCAAAAATGTTCGATTTAAATTTTCAGCATCGATAAATCTCTCGGTGTTATAATTCTGATGGAAAATAATACTAGTTTGAAAACATGTTATGATATGACATTATTCTGATAAAGTTATTAGCTAAGCGACTCAATCTAGATTTGACTTACTTACTAAATTTATTTAAAAAATAAGGAATTCACCCGAATAAAAATAATATATGAATGTATAAATGATTTAAACGATGAAATGAATGCATAACGTGGCCATGTTATTACAACTAAAAAACAGTTAACAGTTGAAACTGAAACTGAAAATCTGAACAACCCTGAACAATTTGATTTCTCAAGTGCCCAATTATGGACAAACTAAACTTACCTACCTAATAAAGTTCGTGAAACTGAATCAAAGTGGATTATAAAATAAATCAATAGCTGCATGAAAGTGATCAAATTCCTTATTCACAGGGCAATAACCGGAAACTTCTTCTGATACGAAGACATGATACATAAACTAGGCATTACTGGCACAATTGCTCAGTAATATTATTAAACTCATTACAGTAGAACATCCTTAACAGGTACCAAATTAGGCATCCACCAAATCTGTTTCTACATCAATCAAATGCCTGAAGAGGTGATCTGCGTTAATTCACTCAAGAACCTTCACGTCTCATAGAACAGCTCCAAAGGCAGATGGTGATCAAAGAGTGTTGATCAAACAGAATATCCTTCCTATCCTGAATGTACAATTCTTGGTTACCTTCTTAGTACGCTAAACTTCTCAATTTTTTTGTCTGTCGGCCGATACTATGAACTTATTTTGTGCCTGTCTCATATTTGGACTGAAGACCTTTAAACCCTAAAAGCTACTTGTGAATTTTCAAAAACGGAAAGACATATTCCCGAAAAGATATTTACTTCCACTAGGAAGTAGGTATGATACCTTACATACAAAACATTTTTTATGAATCGGTTAAAATCTATAACGAGATTAACGTGTCTTTCGTCGACAACTTTCTCCAGCCGCTCGATCCCGGCACTTGAAGCAAAAGCAACGCAGACACCATGGCGCCGAAATTATGAATGAGAATAGACAATAATTATTCTTTTCTCAAACAGTTCGGTTATGAACGGGGTTTTGTGCAATTATGTAATTATTGGAAATGCTGCCTCATGAAAAAAAATCTCATTCTGTATACTGCTAATAATAATCACTGTAGGATTGCAGTTAATAAGTACACTGTAAAGAGATACTTTGGTGATCACTAACTACCTATATTCTATTTGATGCCGGCAAGGCAGCGTTCGGTGCCGTGTTCCTAAATATATTCAGACATTAGATACGGTACGACAGTATCTACCAACAGGCTGACCAGTAACTTAAATCATACTGGCCTTTTATTAAATACCTATAATGAGATCATATTTTTGCAACTAAGTACTATCACAAAAATGTTTAAGAACAGAATTGTGGTTGAAATTTTAAGTTTAAAACCGCTAAATGCCATAGAAAGCGGTAATGTTGGAGGAGTGTTATAATGTTCAATTAAAACTGATGTTTCGGTCAGTTGAAATAGAAAACGAGACAAGGCCTACAGGTGTTGTCGCATTCGTCTCGTTAGAGTCGTCAGTCGTAGATAGTTAGAGCTCTGGGTAAAAATTCGCGAATTCATAACCATGTAGGAAAGAGTAAGCGGCGCATGGTGCTTCCATTGCGAGCGATTGGTGCACGATGCGAAGGGAAAACGCCCGCGTCGTCGATGAAACATATTTGCGAGACGCCAATTTTTCAGAGGCGAACTGGCGAACGTGTCCCCCACCACCCACCACCGTATGACAGTGACCCAAATGGAGCGCCGGCGCACTCAGTTCCGTGAATGTGCGCAGGCCTGCACAACGTGTTTGCGCGCGCGCCCACAGTCGTGCGAGCTCCTGTTCGCTGTCGTTTTAGTGTGATTTACGATCGTATATTACTGTGCACTATGCTATGCAGTGAGTGAGCACCGGCCGCAGCGCCGTGCATGTGTCGTCTTAACCATGTGGATGATGAGCTTTCTTAGGTAAGAGATGAAAAATAAATTACACCTGCAAAACTGACGTCAGAATGATGTTCGCTAAAATGGTTGAAAAATGTCGAAATCAACAACAATTAGGTGGGATGGAAAGTGCTTGTCGCGAAGCGTCCAGCGTGGCGGGGCGTCGGTGAACGGGGTGATGAGTCAGACGCATCTCGAATTTTCCTCGTGGTCGAATACTGTCATTGTCGTAGAGGGGGTTTCAGCGAGCGGCGCGCTGACCGTGGCGTCGGTCGGTGTCGATGCAGCGCGCTCCGCCGCCTGGCAACAGGTATCTGAGCCTATCAGCAAGCACACCGTCGCGGTCGGCTCTGACTTCACCGTAGGACTACCGGCAGCTCTCACGCGTCGCACAAGCTGCAAGCTAACGGATTCGGATTCCACGGCCGAAATTCCGCTGCGGACATTCACGTTTCGGCCGACTGAAATAAATCGCCCGTTTAACGCAAATAGCACGACATTGTCGCCGCATTGACAGACTGACGAGCATTTCCGCTTCTCTTTTTATCTGCCTTTCTCGCGTACCTACTGGATCGTATATACTGGATCTCCATCGTATATACTGGATCTCCATCTAAGACGTAAGCGTGTCTTCCAACATAGGTAGGTATATGATGGTATTTTATTTGTAATTGAGAACATAGATTTGCGTATTGATTTCAGTACCTATCTAATTGGAGTTAAATATTAAATTTGCTACAGCCACACGTGGTAAGAAATTTTACACTTATCGTAATATATAATACCTAATTAATAAGCAAACCTATACTGTATTGTCTGTACCCCAAATATAAATGAAATAATGTTTATCCCTGATTTAAATCGTTAATAAAGATACCTGAGCCACGTCATCACAATAAACAACAACTAAATTAATACCTTTAGGCACACCTGGACGTTCAAGTGAGGCAATTATAAACTTTGCTATTAAAGTAAGTTTACGAACACTGGTAGACGAAATTGTTACTTTTCCTCAGAAACAATCGGCAGTAACATGTGAACGATAAAACACCTATCATGCGCGTGACGTCAAAGCCACGATTGCGCCTCCACTAGCCGCTAACCACCGAGTGCTGAACTTTGCGACATTGTCACTGATAAGTTAAATTTATAGACTAATTCCGAATATAAATACAGAGATAAGAAAATACGAATCAATACTAAAACCTAGACCATACCTAGATATAGTTAGGTAATGAGGAATTGAGTGACATTGATTTACCTTTTCGACAAAATTTACTCAGAATTTCCAAGAAAATATATTAACAAATAACTTGTGCAAATCTAACTGACACTATAAATAATGATATATTTATGATGATTCCATCGGAATTTCTTTAAACCTATAATCAATTTTAATTAATTCATGATAGATTCTAAACCAAACTGGAATTGAAATAATTTAAATATCAAAATAATTGTGTGTGAATCACCTTGTGGGTCTATCATTATGTCAAAGCCGCAAACCTCTCATCATGTTAACGACTATTTCTGGATAAGCAACAAAAATTTATAACTTTTATATACTACAGAGGTTATCGCGAGGTCCCCGGAGGAGGCCGATTGCCTCCGAGCTTCAAGTCGGGACCTGTCGCGGTCGCATAATGCCAAACAATTACTCATCTGTAAAGAACAAAGAAGAACTAACTTCAGGTGGCCTTTGTTATTATCAAAAATATGACGCGAACATGCCTATTTCTGAATAATAACCACGATTAATTGAAATGCCTGATTATTTTTGTCTCATCACAATGATATTGACAGTATTAGGATAGATAAACTGGTAGATTCTTGATAAATATGAGTTTTACAAATATTATCGATGGCTATATTTGGATTATTGAATTGAAATTACTAAGAAATCTAAAAATCTTACCCTGGGATAGGTACAAGGATTAACGAGGTTTGATTGAGTGCAATACTGTCCATACAAGGGTTTGCAATATCGCGACTGGTTGGTCCCTCGACAATGAGTCACAGAGCCGGTTTCGATGGCTTAGCTTAGACTGGCTTAGACCTAACGTTTGCGTCTTGCACGGTAGACCTACGTATCTTGTATAGGTGCTGTTTGCTTCTTTTGCCTATATAATTATATTTTTTTAAATATGTTCATTCCTTTCGACTGGTACGGTTAATAATCCTCACATAAATTTGGAAAATAACTTATTACCATTTTTATGATCTGTAGTATTATGTGTATCACTCGTATCATTTGATTTCAATAGACCAAAAAGACTATTATAACTTACTTTTACAACTTTTATTATAGATAGTAGAAGATGCGAATGCATTCTTCTTAGTAAATTTTTGTACTTGACTTGGGTTTGTAGGTAGGTACTTGATAGGCAAACTTACCAAGTAGTCCCCCTCTCCAACTTACCAAGTAATCTCCCTTACAACTACTATTCAAACCCTAAAACTGCATCGTGGTACACTAATAAGATGATATTTATTTACATAGGTAATCATTTAACCATCATCCTACACTTACTCTATAAGGCAAATGAAAATAAATATGGACAAAACCCTCTGCAAAATAATAAAGGTACCAGTACATAACACTTCCCAGAAACCTTAAGATACGGGAATACCCAATAACGAGAATATCACAACAAACACAAAACAACAAAGCTTTACCCTCAAATGAAGACGAATGACTAAATCGAACAAATATGTAACTAGTATTCAACATGGAAGTAAGGTACTAATTGCAACAACCAACACATACAGCAATCATATGACTTTAACAGTCATTTACACTTGAAATAAGTGGTACCTACTTAAAGAGATTGCAATGGTTTTCAATCAGCGAGTAGGTAATTTAGATTTAAGATAATGTAATGAAAACTTTATTGTAAACCTATAAGAATGTACATACATGGTGTTGAACATCAAAATATTGGACAAAGAGCGGCCGCAGCAGACTAAAAAGTAAATTCTTACAGGCAAACTTTGAATTGACATGAATCATAAGGAACCAAATGCAATAGGACTTGACCAAGCAGTAACGACAAAACTATAAATATCTTGTCTAAGACTTACTGGTACCATCTGCCAAATGAAGTATATCTACTTATATTATAATGTCGACATCACGACTTCTTATAATCGATACCAACCATTTGTAAGTTTGTGAACCACCTGTAGTGCGCATTTCGATTAATTACAAAACTGTTATGAAAATATGTTTGTCTATTACTAGACATTTGACAAGTGATAATTTTGGTGAAAAGCACAAAATGTTTCTTAGATCTTCAACAAAATTGAGATGGTTTATTATACAGGTAAATATTTCCAATAACCGTCTAATTGAAGCGGTAGAGCTGTAGACATAAGTTAGAAATAAAATAAAAACCTTCTTCAAGATTTAATATTAACCCAAACCCGTAAAAAAACTAAGGAGATGTACAGCGGAATTGGTAGATGCGCGGGAGTAGTCGGCGCGTGATTCTGTGGGAGCTGCTGACGCCTGACGTGGGCCGCGCCACGTCACCGCACGTCACTATTGCACGGCTTTCAGCATCGTCATTAATATATTTAGAACGGAATGTACAAAAATGTTCAATACATGTTGCTGTTACGCCTATAAGTTTCCGTAAAACGTTGGCACGATTCCAGTGACTTCCTAAATTATGGATGCCGGTATTTCATCGCTCTAACATGATACCCTGATAGTAAATAGTTCTGAATACTCTACACGAATTTATACAGAAATGCGTCAAAATAAAACAGAGATTCATCTATAATCGACTTCCATCCAATAAATTATGAAATAAGACGGCCTCATTGTAGGAACTGCCACCTAACATAAGTTTTTGATGACCTTGCTATTTGTTTCCTAGTGACAGCTGATCATGGATGAACTGTTTATAGACAACGGAACTACCAAGATCCGGCTAGGTGCTTTTGTATCTTTTTAGCCATTAGTAACCATACAGAAATCTCTACCGGACATAGGTATTGTAAATAATTAAGAAGAAACTATTACAGAGTGAATGTTAAGATGCCTCAATCAATCAGAGATTAACGGAAAAGGCACACACGTTGCGCCGACCCCGATAGGAGCAGGCAGATAATGAAATCATGAATAGATAAAATGTCAATCGTCGCTCGTTATAAATATGTTAGCTACTGCATGTCCGGCACTGCATATATACTCGTAAACAATCAAAAATATACCTAAGAATAAAACTTGGAAATGCATAATAGGCACTTCAAGAGATTTATATCTTGACATTATTAATAGACAACCTATGGGAACATATTATTTTATTGTATCTAATACAAAGCGTTTGAATAGATAATAATCGTCTTTGCAAATCACCTGAACACCATAATGTATGCAGTCAAAATCGATTATTTTATTTAGCGTCGGACGTGATATAAATAATTCATTTAGAACAGCAAAATCGTGATTTGTCAATGAACTTACTTAGTTTATGTGTTTGAGATCATTTGAAACTCATTTTGAATACGCAATTCCGTTTGAATAACATTAAATGCCGTTAGTCACCCTTGATTATCGAAATGTGATACGGCTGGATTTCATTACAGACTATGTGGGTATATCAAGTTTAACTGCATATTCCTAAATCAAAGACTAAACTAATTACTAGCTGTTGCTTGTGGCCTCCCGGAGAAATGCTCATCCGAGCAACAGGAACCATTCCAGGATAAAAGGAACCCTAGATATATGTTTTGTATATATGTGCCAAATGCATTTAGATTCGGTCAGTCCTTTTGGTATCTATGATTGAGTAAGAAAGATAAATTCAAACCTCTGCACTTGTAATAGTACCTACCTGTAAGTAAAATTCACTCTAAAATATGTCTATGTAGGCATTAGAAATTTGCAAAATCAAATAATATGACATCAAGACTCTCTCTGTTGAAGTGCTGACAAAGAATTAGCTTAAGCCAGCGATTCATAACGTAGAAACTGTACCTAGTTTTATAAAAACATTTTGCTTACCTTTAGTGTTTGATGATAAATTGTTTATGCGTGTCGGTAGCATGTCAGTGAGTAGGTGTCAGTTGCTGGCGCTGCGCTAGCGCCAATTCTACATACTCGAAAGTAATTCGGGAACACTCAATGCTAGTCTATTATTGTCACCAGTGTGTTATAATAATGTTGTTTACGACACCATTTCGCTAAGTTTATGATAACGTTTTTACTTCGCTCATTTCATTTCATTTAGTACCTACTTATCGCCAATGATAGCTAATGGTTAATTGACGGCGAAAATTGAATAATGTATCTCCTAGCTCTTTATTCGATTAAGCTATTTTAATTCATTCTGCTTAGCTTCCCCTTGAAACTTACTAGCAACTTTATTTAAAGTAGTAATGGAACTGGTGACATTGTAATTCCATTAGATAGAGAATAGTTCGTAGAATGAAACACGTTTCGTCTCGTTGGGTTCGCGTTGAGACATGTTTGTAGCTGATATTCAATGTTATGTGAACTTCCGGTTAACAGAACTAACTGTAATACAAAAAAGTGGCGACATTTCTTTAAAATAAACAAGTACCTACCTATTCAAACTGTAATTTTTTGTACTTTTTACTTGTAAATAATGAACCTTGAAAATTGTACCTTTTTTCATTCGTTTATTTTAAGTGTAAAATTGCCAAAAAATTACAAGGAATGCTCACAATATGAAAATTTTAGCTGATTTATTTCCAGTTTTCACTGTTCTCAGCTACTACCAAAGGCTCTATTAAATCCCAGCGACATAATTCCTTAACGTGTCTCTTCAAAAACATAAAAAGCCAAATATTTCATTACTCGATAACATTTCACATTTGGAAATGAATCATACAAACACATTACATCATGAATGTATAATTCACTGGAATTATAATAGCTGTGTGCATTTTCAGTTTGTATGAGATCATAGCTCTTTAGTTCATAAAGTATGTGTCATGTGAGTTACGTACCGCTTGCGAGTTACGCGCTACGTAAATAGTTACGATATGTCTTGTTCATCCCAGTCAGAATCCGTACAAATACCCACATAATATAACATTATTCTAACCAGATTAATTTTTAGAACTGAGATCTAGGCACCTATACCCACACGCAAAAACCGCACCATGACGTGGAGTTGCGAAAACCAGCCCGTGATACCATACCATAAATATCAAATACATAATAGATTTTGTCGATTCATCTTTCATCATTGCTTGTTACACTAGTAAAGGAAATGCAGATATATAGTTTACGGGCGGTTTCAGTTCACAGATTATTAATTTTAATAATTGGTTAGCTAGCTCTACCTCATGAAGTACACTCTTACTTTGACCAAGAGGCAGGTGGAGGTATATCATAATTATCATAAATCCACATCCATCGACTGGACTAATGTCAAAATCGGCAATGTCTTGATTGAGAAGAGTCAAAAGGGAATTCGACTTTTACGGAAGGATTAAAAAACTTGAACTGGTTGTTCTTAATTTTATTCTTAAAGAAATAACTGTTCAAAATTGCTTAGACTGATATTGAGGTATTATTTCAGCAACTGTAAGATACACCCATCATGATCTTCAGGGCCCAAATACTGTACACCTATTAATAGACGGATGAGGCTTTGGCGCATGCTTTTCTATGGGGGTTGGAGACTTGGAGGGTCAGATGACAAGTCAAGAAAGTCGTAGGAAGAGTAGAGCGGACACCGGATTCTGAAGTGTGTAAGTTTGAGATGCAACCGGGATTGGTGGATGATGTTGATGATACAAACATTCCCATATTTGAAATAATTGTAAAACAGTTTCTTGTTAGTTATTAGGTATTGAATTTAAGTAGAATGAATTAAGTAACCTGTCAGTATCAAATAGGTGTAATAAAAAGTCGTTCACAATTTTGCCATTCATTGAAAATAAAAAGGCTGAGTTATTTATTTATGTGCGAGTATTTCTATAGTCAACTATTTAAGTTGACGTGTTGGCACGTCGCGTTGTCGTCGCGCACCGTGCTCCGAGCTCCGTTGGCGTTCCCTCAGGAATGCTGATCAAACTAGTTTAACAGCTGTGCCGTGATGTAACGATAACCATTTCTTATCTCTTATTTTTGTCATCGTACGTCACTACAGAGAATGACCTGATAAATTTAGAAACATTCCACAAAAGATAGTTTTAGGTACCGTGCCATGTTGTCTTCGCATTCTTTTATAACTTCCCGTCTATGATAAAACTGAATCATTTCGCTCTCGTAATTTTAATACTTACTGATGTTGCGATACTGTTTTATCTAGACCTTATCTAAGCTGTTTTCGTTGTAAGTTATTCAGAAATGTCTATCATGATACCTATATTTGATTATGATAATGCTTAATTCATAATTTTGATAATGTGAACGTTGATTTCGAGGCCTGTAGAGTGTAGTGTAGAGTGCCAGTAAAGCCAGGCGCTCAGCGTGCCAAACACCAGCCACAAGGCAGCAGCTGACATTGACGTAACTCGTGACACGCCATTATCGGCTCGTTGACACAGCGATAACACACACACGTATAGTGTACGCGTGTGTGCTAGCTGCCGTGCTGAAGGTAGGTGTGCGCCCGCGCCGTCATTCAACAACATGAAACAGTCATCATCATTTGAAATAAACGCGTAGGCTAAAAGAACGATGATGTCTTTGATGTTTACCGTAGAAAATTTCAAGGCAATCATATTTTTGGTTGAGTTAACATCTTAATGTAGTTATCTGTATGAAATGGAGGCTTTCAACTTTATATGCCGACTATAATTCGATACCTATGCAACACCATGTCTATCGCTTAACTCTGATACAATTTGCGTAGATACACGATTTTTTTTGAGTAGAAACCAATAAGCTAATAAGTCAATATCCAAGACGGGACTTGAACCCACGACTATTTGGTTTCTAGAGAGTCTTGGGGCTCCGGGACGTATATACCTATAGGATAATTTCAGCTTTTAGAATGTGTCCAGGTATCTCAGTTTAGTAGAGTAGAGTATTCTCCCTAAAAATGGTATGGTCGATTTGAATTCACAGGAAAAGTTAGCATCTGCTATAAAAATGTCATTACTAAAATATTATATTTTTCTATTTAATTATAATATTTGCAATATGATAGCAACTCAATTTTACAATCTAGTGTAACAAGTGATAGGTTTAATATCCAGTTTATTCTGTATGACTGAAACATTCCAACAACTGGATATACAAAAGAGCTTAGTTTTAAGTAGTAAAGTAGAGTAAGGAGTAGTGGTCACTAGGTGGTGTGCGAAACACAACTATAATCGTTTTTGGCATCGACACATGAATGTCTCATTTAAAAATACATAATAATTATGCAAATCAGTACATGAACTATCACCTACTGACGATTACGATACACAGTAGTTTGGTATCGTATTAATAGTATAATGATGGACTTAGGACTGAAAGTTAGAATTACAATCTATTTTCAGCAACTAAAATAAAACTATTTTCTAATAAAACATAACCACAATGAACAAGCTCAACTTACTGTTTTATGCGTTAGTGGCATTATTTTACCCAATTACGATTTTCCCTAAAAATCAAAATTTTAAATGTCAATCTCAAATAGTAGTCAATACACCTACTGAACAACAGTCAAAACTCTGGCACACAAACAAAACGAAAGAATGGCATACCGTGGGACTTAGTGGGTATGCCCAACCGTTTACCGGACGGTAGAGGTCCACATGGTCTCCGACGAACGCCCCGTATTCGGAGATGCCATGCGTAACAGCATTCCCCACGTACAAAAAAGGAGATCCTCTCCAGGATTCAATGTGCAAACTTTTGACTCAATTAGAAAATAGCTATAAGGAAGATGATGATTTATTTTACCAAATTTGAAATAAATAATTCGTTAGAAGTCCTCAACTTAAATAGGTAACTCACATTACTTACGTGCATGAACACCTGCTTTCATGCGTAGAAGACAAATAATATATTTACGTAATGCAATACATTATTCACTCTATGCTGAATCCTGTGTTAGAAATGACTCACCGATTTGTCTAATAGTAAATATTCATTGAAAATAAACCATAAAGGTGATAGCAACAATTCGTGTTTGTAAAACCCTAAAAATACTAAAACAAATTACTATTACACTTTTTATACCGTAGAGTAGAAGAAAAATACTTTGGAAGCGATCATTGTATAAAGGACGAGGAAAAGACACCAACTAGACCGGTATTACATAATTATAATAAAATGATAGGAAAGTGAAAACTGTACATTGAATATTTTTTGAAAAGAATACTTGCGGTGTGATGTACAATCGATACCGAAGCCAAAAATATGGTTTTTAGAATTTTTGTCTGTTTGTCTGTATATCTGGGATAAACTCAAAAAGTACTGCATGGATTTACTTCAAATTTGGCACGAATATTATTAAAAAGTCGGGTCAACACATAGGCTACATATTATCACGCTATCACCTACGGGGAACGAGCAAAGAACCTTTATTTTTTTAACGCATTCTGTAACAACGCATTCTGTAATCTATAACTACTCATATTTGAATGTTGTTAGGTATTATGTTAAAACTATGCTAATAAGCTAGCTTCACACTATAAGTAAACTTGGTGGCGATACCGACCTTCACGCGCGCGAAGCCGCAGGCCGAAGCTAGTCGCCAATAATACAATAATTCTGCACATTATTTTAACCCTTACGGTTAAACTTGTACCTGCTAGTTTATGAACAGTGTCGTGTTCTCAATTAAAACGTGTTTAACCATATCGATACAATGTAACTATAGTTTAATCACATCGATACAACGTATCTACGTACTATTATAGGTTTAATAAGCTTAAAAAGGAAATGGAAAAGTGCTTACTTACCTTAGTTGTATAGAGCTAATACGATAGCACAGGATAACGCGTAAAATGTTTAATTGTTTATGTACATTGTAATATTTATTTATTTACTAGCTTATGATCATGGCTCTGTCCACATAGAATACTGCCGTACAGTAACTTTTTCCCTGAATAAAAAACAGAAGCTGTATTTCTGTTGAACTCTACCTGTAGGTATGCAAAATTTCAGCTAAAATCAGAAAGCCAAGCACTTAAATGCATAAAATTATTTTCAATTTTCTTATATTAATGAAGATTTTAAATTTTTTGCACTAAATAGTACATAAGTACTGCTAATACTAACCGTCAACCTTAGGGAGCTGCGGATATAAGTACGAGTATTCATAGAGGCCCGGACTACAGTGATGAGACAAAAATATAAGAATTGATAACAAAACTATAAATATTATATATGAATATATAAATATTAATGCTATATTTAAATTCATACTCATACATAATACATATTTATAACATACAGTACGTAGTACATAATATTACAGTAGCCTATGAGTTCGTATAGAGCTGGCACACTTTGTTTTTAAATATAATGTGTTTGTTCAAGGTTACCCTCTAGAACTATGAGTGATTAGAGGAGAAAAAGATTAGAACATCAGTTGTTCCTTGTGTACACAAAGAGTAGTTGGAACTTGGATATTAAGTAGAGCTAGTTTAAAAGTGACATATTTATGTGAAAACCACCTTTCGTGGTACAACCCTCATAATTTCTGAGAAGATAATGATTATCAAATACTGAATGAGAACAAAATCGATTAATTGATAAATTGTTGAGTTTTTTTACGAGGTAGATAAACTATGTCTACTTTCGATTCACTGCGTATTTCTTCATGTAACATAGGTATTTTGTGAGTCGCTGCCGCGTCGCCGCCGTTGCAAAGGGAAGAGTAAGACTTAAAAAGAAAGTGGATAGACTGAGTGAATAACTGATGAGAGTGAATATTGAGATGACCACAAGCTGCGATGAATTGACAAAGCCTTTTTTTTGCGCCGACCCCATACAAATATGGAATAAATCCATGGAATGTTGATGAAAAATAGGAGGTACATCATCATAATGGTGTTTATAAAGTGTCTGGGTATAGATCAGGTGTAGAAACTTCGGATGTCTTGAAACTTGGACATATTTGTAACAAACAGGTGACATCAACATCACACACATATTGAGCTATGTCTGTGTGATTAAATTCACACTTGGTTGCGCACACGCCATACCGGCGACGTCGGCAATAAAGCCGCCCCCTCCTCCCCTTGCCTCTACCTCTTGCCTCGTTCTTTCCTCTAACACACGAATTATTCATAAGGAAACATTAATTGTAGAATACTTGTTGCCTAATTAAAAAACTAGACAAAACTCATAGTTTCCGAAACTTAGAAATGGCCTTTTCACGGTGGTTACGCACGCATTACTCTTTTTATTTTTAATGATCCCATAAAATACATAATAATTTCGAAACTACAGTTAGCAACGAGAAGGTATCTGCTTATGAACCTACTTAATCTGTTAATAGTTTTGATATATTACAGCATTTATTTAAGAAAGAGTCTGTATGGTTATCATGTTATGAAATAGTTACTATCATACCTTGAAAATCAAATCAGAATGTAGTTATATATAGTTAATGCAGTACATCGTTAAGAACTAAGAATAAAATCTAACGACCTATCAAGACAATAATAAATATTTATTTTGTTTCAGATATTTTACGACTGCATGACTTTTCTTAGAACGACAGTGCTGTACCTAAATAGGTAAGGCAGGTGAACATTGTATCCATAATGTAATAGAGACTAAACACCAAAAATATTGGAAGGTTCTGTCCTTATGCGGAATGATAACATTTCATACGATTTGAGGTAAAACAATTGTTATGATGAAACTCAGTAATAACGTGTTAAATGCACGGCAAAAAGCCCCATTACTCAACAATGATAGTCCGTGTTACCTTCCCTCGAACAGAACTTCGTTAGCAATAACTTGCGCTTATTATTAGTACAGTAAAAGTACTCACTTTTAAATAATCACAATGGTAATAAATCGTTCATGGTTTGAATGATAAATAATGAAGACGCGACGGACGGAAGGACGCGAACTCCATACAAAGGTTAACCATTGAATTCTGAGAAGTAATAGGACGGAGTTACGACCAGCAGACACGCCGTGCAACTTCAGAAAGCAAATTGTTACCAGTAATGTTAACTCTTGCAGCATAAATATTTATTTTAGGACAAAACCGCATCTATTTTAATTTTATTTTAGCTAGCAGTACTAGGATGAGACCGAGTTCAAATCTACTATGAGGCATCGGCGTATGCAATGACTCAGTACATAAGATTTTGTTAAAATGTTATTGACTTATTGTAAAGGACTAGGACTGAGCTCGTAGTAAGCCAGTAAACCATAATATGTTAAACTAATATTATCTATAAATACAATGACATAATATACCATGAGGAAAACTAATATTAGTAAGTTTTTGATCCTTAACCATTCATATATCTAATTAAAGTGGCTTTTCCAATATAAATATCTTAGTAATTTAACCAAAATACTTAGCTATATAGATATAAGTTACCTTTAGTAGTTAAGATAATAATACTACACCTACTGATTATTATCTAGGTATAATACTGATAGAATACTACCTGAATATCAATGACTTCAATATTATTTATCTTTTTAGTTTCTTAATAAGTCCGTGATATTAAAAAAGTAGCCTAGGATTTAGTACCTACCTAATTTTATTATTTATCAAGATTGTGCTTGCCCATGCCAACGTTACCGCGAAGTGATTCACAATTCCCGGATGCATGCTCAATAAATATTCATTATCTAATGATAAATCCAAGAATTGATAAGTAATGAAACCAAGTTACTAGCGTGAAGTCTAATAATGAAATAACTAGGTATTCAGTTCTAGTCTACAATAGTATCTACAATGTAGCCATTTGAGTAAAACTTACAATTATATGAAGTTTAAGTAAATAAGGTTTAAATAAAATATGTAATGACAATAATTTGGATAAACTAATTGTATCTATTGACAGCGTAAATACTAACTATTTAGACAGCCTCACAGTCTCTTGTTAAAGTCTACTAAATCATAGTTGAATACCGATAGGATGTCGATCAGTATCATTCCACGTTCTCCAATGAAACGGGCGAGGGTCAACTGAGCCGAGACTGTGATAAAAAGTGGCGTAAAATATAATGGCGGCGGACTAGGTATTGTGATGACGCGTAGCATCAAGGGTGAACGACACCTGACTCACGTCCTGCGCACACGGACCCGAAGACACTCGCTGTGTAAATTATAAGTAGCGAAATATTATTTGAAATATACGCAAGTTTAGTAACGTGCTGCACTTATATTTAATTAACTAACATGGTTTTCCGAATACCACGCAGGTATATTATAGAAATTAGAACTAAATTTTCTGCTGAATTAGTAACCATTTATCTGGTTAAGACTTTTAACTAGTTTCATAATTGATTAATGGGTAAGGGCTCCCTGGAAATATCAACCTGAAATGGCTAAGGCATTCCTATCAACGAAAACAAAATAGAGAGCAGATGACCCCTAATTAACTTTAAATCCATATAATAAATCTGTAACCACATGTCAGTTCCCATTAATGAAAGAAGGACATTAAACAATTTTCCACTGCAATTAATGCGGTGTTCTCGAATATAAACTGTTTATATACATTGAACATTACTAATCAGAAGGCGCCCTCATTTACAAGCAGGTCTGTCGACATAATGAATGCATAGACAGCGATAATTATAATTAACCGATAAACATGAGGAAAACATGTCTCTTTATTACCATGTCATAGTATCAAGATTGAGAGCCAGTGCAAGTGAAATGAGTTATGAGGTGCTGGATGTAAAACTCTTGGTGCAACTTTGGCCGACGTTCAGAAAAAAAATACTTCTTTGCCTTTCTTTGCGGGAAACGTTGGTACCTGCAGATAAATATGTCAGTTATTAATTATTCGATTACGCCATGTGTTTATCTAATACACTTCACATTCTACTCAATCAGATAGCACAGTAGAGAAAATGCGGGCAGATGGTACTCATCTCTGCAATATTTTCGAGAGATATCGTGGTGTGGCAACCCGTAAACCTGATAGAATAGTGCTTGTTGAGAGCTGTGAGGTAGAAAATATCAATGAGGAACTATCCGGGCTTCACCAACTGTTCTAAAGCTGAAGAATTGTTCTGCCTTAAGTCCCCGTCAGCTAAAGTAATTTAAGTTTTTATCTGAGATGAAATTCTATTTCACTCTTTACACTCGTACAGCAGATAATAGCAAAGTAGAGAGGGATGAACCGGAGTGTAACATCTTGATGCAAAACCAGTCAGTGATTTAACTAATTATACGAAAGACCAGTTTCTCAGAAGAAATACCCGCCTTATACCCTTTGAAGTATACTTATAAGCATAAACTTTATAATTGGTTGGGATATTGAGAATCATCAATCACATACCTTTAAATGAAAAAAATGGGTACGATACCAAAATTATTGCTTTAATTAAGGTTCTAACCGTCAACCCACATTATAAACCCGATCATCGAGCTGCACCCACCCTCACTCTTTATAAGGCAAGGCACCGAGGTTTACTCCAACCTTAATTAATTTACACCATACAAAAACTGCATAAATACAGATCATTGGCAAGAATTGATTTATGAAAAAAGAGTGGCCTTCTCTGGTGTAGCACGCAATCATAGACAACTGTAACCGATTATAAGTACTTGAAATGCATACCTATATAATATACTATCTTGGTAGTATATCAATCGATCAGCCTATTGCATTCCACTACTGGACATACCCATTACAACACAGACTTATGTGTGTCCCGATTCGAGTATAGCACCAGATTCGTTCCGATGCGATGGATGTCAAATAAAAGTGTCAGTGAAATGGCCACATATTATACAGGAGGAGCGTTGGTCATTGGAACAAGCGAGTCAGAACGTGGAGACCATGGTATAATAATATACTTGGCCAGATATGGCATTCCCAAATGGATAAAACCAATAGTGTAAAATAATAATCCACAGCCAGTGTGAATTTGATAAAATTATGAGGTTTTAATAACAATTACGTTAATATAAGTTAAAGTCTGAAATGTTTCATGTGATTAGTTTTGAAAAACGACAATTTAAATGTTTTATATGTATTTTTGAACAGAACAGTGACTGAAAATGTCCCCAGATTTGTGGTTTGTTGCAATAAAGACGATTGGATAGAGACGTAAAACTGTGTCACTCCCGGTAACCGAATCGGTGAACGTACGAATGAGACGCTCTCAAATCTGAAAATGAAAAATATAGTTGGAATCTACAATAACAGTTTTTAATAATATTCTTGCTTGATATATTTTTATTGGAAAGACGCTATACCTACTGCATGTTATTTTCATAACATTTTACGTTATTGGCGCAGATATGTCTATTGTGTCTTTTATTATAAAAATAAGACATAAACTTTACTAATATAAACACTGGATATTCTTATATAAACCTCTGTCATTCACTTCTACGCTAGTATGATACGTTAATAGATACAAGAACATATTATAGAAAATTTTATTTGCTACATTTCATTCCATTCTAAACACATCTTTTTGTAGGTTTTTTAAGTGCAAACAGAAATTTACTAAAACTAACTAACTATATAACAGTCATTCGTATATAGTTAGATGATAATTAGTTTACTACTAATTACTGTTTTAAAATTGGGCCTAATTTGAAAAAAATGCGGCCTGTTTTAAAATATTTACTATCTATATTTAAAATTGGGTTAATTACAAATACCTTCTTACGTATTAATATATTATAATCGTATTTTGATGTCTTCATACTATTATTGTCTCGTGCTACATTTCTATTCTTTTGCGTCGACTACGTCACATACCTTTTCGCTTCTAAATCTTGAATCGTTTCTTCAACCACTTTGGTCAAGTGCAATCGACTGTTGGCCCTTTTATGACCTCTATTTACTGTTAGGTATATAAAAAAAGCCCTCCAATTTTACCATTTCTGAATCGTCAGCATTTGAAATAGTGACCCGTATCTTTGAGCTTCATCCTATCTCTTTACCATCCTGTGAGATGCAGTCAACCAATTGTTGGACTGAATACATGAAAAACATTTGATATTTTTGTACACTGTAGCTTTTACTAGCCATACTTCGCTCCTTATCATTTAATGTCAAAGGTGATCGATTGAAGTCATAGTTAGTGTTACTAATATTTTCATGTGATGTAAGATTCTACTGGTGTGGCGCGGAGTAGCGTTTTTTCACGATATTCATCTCTTCTAAGCGATTCTTCATAAATAAAACTAGTAGCGAATAGAGATGTACACTCGAGAGCAATGAATCCGGGTCACTTAAACGAAGAAACTGGTTCTAACCTACGCAGACCAGGAACGGGCAGAACCAGGTGTACCACAGCACGAGAAGACCGATACTTGGTGAACACCATGCTTCGAAATCGCTTTCTCACAGGAACTGAACTCACCAATCAGTTTCGACGCCTCGGAGGAAGTAACCCAAGTGCATGGACAGTAAGACGTCGGCTTGCTGAATCTAACTTAAAACCCCTTAGACCTGCAAACGGCCCTAAACTGGAGCGTGGGCATCGTATTTCGAGACTAAGATATGCCCTGTTTCCTATTTTTGTTTTAAGGAGAGATCAGCAGTTTTTTTCTTTATGTAATTTTGTGTTAATAAAATGTATGGTGACTCATATTTTTTTACTTTCATTTAAGGAGTATTACATTGTCTATTAAATACAATTTATTGCATTAACCTATCATTTTTAGTTTCCGAGATTTTTAACATTCTTTAAGTGACCCGGATTCATTGCTCTCGAGTGTATTTGAAATAATTGATTGTTACTGTTATGGTATACCTAAGCTTCCTTTTTAATGTTACTCTTTGCATGTTGTGTCTACTTATAAGTAACTGTTACATTATGAACTAACTATAAGTATAATATAGCTGTACTTACTTGCAGAAATGTAAACAGTTGTTGGTGGAACTAAATAAATAAAAATAAATAAAATGTACTAATAATGTTATCCGCATTCTAACGCATTATTTGGGTTCCAAATTCAAAATTCATTCTCGCCTCACCCAAAAACTGTCACACAATTTTTGTTCTGAACAGCTTGTTTAGTATAAAGAAACATAGAATAGAATTCATTCACTAATTTACATGAATATTAATTATACTATTCGCATATTTATTTATGATATAATTCCATAAAGGGGTTACGTTGCTACGCCGTAGCAATAGTCTACGGCTCCCTACGGGATCGGGAATTAGGTCTTACACTTTCGTTTATTGTGCAGTTTATTTTTCAAAAATAATAATTAAGACGGCAGTATTCAAACCTAATAAACAGTTATACCATTATTTGAAAGATACAGAAAATATTAAAGAGGCAGAATTAGCTACGGTCAAGTAGAGTTCGCAAACTATGTTCCTGTTGTTTTCTCATTACAATATTACTTTTAGTTAAAAATCGAAAGAAGTCATTTATGAGTGAGGAACTCATGAATGAATACTCATAATACAAACACTTCTTAGGCCAAATTTGGGATAGGTTGTCAGTAACAAAATTTATTGTGAATTGATCAAGTAAAATATTTAAAATAGGTACTACTAAAATGTTTCGACGTACTTATTTAAACTGCGTAAAATGTTACAGGCTTACCGTTTTATCTCGTCGGGGAGCTAGGCAACCGCTCGAGCATGACGATATTACCATTTATTCATTAGCGTTAGGTACCAAATTGTTTCTTATTACCTGAATAACTGAGTCCTACAGTATCTGATAAAATATAACTATTATTTTGAACTGCTGTGTTATTTTTAGAATTTAGCGTAGATCATAAATAATGTAAATATGACTAACACACATCTAACAAATAACTAAACTAAAATTTTTATCAAGAGGCTCTAAAATGCATCATGGTGCAGCTAGGACTACCTTCTTATACTACTTATCGCACATTATATTTTATGTCACAAATATTCGTTACGTACCTAGTTATTGCAATCATAAGCCTTCCATTGATCTAGCCCTAGTCGAACAAAAATAGCGCACACATGCAAACATACGAGTGAACTAACAACACTTTTCAAATTATCTGAATACTTACAGCATTTGGAGAGAAATCCCTAAATTACATACACAAATATTAAGAATAACTTAGGTTCTAAAATATTATGTAGTGAACAAAAGAACTTATATTAGTCAGATATACGTACCCGTATGTCATTCACAAAATTACATCGAAAGGTCGTCACGCTGAAATCGTGGTGTTACCGACGCGATGCCAGCGCCGCGGTGCGGCGTGCAAGCGACATAGAGAGCGGTTCAGACAAGTGGTTCCCGCCAAAACAGTCGCAGGCTGTGGCGCGAAGGTTCGTGATTGGTGGCGCGGGCGGCGGCGGCGGCGCGCGCGCAAGGCCGCCGGTTTTCCCGCGAACAATGCCAAATGGTGCATTTGTCAAGGTGAGTTCGTTCACCGCCGACGCCGGGCGCCGCGCGCTCGTCCGACGGACATTCGCCACAGCATTCGCTCGCTTCGCGCCGATCGAAGGTCAACGGAAGGCAGCCGAGCGCTTATTTCACTCTGCGCCGAATCTACATCCATTAGCATCCGCTCTGTACTACAGGTGAATAACTTAATTCATGTTTTAAATCATTTTTTATTGATGTGTTATTTATGTGGGTTATTTTTAATTAAATATACAAAATAGAAATATGCTTTATATATTTATATATTATATACTTACACTTAATGTAAGCTGTACAACCTTTATAAAACATGTGTTATTCAATCAGTAACATGTATGTATTTTGAGTCGTTAGATTTTTTATTATATAAATACTGAAGATTTCAAAGAAGAAGAGAACTGAAGATACGCGAAGAAAGAAGAGCAGTATCAAGTGCTACCCCCGGACGAACTTCCCAGCTCGGCCGACATGAACGGGTCGGTGGGATCTTCGTCCGTTTGTATCGCTTATACGTTTTTCTACAAACAACGCTGGATTTCGCAAATTGAAGACTCACCAACAACAGGCACGACGAAAACCCGCATCTAATGTCACGCAATGTGCGCCGTAGCCACAGAGCACTTCAATACGAGCGAATGATATTCGACTTATTCGAATGGTTTTTTTCAGCAGTTTTGCGTAAGCAATGTTTGATGACGTTGTATCATACCGCAATAAACTGTTGAACGAAATCAGAAATTAACGGTATATTTTTACTGCAGTGCAGAACCGAGTTCTTCCTGTCATTGTGCCACACAGTTTTAATCGAGTAGCTAAATGATTTCCTAGACATAAAAATATAATTACGTTTGGAAACTAATTATCTACTGTGTCTAAATAAATTTTATTTACTTGGTAACTGACTGATGGCATCAATCAATCAATATACCTACAACTTACCATTCAAGGACTAAGAAATAATCTTTATAAAAATATTTTTTTATTAAATCAATTACAATAATAATAGATTTTTGAATAGTGCTATGCGAATCCAATATGTGGTTAGATAAGAACATAATAGTACATACCATACATGCAGATGAGAAATAAATAAAAGGAAATGGAACCTTGTCAATATATTATGTTTGGGTGGTCATACAATTATACTTGAAATGATACGACTTAATTAAATGATTTAAGTTGATTTTATTGCATTTTATAGATAATTTTTAAGGTATTGATAATTGTTGTAGGTAACCGTTCGTTTGTCCAAAACCCATAAAGAATTGTCAGACATATATTTAAGTTTTAAGTTATTTTTATTGAAGAATTATAACAGTATTATGTACCTATATTATTTATCTTGTTATTCAGAAATTGTATGCCTAATAAAGATTATATAAATAATAATTATCAGGCGTTAAATATTCAGTTTTGACTTCACTTGTTTTATGTTAACTAAAAAATTAATATCTACTGTTCAACTCTATTTCAACTTATGTAACTACTTACTTTTAAATATTCTATCGATTCAAAACTTTACTAGTATAAGCACATATATCATGTTAAATACAGAAGGCAACACAAGAATTTGATGTCATTGAGCTGATCTGCTGATGGAGTCCGAAGGTGTATTGGGAAAATTTTAATTGGTTATCAGTAACAACCACTGTAATATAATAATAATAATAAAGTTTATTTATTTAACATATAAGATCTTATGTGTTAATTAATTTTAAGCAAATTTATCTTAACTGTTGATCAACAGTTAAGATAAATTTGCTTAAGATTAATTTAAGTAACATTGACCCTATGGCCTAAACTGGGCTCAGAGCCTGTATGTTAGGAAATAGTGTTCGGCCCAGCAGTGACACAATTTATGTACTTATATGAGTACCTATATACTGTAGTGTATACTACTTATCCTAACTGACCAATCCTGATACCATAGAATCAAGGGAAGTACCTCGACAGTACTGTTTTAGCGAGGGTTTCGATTCATAGCAATTGGTGACAACGTTGATATGGTTAAGACAGACAGATTTTCCTTCACGACTTCTGAACCGATTTCTAACAACTGGCTAGAAAGATAATTCTCTTTCTTAGTTTCCCATGGAGATGAATTCACCTGCGGATACAGGATCTAATACGTAGTAGGTAAACTGAGCACTTAGTTACGACAGTTACAGTCAATTCTATGAATCTCAAACACCGCACGAAAAGCGTTTGAATTCGTAACTGAAAATAATTATTCTGCTTATTAATAATATAATCCTGTTTTGGTGTGGTTTAAGTCTAGGTAATCTCAATTATTATCGGTCACAACGTAATTTAACTACTTAATCAAAATTCAACTTTGTTATAGAAAAACATTTTACGGAATTTACGGTAAGTATTTGTTAAATCGAAATTAGATCAGAACTGAATTTTGGCTATATTTTATTACGAGAGCGTTTTTGCGTGTATTTTTTTTTTTATGTCGGTCACGTCAACATGACTTCACCTCGCCTGATGGTAAGCTGAGGCAAAGTCTCTAGACGTCGTGTAGGAGTATCAAACATGCAAACAAAACCTTCGCGTATCTATATGAAATTTGTGTGCTATTGTTTAAAGATCTAAGAAGGTGACTGGCACTACATGACCTAGGGCAGCCAGTATTTCTAATCCCCCGCTGCAAACATTTCAGCTTATAAATACCTACCTAAGTTTTTTAATAAGTAGGTACTTAAGTACTTATTTAATTTTTTCGTAGCCTGAATTATACTACCTACTTAATCCAGTGTTAGTTTAGCAATATGTTAATAATACCATGGTAGGTACCTATACGTTATGAGGAGATCCACTAAACATGTAGGTAAGTTTGCCTTAATGTTGCTACTGTTAGGCTAGAATGTATAGATATGTCTGTCTTAAATTATTTATTAAACTCAAATTATTATGTAATGCTGGTAATAGTAACAAAAATGCAAAGAGGTCAGTGGGTGATATTTTCAAGTTAAGTAATAAGTCTATGAGCACCAGTATATTTATTCAGGTTTAATTACGTGAATTCACTGTCTCAATTATAGATACCTACCTACCTGCTTTGTTGTATTATTTTTTTAGATTCCGTAACAATCTATTGAATTTTAATAATTAATCCAATTGAATGGTCGCGGGCAGTGATGGGTTTATACCCTGACACTTCGGGCATTTGTTATACCCAAAATGCCAAGGCATCTATATGCATAGTTGGATTTATATCCGGCATAAATCAGGCAGATTGAGTAAATGCCTGATTAATGCCGAAAGTAACCGGGCCTAAACCCATTACTGGTCGCGGGTCCAGTCAATTCTCTTTTGCCGATCTCAATCTAAATTAACCCAAGTAGATATAATACTATTAGTCATCTTTCTTTATATTACAAATAGAAAGTAGGTAGTTCGTTGTACATACCTTCCTAGTTAGTTACCTAATGTTATTTTTATTAAGCCACTTTCATACAGTTTGAAGGCGAAATATTTCGTCGTCAACAGTTTAAGTATCATATATATCAAAGACGATATGATAACTATATCGTCTTTGGTATACTTATATATAATATTGCTCTCGCATGCTGTCTGCTAACATAAGTTTTAGGAGATCGGTAAGTCATTTTAATCTTCAACTGCCTATATTCTCTCTGAAGCCTTCTTCCTTCAACCATGCTGTTCTATTTTCTGTTATTAGGTATATTAGACTTCCCGTCATCAGTGAAGATTTTCATATATTATTTAGATAGGAGGAGGTATGTAATTGTAATCCTGTACTTAGTTCCGTGTTATTGTTCCATTTGAATCTGGCATTTAAGCGCCAATTATTATTAGGAGCGGTTACTCGGTGTTCGGGAGCGGTGAAAGGCTGGTGTTATCATTGAGGGAATCATCGGAAGCGCCAAACATACCAAAAAAAGACTGACGTTATACCTATAATAATTAAAATAATTAGTTGGCGTAGCGATAGTCTACGACTGCTACGTCAAAAGGTACCAGTTCGATTTCCGCTCAGTATATTTATATGCATGAATATAGATATATTTGCAGTGAACTGGAATTTGGTATTTTTTTATTACGTCTACTCACCACCTATTTCAAAGATTTTCATGTAGGTATTAACTATAGACTGACTATTTTCTGAACCCAAAATGTGAAATTAATTAGGTATGATTGATTCTCCGTGGTTCGTTTTGCGAACATTCTTATTATGTTATATTTATCTATTTTACAAAATACCTATGTCTATCCGTAGTTACACAGGTAGTGTACTATGTTATACGTAGATATATATATATGATACCTATGTCTATCCGTAGTTACACAGGTAGTGTACTATGTTATACGTAGATATATATATATGATACCTATGTCTATCCGTAGTTACACAGGTAGTGTACTATGTTATACGCAGATATATATATATGATACCTATGTCTATCCGTAGTTACACAGGTAGTGTACTATGTTATACGCAGATATATATATATGATACCTATGTCTATCCGTAGTTACACAGGTAGTGTACTATGTTATACGCAGATATATATATATGATACCTATGTCTATCCGTAGTTACACAGGTAGTGTACTATGTTATACGTAGATATATATATATGACTAGCTGTTGCCCGCGGCTCCGCCCGCGTGGATGTCGAAATCCGTTTCAAAAACTATCCTATCTCTCAAGTTGGATCGAACTGCACATGGTGTGCGAATTTTATTATAATCGGTTAAGTGGTTTAGGAGTCCATTGAGGACAAACATTGTGACACGAGATTTATATATATTAAGATGGTAGATATATATAGATGTGGCAGTCCAATTACTGTTAGTCTAGGTTACGGAGATATTATAATGAACGACTTTGAAAACAAAATTGTCGTGAAAACAGTCTAGAGAGAGACTCTAGATTAATCGAGAATATGGACTAGAAACGTCTTGTGCCTCTTTTTTCCTTGCTACTTGCAAAAACGTTTGTAGCTGGTAGCCCATAGTCCGTTTATGATTTTCTTAGGTGGTCCAAGGGTACCTACTTTACGTATGGTTTCATCATTAGAAACAGTGCTAAAAATACCAAAATAGATTGGCCCTGAATAGGAGCGAAGTACTCGTAAATATAAAATGTAATTTTCCTCATAACACTTTAGCTGTTTATCTTTTTCGATACCACATTGTGCTTGGTAAGAAAGATGTTTAAGTTAATAAGAAAAACATTTACCAGGTAACCTACCTGGTTATTTCATTTCTATTATAATAGTAAAATGTGTGAAACCGACTGGTAGATATTAGATAATAGGTTAGGTAGGTAAACTGAATAGGACAGGACACGTAGAATGAATAATTCTACGTGTCCTGTCCTATTCAGTTTTAGTGGGACCACTGTGGAGATTGATTAACGGTGTCTTGGTGATTAGGTATACTCGTATTAGCAAAAAGCGACTCTCACCAAAAAACGCTCGCTCAAATGACGCATATATGCGTCATTCTTCAGACCGCTGTTCTCAAGCGCCTTCTTCCACGTCTTCACATATCATAACAGTCTACACCTGTCCGTTTCCACTTCCACTAGCTCGAAATTATATATATAATACATGAGCAACCATTGAAACTGCTCATAAGAGTTTTTGATGAACAGAAACGGTCTAAGAACGGCACCTATACACTAAGGTGCCGTTCTTAGACTCGACGATGACAGGAAAAGGAAACATTGTATTTCATGTTTTGTTTATTATTTTATGAAAAGTTAGGGCAATTGACAAATTTGAATTTGTTAAGTTACTTCTTTGTTGACTGTATAGGTACCTACTTAAGGCGAAATAACGAATGTTACGAACGTAAACGCCTTTCTAGTGAAGTTCTTGGCCGTTTATACAGTTTTGAACACAAAAGCTGGAAATTGAGTGTAAAGTTGGTAATTTTATAGAATCAGCTACATTTTAGGAATAAATTAGGATACTAGGCTGCAAGGAATGAAAAATTGAGAAGCGAGCTACTGTCGTGGTATGGACATGTTATGAGTAGAGTTGAAAGCAATCTTGTTAAAAAGGTTCAAAGTATGAATGTGGTTTGCTTTAAATGCATAGGTAGACCTAAGAAAAGATGGATAGTATGTGTGAAAGAGGATACTGACAAAGAAGGGAGTAACTGAGGAGATGACATCTGACAGGAATGTATGGAGGAGAAAGACATGTTGCGCCGACCCCAAATAATTGGGACATGGGCAGGTAGATGGTGGCTCAGCTGCAAGACGTAGCCAAATAATAGCTGGCAATCTAACAGGAAACTCCCTGTGCAGGCAGGCAATTTATAAAATTAGGTAGCTAAGCGAGTGGTTTCTTCCTTCCTTCGCTCTTCTTAGTACCATTTCGCTAAGCTTAAATGTCCCCACTACATCATTCCATAGCAATTATTTATTATAAGAAGTATTTTGATGCACTGACGATCATAAACATCAAACTATAATCCACATAATTAAATGTATTTTATTTCATTTCAGGTTAATGCGACAGAGTTACGGTATCCATCACATTCACAATCTAATACTGCTAAGTGCGCGGCATCTAACGTGGCCAGATTTTGAATAGTGTGGGCCCCATTACTCCAAAACCTTGCCAAGATAGATGCCGTACACTATACTTGTTTCTAGGCGACGCATTTTGCCACAACCAAGTATAGTGTACGGCATCTAACTTGGCAAGGTTTTGGAGTAGGTAGTGGGGCCCACACTACTCCAAAATCTAGCTATGTTAGATGCCGTGCACTATACTGCGTGTGCGTGTGGACGGAGGGCTCATTCTCAAATTCAATTTCGAATTCTCGGCCGCAGCCTGTCGTCGCGTCTAGACGCCGAGCTGTTGCTGTCGCGCGTCGCCCAGTGCGCGCCTAGTGTATCACGCTTGGCGTTTCTTTGCGAGATATTCTGCCAAATCTTTTTACGAGTGCCCATTCCGGATGCATCCAAAGCTTGCATTTTGGAGTTCAATTTGGATTTTGGGTCCGCTCTCCTGCTACTTTCAATTCCAGTTTATTTTTCAGCGAATACAGTCTGACCCCTAGAAGAACCAACAATCAATCAATCAATCTATTTATCATGGTTTATCATTACCGTGAATCAAAGTTCCTCTCGCACTCGAAACACAACTTATCCCCACATTGGTGTAGACTATTCTGTTCATAAAGGGGGAGCCAGTAAGAAATATTCTAAGGAATCTAAGAAGCCAGTAGTAATGGTTGTAGCTATACTTGATACATACGAAGGCAATTGCGTCTCACAACTTCAAGTTACCCGTTTTTTTTATTTGATAAAGTAAAAAAACAAAACCAATGTTATTGTGCACGATATAAATAGATTCCTTACACGTCTGATTAAGTATCTGGTTAGTCAGTCTATAATTTTGCGACTGCGTCATACAGCGCACCATAGCTTCTCTATATTTTTCAGACCAAAATTGTTTACAAGCAATTAATACCATGAGAAATAGTTTAAATTTGTACAAGCCTATACGCAAACTACACGCTTTCCAACGTACTGAGGAGTTAAAGAAAAAACAGGTTTAAACAAATCAATATTATTTTCAATAAATTTATCAGTACATCCACTTTGAATGCATTTTAATTTTACTCAATAAAATACAACATAAAGTCTTCGACAGCAGGAAACTAAACATACGAACGAGTATAAGGTACAAACTATTTACAATAAGGTGGTTTAAACACAAAATAAAACATAGAACATAACAAAAATCAGTGCAACAATTAAAATAATAAATATTTATAGACAGTGGACTTCAACGTGGTAGAATTATAATATAATCTAAGGATATAATTATTCAATCGTTAGTTACAATGTTTGTTACAAAATTATCTATTGGCCTTCACATCACAGAGCTAAGCGATCTCGAGGGTCGACCGTGAGCTGGCCGCCTCGCGGGGACGCGAACGTTGAACTGAGATGCGTCTCACTACACACGTCACTCACCACACTCTCTCAACTAAACTTAATATTACAACAAAATTATCCGTGGCACAAAATATATTTCGGAGCGAAAACAAATCTACATGCACATAACGTCAGCCGCTACTTAACGACTCTCATCAACTAAAATGCTTCATTGCCATTGCTACATAATAATGTCAAAATAATGCAAATATCAGAGCTGCGCGTAAATGCATCCGCGATACACGTAGGCTCATATAGATTATAATGTTAACAAGTTTAAAAACAGTAAAAAACGCGGTCGCGTATAACCGTCACACAATCAACTCCCAAGTCGATTTAAGGACTAGAAAAATGCAAACTATTCGAAGAAACGTAACGTCCGTGTCCATCGACCAGTAAATGCCCACCGTATAAACCTAACAATGATATGTTTAGCTCCCGAAGCGATGTGACAATATGAGATGTGAGGCTCAGCAGCCCGCGAGCGCAATACCACCCGACCGTATATATTATAATAAAAAGATGAACACACTATCAATATATTATGTATATACCTAAAATATCCAACAAGGTGTATCGGCTGATTCGAGTAGTCACCAAATGTAGCTCGGCTGAGAATTTCGATAGTTTCCATACAACAATAATTACTATAACTTAGGACAGTCGTTAGGCCTTAAAATTTAAAATGTACAGTTATTTATTATGGCAGATATCAACAATCAATTTATACTATATATCGATACGATACTGACAATTTTTTACAGAAACAATACTAAGTTATATACAGTCATGCGATAACAACGTGCACCGACTCTAGCGGCGAGGCGACGCCACCTGGCTCGCAAATGGCACTTTCGACACGAGCTCCCGCTGCTGCGCTTCACGTTCCGTCCCGCTCGGCCCGAGGGCAATCAATACACCATCTCTTTCGTAATAATATACATAATACTCTAAATTATCCTATACCATAAATATACCGAAACCCTCGACCGACGATTGAGAACGTGAAGCGCGTACAATAAAAATCCAAACGAGGCATCGGCGGCGGAGACGAAGCGTCCGAAAACATAGGCACGGTCGGACACGTTCGAGGTCACGGAGGGTACCAGGAGAGTAGGCGAAGAACGCTCGCGCGTAGTACGGGGCCGGCGGGGCTAGGCGTAGCCGGGCGGGTCCCACGTGGCGGTCCATCAGGACGCGTGCGGCAGCAGCACGTAGTACAGGCAGGCGGCCAGCAGCGGCACGGCCAGCGCCAGCAGCAGGCGCGGCTCCAGGCGCGGCGCCTTGTGCTGCAGCAGCTCCAGCTGCGCCGCCAGCCGCGCGCGCTCGGCGCACACCTCGGCCCAGCGCTCCTTGGCGCGCACCAGCTCCTCCTCCAGCGCGTGCAGCGAGCCGTTCTGCAGCGTCACCTGCAGCCGCGACCCGTCGTCCAGCCGCACGAACTCGCCGGCCGCGCTCACCGCCGACGCGTCCTCGCATGTATCGCCCGTTTCGGTCACCGGTGGAGTTTCAGCCCCCAGCTCGTCGCGGTTGATTTCGGTGACGGCGGAGTCCGTCTCCTCGTCGTCCTCGTAGTCGAGGCGGAACATCTCGTCGATTTCGGCGGAGATCTTGCCGGTGTCGATGCTACGCTCCGTGGCGGAGTCGTCGTCGTCGAGCCGCCGTAAATCCTCGAGCGATCTACCCGTCTCGACGCTCTTCTCCTGTGTGTTTCTCTCTCGTATAGTGGAGGTAGAAGAGACTCGTAGTCGATCTATTTGTTGTTCTCTGGCGAGTAGGTCGGCGCGTAGTTTGCCCACGACAGCGGTGAGATCATCGATGTCCGCTCGCGTCGGTCGGAATGCGAGCTCGGCTTGCATCTCGGCTGCGCTAGTGGCCAATCGCTGAATCTTAGCGATATTGGCCTCTTCGGCAACCGTCGAAAGAGTAAGTTGAGCCTAGAATACACAAAGAAATACTATTATTGTACCAATCACTTAAAAAAACTCGCCGAGCAGGTATCGTGTTGCAAAGCGAGTGTGCTCTGGCAGTTCGCACTAAAATGATTAATATTGAGCAGTAACAAATTCAATTGTATACCTGCAGGTCAGCGATCCGTGAACGATAAGCAGCTGCATCATCGGCTTCTATCGCAGGCGCTTCGTGCGTGTCGGGTTCTGCAGCGAGAAGTTCGTCCCGAGCGGCGCGGAGCTGCTCGATGTCGGCATTGGCGGTGCTCAGGCGCTCGCGCAGTACCTTTATCTCTTCGTTAAGCCCACCCATCACGCGCAAGATGTTAGCGTACTCCACTCCTGCCTTGCTCTAAACAAAATAGTAAAATTGTGTTTTATTTTAAGCGTTTCATTTATAAGCCTTATAATATCTAAACGTGACCGGTGTTACACATTACAAAGTAATATTTAAAGTGAGGAAATCTATGCAAGAGCGGCTCGTTGCTCGCTTATATCCCCGTACTGAATGCATTAATGCTCGCATTGTAACATGTTACATTACGCCGTGGAACATCGACCAGTACACATTTTACAAGAAATCATGGCACTTACGCCTCATTTATAGGTAAGCAATTTTAACTGACTCATTTATGAACTCTAAAGTTCCCTTATTTCTGCCACAAGCGGGACATGTAGAGACTGTGAATCATCAACTTAATTAACAAACTTTCTACAGTCTATTGTTGAAGCCACCAGTACATTCACTGAAAGATCAAAAGATTACATAATGCATACTAATTTTTTGTGCAGTCTGAAACAAGTCCGATACATAATGAAAGTATAGTTTACTCTCGAACATAATTAAATAGGCCTATTTAAATATATTTTACATAGAATTAATAACTTCAATGGAATCTTTAGGCTGAAGAATAAGAAAAAAGTAATAATTCAGTATCCATAACGCAGATTGTTTAAGGCTCTCTCGGTATCCTAACCGTCAAGCATTAGGGAACAATAATAAATTTATCAGTGGGCGGGGCGAGGCGTTGCCCGCTCTGCACCGCCCGATGGATTGACTCACCGTCCGCTGCGCAACTCGCAATAAAGAACAAAGCATCGTACGAAACTACCGCACCGTGAAATTGTGCATTAACATACCTAATAATATGCTCGTATCGTACGCCGCCCTTTACTGCGAATATTAAAAATATTACAAGTCTGTTTCTCGTATCTATTTTAAATGTAATGACGGGAATATTGCAACTGCTTCTTGCTTAAATAATGCAACAAATTAACGAGGATGGACTAAAATTCGTAACTATATAGTTTAGAAAGTAAATCCTCATACAGAATGTGATTTGTATTTTGCAATACTACAAAATTATTTATTACTTAGAAGGAGTAGGCCTACTTGATCTTGCCCACAGTCAATGACTCACTTTAGTCTATACAGATAAAGAAGATAGATGCAATAGTAATGCAATAGTATGAGTGAAAGAGCGATAAAGTGAATCAGTATGTTCACTCGCATGAAGTTATAGTATAGAAATCCTTTATTGTATATTTGTTATCTAAAGTTTTAAAAGAAAAATATGTACATACAATAAATTTGTTTGTTTCAAATCCTACATCATATTGAATTAGCTGTTCTTGCGACTTCATATGTGTAAACTCAGATCTGAGTTGTATTATTGTGGATATTATTGTTTCAATAAAAATAAAAAATAAAATGTAAAATCTTTCAAAATATAGAAAGTAGCATAATAGTTAAAAACTACTAAAGAATTAGACATATAATATACCCACACCTATATTATGCTCGAAAGAATAGGTTCTTTGTTACACTATCCACTTTAAAACTTATGTAAAAGGTTATTATATTATTATTAAGTCTATCAAAATTCTAATTAGAACTATTAGAAAAAATATATAGTAAACAGACGAGTCATTGGGAAATTTGTAAGATGTCCTTCCCATCAGTGTATAAGCTAGTCATTTACTGTGTTCTAAATTAATAGAAACACTAACATCGGTGAATTAGTCACGGGCTGGCCATCTACCAACAAAAAGACAACCACACTTAGCCGAAATGAACATCAACACATTACGAACCGAGAAGATTCACGCGGTTTGACTAAATGATGAATCATGCTAGCGTGTGTCGGGGCCGGATTTGCCGGATCGAGCCTCGGACGAGGCCAAGCGCGCGGAAAACCATTAACGAATGCATTTTACAAAATATAATAAAATTATGATTAAACTTACTACCTTCGTTTGAATTTAGCACAGACTTAAAATTCAAATAAGAATTTAATTTGGGTATGCGTTCCAAATTAAATTCTTATTTGAATTTTAAGTAACCATCACAATTTTAATTTATTACTTTAGCACCACTGTACGCTCATATGTACTAAAGAAACAAACAATATTACTCCAATTAGTGCGAGAATATTTTTACTAAGATGTATACTGTATGGTAATTAATATAACTTTCAAGCAACATGCAAGCAAGCAATGGATATCGATACCCTATACTCGTATCAGTATACTGAAGACAGGAAAATATTCCCTTGAAATGAAAGAGAACAAAACCGATGCAAAAGTAGTCACATAGTCGCGAAATGTATTTTACGACTTCGCAACTACTTTGGAGTGATCGACAACTTAGGATCTTCACCGATTCAGGTAAGTCGACGATGACCTTCACAAGAACGTCACCAAATTAAAAAAATGGTGAGGTAGCACAGCTAGCACTTTAAAAAATTATTACCTCATAATTGTTTGACATCGAGTTTTACATCGAGAATTACTTAACATAAAAGAAAGAACCGGTGTAAAACTAAACCAGCTTAAATGTGTCGGCGAGTACGAAAGCGCGTAGTTAAGGAACGATTAGAACCAGTAAATCCGAATAATGGGCCAGTACAGATTCCATACTTAGGTATTCCTGCTTAGGTATAAAATAATATACTGGAGCAAGTCAGTTCATGGAGACTTAAAGATTGCTTAAAATCCAAAAAAGATGCATTACGGAAAGAAAGCAGGAAGCCTGCGTCGACTGGTTCCGACATGCTCGGGTCAGTGCTGGTTTGACAAATTGCTGCATTGTATAGATATTCGGTACGGAAATCGTTCCAAATCTAGGTCTACCAATAGAGCTAGATTTGGTTTATAAAAATAAAGACAGTTGTCAATATTTCCAGAATCTGAAAAATCTAAAATACATACTCTTCAATTTGTTTATGAAGTCAGAGACAGATTTTAAAATCACTACAGGTAAGATGACAAAATACTGGAGCACGAAGTACCTCGTAGAAGAACCACAACATGGTTAAAAATAATTATAAAATACAGTATGTAGCAGAACTAGTGTTCGATCAATAAGAGCACGTACGTATCCTTAAATAGATAACCATTATTATGAAATAAAATAATATACCAATGAAAAGAAAAGTAATATAGGAATTTAGATAGAAGGCGCAAATGAGCCATGTTTGTTCTCCAAATAAAGAATAGTAAATAAATTAAAATGGTTTTTCCTTTACTCTCTATTTCACCCAAAATCTAAGAATGTGACAACAAACCGATGTAAATATTCAATAATATTAAGCGACGACCTGCAACACCTCGCTCCACTGTCTGCGCCGCTGCGTCCCCTGTATTGCCGTGTATGTTTTCTCATTGACATACCCGGAATCCGCCCACTCTTCCTCCTCTTGGTTTGGCTTATACGATTTTTAAGGGAGGGAGTGCCGTCTGACCTCTTAAACCCGAGAGGAAAGCCAGCGCCAGAGCCTCATCCGCCAATCAGCATATGTACTGGCACAGAATATAATATAATAGTACTAACGTACAGAACGGAAATTCACCTCCGCCCACCCCGCGCCAAGAAACATAGGCAAAACGCTAGGCAACATTCACAAGGGCTGTGTACGGAATACAGCACCGCACGTCGTCGTCGCATCGGGTTGGAGAGAGAGAAGGACAGCATGAGTCGGTTTTGTAAGGCGTTCTCTCTATCGCATATGACGCGGCATCGCGTAGCACTAACCATGAATACTCACACATCAACACCACCGTGCATGTACACAAACTATGCATGTTGTAATTGATACACGATTGTTTCATACATTTTGTCGAGAGTTTCCGAGGTGTGGTACCGGCTTACAGGTGAGGTTGGCTTGAATCTCGAAGAACTTGATGGGGATCCAAAAGCACCCAAATATGAATCTTATGTTTAAGTTTAATGAACAGATTAGTGACTTACCGGAGATTCCTCTTTAGTACTAGATTCGCTATAAGTTGAATTCGCGTTGTTATCGGGACGCAGTTCACCGTCCAACGGGCTCGAACTCTCCGTCTCGTGGTCAGGGTCTAGGACAAATTATAAAAAATACGTATAGTCAGCGTCAAAAATAGATTTAGCTACATACTTTTATTCAATTCATCAATTGTTAACTAGGAGCATGACTCAGCTGCGCCCAGAAAGAATCCCAAGCAAATCCTATGCCTTATCACCACCTACCGGGTATATGACTATGAAGATACTCTGTCAAAAATTTGATTTATTTCTTGACGTTTTGTAAGTACCGTGTGACCTACAAAATGTCAAAAAATAAAACTAATCGAATCGCGGCCCTGTTCCGAGAAGACTCCGGCAGGAACTTCAGCGGGCTAAGTCAGTCAGTTAATCAAATAATCAGGCCGTGAATTGATTTGCACAGAATTTACAGAATTTTTAATTTGTACTAAGTCGCAAGTGCTTCATACTAAGAGCTGGAGTCTAAACATAACTCACCGTGGTTAAGCCGCGATTGTTTCTCATCGTCTGTACACGAATCAGGATCAACGGCATTATCTTCACCGCTACCGCTTTCGCCGCCATCTTCAGAATTCTGTTTTTCTGTAAGTACAATGGCGTAATTTTTATCAAAAGTTGCTTTTTCAATTATTTTATTAGTTACTTTTTGTAGAGTTAAATTGGCCATTACATACTGCAATGCCTGTTATTCAACAAGTCAGTCAATTTGACCGACTTGACAGAAAACTATATATTTATATGCTTACCTTTATTTTCTGAATTATAAACATTATTCTTTTTCAATATTAATTCGAACTCCTTGGCTGATTTCCCATCCGCAGATATAGTTTTGATCCCCACCTAATGGAACAATATCATTATGAAATATTCTTTAAATCAAAAAGAAGAAACACATGGCGATATTTTATAAGTGTTATGCTTATAATAAATAGCTGCACGCTGCACAGGAATATTATAAGATGCAAGAAATATTAATTTTGAAGTCGGTAACGATGATAAGAAAATTCATGGTCTTACTCAGCGATACCAAGGGGAGAAGGCGATGCCAGAGTAAACCCCGGTCCCCAAAGTGATTGTAAAGGGGATTATTGATGAGAATTATAATGATTTGTCAATAGTGAAAATTCACCTTGTTGAGCAGTTGTTGCGGCAGTAGTAGCTTGATATAGTCCGGTAGGGCCCGCACCGCGTCCTCTAGTGAACCTCCACGTTTTGCCTCTGCTAGTTTGTTGCTATCCGTGCTCACCACCAACATCTTCGCTTCACCGTTTTGTACTGAATACTGAAACCAAAAAACAATCAATACATTTATTGGTGGGTTTTTCATCTATACTTTTATAAAATTGTAAAAGTAGCTGTGTCTATAGATTGGAGATATTTAAAAAAATACATGGGTTATGTTAATGAACAATAAAATTTTGAACAATATTTTTTTTTGGAACTTTTGTCTGTTTGTTCGTAATGGACGCAAAAAACCTACTGAATGGATTTCGATGCATGCTATTTCTTTTATTTGAAAGGTCTGGTTAGACCATTGATATTATGTATATAAAAAACCCTAGATACACAGTCTCGAACTACAGTGACGTTCGAATCTGTCTTCAATCACACATAAGTAAGTAGTCTTCAAACAGAACATATTTTTTTACAAATCATGTGTTTAAGACACATGTACATAAACACGAGCGATACGAACTCATTTTATGCGGACGTTTTTGACATCCTGACTGTGCATCTTGGGTTTATTGTAAATTAATGGGTTAAACTAAAAATCTTACGCATTTTGATCACAATCGATTGAGTAGAACGACGTCCACACGGGCGGAGCCCTGGGCATAGGTTAGTATTATAATAAGTACACTCACAGCGAGTGGGAGATGGTTCCGCACGGCGAGCTCGCGCTCCTCGGCCGCGGCGATGGAGAGGCGCGCCGCACACATCTTGCGTTCGCAGCGCGCCGCCAACTTCTGCATCACAGAAACACACACACTTTAACTATGCGCTTTACTAACTATTCACTTGATAGATCTATACATCATTCTATATTATACGCCAACATTAATTAAACATCTAGCAAACATTCTACACAGCATCATCAAATCACGGTGATTTTTGGTAATGATGGAGGTAAAGCAACCTCCAAGCAATCAGCTAGTAATAATAACAAGTACCTGTAACTCAGCGAGCGCGTTGTTAGCAGTGAGACGCAACGTATAGTTGTGTTGGTGTAACGCGGCCACCTCACGACTGCGTCGCTCCAGGGTCTCTTCTAGCGCCAGTCGCTGCTCATGGGCCACGCGTAAACTTTCTTGCGCCACTTCCTGCAAATATAGGCAATGCTTCAGAGTCAAAGAACATAATTACGTATAAAATACCGAACAGATTTTGATGAGGGTTTTTTTTTATTAGAAAGATCTTCCTTAGACTAAAAAATTACCGTATGTTTGGTTGTAATTATTGGTCAAGTAGAACCGGAGATATGACCAAAAACGACCTAAAAACGAAGCGCGGGCGAAGCCACGGGTATCAGCTTGTATAAAAAGTAGCCTTTATGTTGCCCAGAACTATGAACTATAATCGTACCAAGTTTGATCAAAATCCCTCCAGTAGTTTTTGATTTTAGCGTGAACAAAAATTTAGTGCGGACAAACAGAGGCACAGAGACATGCATTTACAATTTCAGAAGAAATATTCGAGTCAGTATAATTAGTATTTGACGTAAATTATTAACAAAATTAATTAGATTACGACAATCTTTTTCTTTTTTAACGACTGCATGAATAGAAAGAGTAAAGGTTCAAATATAATGCAAGTTTGTTTATTTATCTCACCAAACTTTTGAACTTTTTCGTAGGTACTCATTTTTATTTCGTCTACAGTTACACTGGCTGGTTTTCAGATTCATTTTTCGGAAGAGCCACCTTGTTTTTTTTAACAGTAACAGTGACACGCCATCGCTACAAACATTTACGAAGTGGAAGCCTAGATCTGTGTTTTTCCCGTAGGCTAACCTGGGTATCTTCAAATCTCGAGTAAATATATTCCTTCCAGACAAGGGTGCTTCATGGTAGACCACATCATCACTTATCAACAGGTGAGACATCATTCGTGAGCCAATCAATGATATAAAAATAAAATAGATAAAAAAATAGATACCAAGGCAGGTTGTACCAATGAATTAAGTGGCAAAGTATTTGCGTTTCTACAATTTAAGTTATTTCAACAGATGGTTACCTGATAGTTCCTCTTATCAGTGAGTAGCTGCGCGAGTTGGGTGTGGTCTGGCTGCTTGCCAATGGTGAGCATAGTCTCCAGGGTCTGCACACGCATGAGCAAGCGTTGTTCTCCAACAAACAGTTCCCATGAGGACGCCGCCTCAGCTCGCGTACGTTCCACGCACTCGTGTAACGTACGCAAGCGAGCTTCTAGAGAGGCCTCGCGTTGGATCGCTTCCTGAAGAATGAAATATCAATTTATTTATTATTCGTTCATATAGCTAGAAGGAAAGGTGTACAGGGCCCTAAAAAAACTTTTGAAGCCCAAGCCAACCTCACCTACTAGTCGGTGAACCTATTAAACAATGGACGAGATTTGGGCGCAGGCTTTCCTCTTGGGGTCGGGAAGTCAGACAGCAGTAGTTCCCAGAAAAGCTGACATACCAATAATTAAAAACTACCCCTGCTTCCACTAAGATTTTTTGAAACTTTCGTATCTTAGGAGGTGAAATATAACATTTGTCATGCGAAGTTGGGAAGACCCGCTAATTTCTAATATGCATATGAATCTAAAAGAGGCACTTGACCTACTAGTGGTTAGAACACTTAGTTGTCAGTGTCCTGGTGGTGTAGTACTTACCTGAACAAAATTATTAAGCTGATAAAGTTCCCTGAGATGCAGAGGTGTGGTCATGGTGGTGTTAAACGATAGCTTCGCCTCCTTGCCATCGGGATGATAGAGCTTGAGCAATGCCACGACAGGAGGAAACGTATTCTGTAAGAATATAAAAGAAACTATATTATAAACTTTCTCACAACTGACGCCTGTATATATTACCATGTTTATTAGCGATTGTCAAGTGAGTTAATATTATGTTTTAAATTAAATATTGTTGATAATTAATTGTAAATAATAATTGTATAGTTCTAGTTTTTAACGCATTGTACCAAAAAGTTCTAGCGTCTCAACTCTCTACCTGCCCGGTGCCTGCTCTGTAGAATGCCCGGTTTGCCCAGTACGATGCTACAGTAACATTATTAAAAGCATTCATTTAATTTTTGCATAAACAATATTGCGTCTGGTTGTCGACATTGCCACTTTCGATTACCGATATGGGTTTTGCGACACTCTGAACTTCCAAGATTGAGACGAATCGATTGATGTAAGAACCATAAAAATCGACCCACCCGTTTCCTCTATAAAACACCATAAAGGAACAAATGCGCGTCGGGTAAAAGTACAAACACTGCCGATAGTTTGAAAGATAACTCTGAGGACCCCTGTAAATGGATTTTATGTACCTACAAAATTAAGTAAGATATTATGCCACTGCTCCAAAGAAATAACTATGCAGGTTATGTGTTCATTTGTGAGTAGTACCTACTGTAAAATAACTCAGGTCACTTATACAAATTACCAACAAAATGTCACAATTTGATACAGTTAATATCGCTTTTCAATCACTTCATTATTTTAATTACCTACTAATATTTAATTTAAATAAATAATGTAAAAAAGCTTATTACGATCTAATTCGACGCATCTAATAAAACGCATAGATATTTACGAGTACATACATGGTAACTAATGAGTAAGCAAAATATGAAGTGTAATTTTCGCCACGAAGCTAGATTATTTTGAATAATGTATCAAATACTGATAACACCATAAAAATATTCATAAAGGCTGATCAAAGATCACAAGACGTCAAAACGAGTTTTACAACTAAAAGACACGTTTCATTTTAATATAACGTAGAGATGTTACACACTAGATTTCATAGAAATGATTTGAGCTTGGGCATTATACTAACAATTATAGAATCTCGTACTTTCTTTTAATAACAACTCTATGGGAATTTACCGTGTCATGCGTGAGGGGTTCCCACAAACGCGCAATTAACAAACATAATTAATATCATATCATAGTTAGTAACAACTAGTTCACAAATTTAATAGGAGAATCTAACCTTCGAAGCAATGGTAGTAGAGATAACTTCTTGCATACCGTGACAAATGATAATTTGCATTCCTTGTATGAAAATTGACTGACACTTCTAGTTACACCAATAGCATGTTTTGATAGTCAACGCTCTAAAGTTTACCACAATTAGAACAAAGGATAGAGATATAATGGCGAAACTTACCTTTTCAGAGTTACCGGCATTTTCAACGACCGGTATGCCAAACTGCACTACGTCACCAGAGTACACCTCGTGTGGCTCTTGCTCCTTCGATATGGAGCATCGATTATTGTTTATGAACGTGCCATTGCTGCTCTGATTGTCCTGTAAACAAACAAACAATAATGTTTCAACGAATACCTGAGAACAGTTAATAATAACACCAACACAATGATTGCAAACGAAAACATTAGTAGATTCCACTAGTTTCCCGTGTAGAACTTGGTAGTGAAATACTTTAGATGCCGTGTCTATTATTATGTAAGTCTACCCAATAGTGGAGTTACTAAATCGACTCGTAAGAGAAACTTTGATTATAAAAACTTATCAAGTTTCCTGGTAAGCACAACAAACGTAGTAAGGGTTTTCTTCATCTATGCCTGTATTTAAAGTATATCAATGGAAATGTATTTATAAAACTCGATGTAAGAATACAACGCTTCTGCACACAATTTTCCTCATCATAACAAATTTTCCTTTTTAAGGATAGATAAGATATTTGTAACTAACATACTTAACCGTGATAAATTAAAAGTCCGTTAACTTGCGGAGCCAGTTGGAGAAATTTACATACAAAACTAAGACGAGTCGGTACACAATCTGTACCATCTAATTTTACATTTAAATATATTCATACGTTCAGATTTAAAATTCCTCACGGTGTATTTTTATCTAATTTTCTTTCACCTTTTCCAAGTGTATGAGGTTCGACGGTGTATACGGCCCGGCCCTACCAATACCATTGAGGCCCAAGCCATTTTCACCTACTCGGTGCACCTACCAAACAACGGAAGAGGCTTTGGTGCAGATTTTTCTCTCGGGGTTGGGAAGTCAAACAGCAATCGCTCCCGGAAAGTCGACATACTAATCCAAAATTATAAGCGAACCCCGGGTTCCAAAGTGCCAACATTTAACGCAACTGGGAAATCGCTATGAGGATGATAGGGTTCGACAAACCATCTACAGTAGCGGCACGATATAATGGCCGGTTTGACGTTTGTCCGCTCATGAAGTTTCGTATTAATTATTGTGACATTTTGAAAGAGCAAATTGCTGTTCTTTATTGTCAATAGTGACGTACAGTAAGTCATAAAATTTTATCGAATGTAGGTATAATTTTAGGACACAATATTTATTTATTACATTGATTTCTGAATTATATAATGTATATTAGTGTCCCACGATCATTTATTTTTTATTTTTATAAGATTATAATTACCTATTGGTGTACTTATTTCACACAACTCGGTATTTGTTTTTCGAAATTCAATTTTTTTAAATAAAATCTATATAATCGACACTAGGACCACTAGCAAGCCCAATAATACCTCCGGCAAACTTACTTCAAAACAAAGCATTTTCGACTTGACGTTGCTTCGAAAAGTACAAACTAGGAGTGCCCTGCGATTGCGATATAGTTTAGACCTCCTCGCCTGATGGTAAGCTAAATAGTAAATCTCGCCTGATGGTAAAGTCTCAGGAAGGGGTCCCCATTACATACACTAACAGTGATAATTATAATGGTGGCCCTCAACTTACTCTGTTTACGCCTTTTGTTGTGGATTTCGTCGATATGGCCGAACGTACGGTCAGGCATGTGTGTTCGTTTATAGATACGCCTTCGTAACATTTCGATCGTGAATTTCAAAATGGAAGGTCAATTTTACCTATAACTGTTAGACGAATAGATAACTAAAGAAAAATTTGGCGAGACTGGCACAGAAGAAAATAAACTTCACACATTAAAACGGAAAAAAACGAGCAAAACCAGTCGAAGACATGTGTGTAGCTACTATTTACGGAAGGAGTATCTAACAAGATAAAAGTTAGTGCAATCACTGAAGGATGCTGGATTAATATAATATACTCATTTTCATTCCTAATTCCAATATTCAGTTCGTTCAAATGTATTTAGTAGGTAAAAATTTATATTTTTTTACTAAAGTTTTTGAATCAGGTAAGTACTGCTTGCAATAAAAACTTATAGATTTGATTATATTTTTATCGAGAGTAAATTGACATTTCACATCACTATTGTAATGTGTCAAACCGGCCATTATATCGTGCCGCTACTGTAGTGACCTTTTTACGTAGTAGTCTGGTTTACTCTGGTTTCATTAGATTCTAGTCTATTTGTAATTCTTAAGCCATAAGGAATAATAGACACAGAATTTTGTTCGATACATATTCGATCTGAGTTGTTCGCCTAGATCCTGGACGTTAAAGAACGCAGTTACAATAACTTTGCATTTGCTTTCTTGGCACCCAAAACCTAGTCTTATTAATAATAAGACACGATGACACAACTGGCAATAAACTTATTGCCAGTTGTGTCATCGAGAATATTCTGGTTTCCTGATTCTGTCTGCGCAGTCATTGCTTTTATACCATTTATTAATTTTACAATTCACAAATCATTAACATTACAAGCATGTATAAACTATGCCAACTACTCGCATTTCATCAAGCAGGCTTTGTGCGAAATGTGTAGGGGAAGGGAAGGAGTTTTAGGAATTCAGATTTTTCACTGTCACAGTCGTCGCGATAATTATAGTATCTAACCTACGTTTTTGTTTTATAAATATGTATGTTACTTGACCTCATTTCGCTATTCTAGGTTTTTTAATGTTGTCCTTACTAACTTCCTTGTTTAGCGCAGAATTAAAACAGGTTATTAGAAAAACATAGCCTACCATAGTGAAAATCCGATATAAGAAATATAATATACTCTCATCTCACTCATCTGTTATTTATTAGTGATAAGTAATAAATGATAGATAATATTCATATTAACATATTGCAAATAGATTGCCTAGCTAAACAGCGGCCCAAAAATATTAAATATTTAAATTATTGTTTTGCCTCCCGAAAAATGTACGATACAGTTCGAAGATCCGAGTATTATAGCTATATTTATTCGTAGCGTGTTCTAAAACTCGGATATACGTACCGTCAGCGTCAAAAGTTGATGATCCTATCCGGGTGATTGAACTTTTGACGCCAACTGTACATGCGACTTGAGGCCGTAAAGTGACTATTATTTAATCTGTATCTGTGGCCTTAGTAGACTTGAGGACGTAGTCAAAATAAGCATGTTGAAAAGGTTTTGGCACTTGGAGAGGACGGGTGCGCAGAGTAGATTTGGGCAAGTTGGTCAAGGTAGACCTCAAAGAACATACAAAATATTTGCTTAACCTTTAAGCAGAAGACGTGAGTATATTTTGTACTAGATGTGCCCGCGACTTCATCTGGGTGGACTTACATCTGGATGTTATTTTTTTACACGGCACCCTTATTCTTTTCTAAAATAACAATAGCGTATGTTATCTGCCAGTGTAAGTCCCGTCAAAATCAGCCCTGTTGTAACTGTCATGAATTTATCATTGAAAAGCTGTTATTGTAATGTTTCAGACACTTCAGTTTAATTAATTTTTATAGTCACAGATGAACCTACAGTACAAGTACATTAAGGATGATATGAAAGTGTACTGGTAGTATTATATAAATATCTGAGAAGCTAGCTCGTTTATACCCAAGGTTAAACTATTTTACAATCTACAGGTTCTTCTAAGGTTACAATCTACGTTAGTGTCTTCATTCTTTACAACTCATTGTAGATTTTTACGAGGTTCGTTTACGCGAACAATACGAACGTTTATAAGCAAACAACCTCTAAAACCGGAGTTTTACCGGAGTGGAGAGGACTAACAGCTCAGTAGAATTAGCATGTCTTACTGGCGCTCGTAGAAATAGCTTGTAGGCGGAAATAACTATATAAGTATAGAATGAAATCGAAATTCTAGGCGTCTAAACACATAATCAGCACACAAGTCTTTCATAACATGAAACATCGTATCGGTCGCAATATTCGTAACCAACAATTTCCAGTCATTTGCATAAGTTTTTATTTGTTCTTAAATATAAACAGTTCGGCATAACTTTTGAAGACAGAATAATACGCAGTCCTAACTTTCGCATAAACCTAAAGTTATCATCATCCACCTACCTTTGTTCCAATATTTTTTATTCTTATAACAGTCACTAAAGTAGGTGTAATTATTTAAATCACACATTTAAATAATTACACCTACCCCGCCATATACCCCGATTGCATATTTTACGTAATAGCGTAGTAACTTTATTATAAATCCGGATTTACAGAAATATTTGTCTCTGAAAAGACTTTGATGAGATTCTTGTGTTCAAAATTTTATGATCAACGTTAAAAGCTGGCGTACGTCATGGTAGTCATTATATATTTATTCAAGTTCAGGACAACATATATATGTGCTTATTCTATTCATCTCTGTTTGCAGTCATCTCGGCATTCACTCCCTCTTCATTACTGTTCACACAGTTCACCTTCTCTTAGGTTGAAGTTTCCCCTTCCCTTGTAACCATCCACTTTCATATTTCATGCATCGTATATATTGAGATGTAATGTCATAATCAATTTATCAAAATATAACCCTGGTAATTCTCGACTGTTGGTCATTTACAAATAAACAAACGTTAGGAAGTAAAGTTCCTAGCAAATTTTCACATTTTACTATAGGCATGCTTTAATTGATGACCCCATTGACAACGAGGCCATTCATTTATCATTTAACTAGTTTTCTTGTTAACCTCTCAACTTAATGCTTTTGCTGAAATAGATTTAAGTGAATAATGTAATGAGAAATTGAACACTAAAATCTAATTGAAGACTTCTCATTGGTACAAATCAACTCAAAATCAGAATGAGGAGTTAAATTACTGCCATAAACCCCAAACATAGAGTCATCGTGACAGTCGTAGGGTGGACATTTACACTAGCTATAATACTAAGAGTCACGCCATGAAATCATTATACTTGAAGTTATTGAAACTCGAAATTCGTAAAGACTAACGAACTAAATCTTACAAAAAATAAGCCTAAATAGAATTAGTGAGTGAAAGAGTAAGCTTGAACAGTTCACAAACATTAGCAGACTGACAGGCTCCAATGGCACCAGGGTAGAAGTAGGAAGACTAAAGCCGGACGAAAATTAGGAGAAGTCTATGTCCAGTGTAATAGGTTGATCATTATTAGTTCATAATTAAGGAATGTGATATGCTGTTCCAACATTACTCACAAACGGCATTACGTTAACACGCACTGTATTACATTACGCAGTTCATGATAGGAATGAATACATTATTACCTGCTATTTAGTCAAACAATTCAAGCATTGTTTTTAATTTACTTTGCACTATTGTTAGCAAATTTTCACAGAACATTTAGGTTACAGTACCTACAAGGTAATGGAGAAACTTGTATATCTATTTATGCTGTTTAAGTATGCTAATTTAAACACGAGCGAAGCCGCTTATGTCACATAAATCCAATTGTCCTAGTTGGACAATTATGCCATTCCAACAATAATTAACGTAGTAAAAACGTATATTTGTTTAAAAGTGCAATATATAATATGGAAATTAAACTTATTATATTACCTCGTGCAATAAGTGCAACAACGGAGGCAATTAAACATTACTGACCTATGTCTTATAATCAGATGCTCTAACGACTTTACTCACTAACAGCACACTAGAAGGAACAAGAACGTATTAATTGCGGTTCTGCAGGGTTAAGGTGCTCCTCTTTTCGGATGGTACCAAATTAGAAATTTCGTTATTCCATATATCCACTGAGAAATGTGACAAAAATACCACTATAAAGACTTAAACTTGTCTACTAGACCTTAAAACTAACATGACACGATCACAAACTACATGCACTCGTCCTCAATAGAAGTAATAACCATAACAAACTACTGTTAAGGAAAGAGGTTTTCAAACTTGACTAACGACAATTGATCAATCCGCACTGTTACTCTAGAAGTACTTAGTTTCTTTGTTCTATTGTGGTTGTTGTTCAGGGTGATCAACAACCGCGAAATTCATTCGAATTGTCTCATGAATCAATAAACTGTCAAAATGAATTCAGTGTCAACAGTTTGATGGTAGTGTACATTTTTATTCAGGTAACACTATCTAGTTGTCGTTTTTTTTTCGTATTAGATAAACAAAATACTAAATTATTCAAATGCAATGCAAATAACTTGTTTGTTGTTAAATATTTAAGTTTGTTTGATTAACGTGATCACTGATTATATAGCGATTTATTTTTCCGGGAGGCCCGTTCTGATATCGTTGTACAACTCAGTGCTAGGGGGTGATTTAATTTTAATTTTCACACAAAACTACTTGGTGCTTCAGTTATAGAATACATAATAGTATTAACTACAACGCTGAGAAAGGTAGCCACTGTATAATGATATTAAAACGAAATTCTGCATGTCTTTGGCTAGCTGTATGTTGTTTTAATCTTTCTCTTTTTCGAATTTGTACGCTTGTGAAAAATACAGGCAGTCATGCTTCTTCTGGCATCCTTCCTTTCGTTCACATGCTCCAAGAAAAACAAGAGATGACTAACCTATTTAGGCGCCCATATTATAAATAGCTAAAGGATCAACTTCAATCCTTAAATACTAATTTTCATCTCTTTTACATGTAGATAAAAACTAAATATCGCTGTGCATACATTTTACCTTGTAACTCTATCCCATTATAACTAGCCAGAAAAAGTTTTGAAATAAAAAGCTGCTGGTAAGTTAAACTTTGCTGCACTCACCACAAGGTAAAAGTGGCCCTTGTCATAATAGAGCGTGGCATGGTGACGAGACAAGACTCTGCATTCGAAGATTGTGTTTGTTGGGCTTGGCGTTGCACGATATACGTTGCGTCCAATCTGAAACAATATAACAAGTATGCGGTTAATAAACATCATTATTTCCAAGGGCTTTTTGTCGCCATGAACGCCGAGTCAGTGATTACACAGAAGGCCAATGCCCGTAATTAAGTAAAATCACATCGCAATCCCATGGGGCCACCATACCAGATGGTAGAATATATTGCGTCAAGTGCGATGTGTAATCGCATTCTACTTGTCCAAAGCTTGACCTGTCTGATCTTAGGAAAACTAAGATTAAACAGTATTTATTTATATTTTCTAGGTCATTGATTATATTGTACCTATTGCTTTATGATTCGTGAAGCTCGCTGAGAATTTTGAATATCCATCACTATCATATCATTTATATCTATCTTCCATACCAGCATTAATTGGGATGCAGAGCGCAGTCGAATGCAAGACTTGTACATTAGAAACTATTGATGGAAATGCAAATTAACCTTAATAACACATAATGAAACTAGCATGAACATGAAAGCTCTGTTCAATTATGATTATGTGACCTTGTCATGAAATGATTTAACAGTAAAATCTTACTTTTTGTTCTAGTATTAGGTTTTTCTGTAGAAGCATTCAAGTTTGCATCGAGACCGTCATTAAAAGAGCTACCCTCAGAATGATGAACAAGGTGAGACGGTGACAGATTGCAACCACGTGCAGTACAACAGAATACCGAGGTCACTAACAACCTAGTACTTTTTAAGTTGTAGTCATTTTACCCTCTTTACCACAACACGAGTTCCGATGAGCCCTTTCAATTAGTCCACCCTCCTTCCCATCCAGAACAATACGTACAGAACTAAGGTGTGACCACTTTATACTCTATAGCTACACTACCAGTACTAAACCATGTGCTTAAAAACGAAAAAACATCAGTCCTGTGAAAGTTGCTCATAAAGACTAACGAAACGGGTTAATGGCGCTCGTAGTCGTAGGCGTACTAGTAACAATTTATATTATGTCACTATTTATCTATTGTGATGGGCCGAAATGTATGCCAAGCCGGTGATTGCATTATGTATAAAAAAGGGGTTCCAATAAGAGTTCGTTTTTCCTTGGAAAGAACGGAACCCTTAAAAATAATGGTGAAATTCCACGATTTGCTTTCATTCTACACTCGAATTTTAAATACTTCTTTAAATTTAAATAATAATTTAGATATAATTAGTAGTTTGAAACTAAAAAACTTTGCTGTTAATGCATCATCTATAACTTTCACTCACCAGAGTTAAAAGTGGGTAATATTATAGCACAGATTACCTAAGAACAGAAAATTTAATTGAGGGTTTAACATTTTTAGCAAGTATCATGAAGCTATAGATAAACATGGAGGCCAAACCGGGAAGAACAGCTTGATCCAAATACCTACATGTCTGTATCTCACTCTCTGTGGGCCGACTTCTCTTTCGTGTATTTGTACAATGTTGCTATCTTCTTATTAGTATCTCCTAGTAAATTATAGAAATAGACCATACTAACCAAAAATGCAAGTAAAATGATTTATAAATAACTCTATAGTTCGACTACGTTTATTAATGTGGAAATTGAAAAATTATATGCCATTTATTATGCATGATTGGGTTGTTGAATCAGGAAATCAGTGAATTAAATTCCCATTGTCTATGGATTCAGTACGTAATGTGGCAACATTGGTACTACATGTCAACTATCAATAAACAATATGGCGATTGTTTATTATTGTTTTGGTTTTTAACATATTTAAAGTTAATTATAAGTTTAAACTCAAAAAATGGTGCAAAATTGTATAGTGCGTGGTTGCGGTATTACGTGGCGTCAAGGATGTGATATAAAATTCCACGCGTAAGTGTTTAAACTTGTTTAAATGGTGATTTCTTGCTTAGAAGGTTATCATACTTAGAAAGAGAAGTCGGCCCACAGAGAGCAAGATAGTAAATACAGACTGAGCATCAAGTAGGTATTGGAAGTGAGGCCTCCATGTTTATCTATAGCTTCATGGCAAGTATAGATAGGTATTCTATCTCACGAAGGCGGGTGAACAATTAAATAGTTATACCTGTGTCTTTTAAAAACGCGTGTGTGTGTGCGAATGTTCATGTCACGTCAAAAGAAATTCATGTAGCAGTTACGAGTAGTAGAACAATAATTGCATTGCAAGTAATTCATTTTTAAATGTATAATATGTTTTACTACAATGACTAAACCGCCTTTGTGAAATAGAATACCTACCTACGTACTTAAATGAAATTTACAATTCTTACAACCAAAACAAATTTCGAACATCAGACTTAGATTCCATAGTCTCTACTGGTCACCAATCAGTATGACCCAATTTCTTCTACTGGTGTGCTTTTACAAGCTTGCGCTGTAGGTTATAATATAACGTAATGCAAGCACATGAACACCCACTATCATCATTTCAAAAGCAATTCCATGGTAAACTCTATAAGGGACAAGCAGGGAATTAAAACATCTTTAAATGTGCAAAGCAAGAAGCAGAATATAGGCTTTGATCTGACACTGAGTAAGGACCACTCCGTTACTTAGTATATTCTCAAATTTAGCTTTTAACGTTACACTCGTAACCCTCAGTTCTATGAATTTTCAAACAGGGCTAAAACAATTACAATAACATCAATACCCAGACCGTCGTATTGTTAACGATAAACTACGGTCGGTAGCATAAATTTCATGGGCCATGGTTAAGGCTTTCTTTGACATGAATGAGTTACCATCATAGAACTCGTAAACCTAGATAATGTATTTAATATGAATACATTAAATTCTTCAAGAACAGCGTCTCAATACAAAACAATTGACAAACGCGTCACGGTTCAGCCATTCGGTAACCCGGACCGGCAACAGACAGGAACGGAGGCATTTCAGGGTTGTGAGGAGGAAAAAATCTTCTCAGTTGGTCTAGTTTATAGTGGGAATGGCAGTGTCACCCGACTACGAGACGAAGTAGACAAGTAGACGGTCTCTTGAAGGCATATGTGTAAACAAACCAGTACCGTGTATAATTAATTCAAATCATGTTTATATTGTTACATCCATCCATACACATAATTACTGAGATGCACGCAATAGTTGTAGTTTATTGATTCGCGACTACGTGACCAATTATATTATTAAACAACAAGCTGTTAGGTACCTACTAAGTAAGCACTCAAGCATGAGACAAATTGCGTCTTCTTCGTTATCTTATCTTATAAGTAGTACTATTTTAGTATTAGTCACAGCACAAGACCGTCTAGAACTATTTAAGAATTATCTGCTTTAGATGGAACCGGCAACAACACCAAAACAAATCGAGACCTTCTAGAAGTACATAATTATGTACGCAGTTCGAAGTATGCAGGTATCACGATAGGTTATCAGTTATCACTGATTACGAACGTGCATCTGAGAAATCTATCTTCCCTTGTTATAACAGACAATAATAAATCAATTTATCTAACAGAATTGTATAATTTCCCAGTACCTAGTTATTAACTAGTAGTACTAATTATTAACAAAGAATCGATGTTGTAAAATCTTAATAAAGAATGAAGTGCTCACTCATACTATTAATGTTCAGGTACAAAAATGTATCTACACTAGTCATAACTTGAAGTATGCTTATCGAAATGATTCGCTGCTTGTTGACTGCAATTTGGAACTGTCACCTGCCACAATTATCAGAGTGAGAACCGCCTGATTTCGTCAATGCTTAACAGCACGCTTTATTCCAATGCCTAGTTATAATCATAAAGACAAATTGAATTGAATACTATGCAATAACTTCACAAGAATTGACAACAATACCCACGGTAAATTCCATCATACAAAGGAGAAAATATCTTAGAAGTTACTTCTCATAAAAACTGGCAACTTAGTCCAAGTTTCCAGTTTTTGTGGCAAGTCTAGTCTAGAGCCATGTTGTCTGTCAACTTCCCCGCTTTATTCGTAGCAGTCTAGTTAGACTAATTAACAAGATATAAAATTAGCTCCAGATTAATGGTCACGTATCCGACCGTTGATGGACAAAATGTCCCATTTGTGTTTGACCAACTGGGTATTGTTTCCGTAATGCACGCACATTAAGGGATAAAAAGCAGGCTATGTGCTGTTCCAGACTATAATCTAGATCCTTCAGCCGTTCAAGCGTAATTGAGTAAATAAACATAGTATACATTCATCCATTCAAACTTTCGCATCACAATAATATTTAAACGTGAAAGTTTGTATGAATGTGTGGAAGTTCATTACTCTTTCACGCAAAACCACTGCATAGATCAGTATGAAATTTGGCACAGATACCACCTGAAGTCAGAGGTGGATGATGATTTATAGTCTGGAATCTGGAATAAGACATAAGCTACTTTTTAACCCCCGACGGAAATCCGAACGGGGTATTATAAGTTTGACGTGTGTGCGGGCGTGCATGCGTGCGTGCGTGCGTGCGTGCGTGCGTGCGTGTGTGTGTTTGTAAGTCTGTCTGTGGCATCATAACTCCCAAACGGATGAACCGATTTTGATTCTGTTTCTTTTGCTTGAAAGATGGGTTAGGTTAGTGTTACCGTAGTTACCTACCATAAGCTAAGAACACTCTCCAGTGTTCTTAGCTTATGGTAGGTAGTGGCAGGTAAGGTACGTATTCATATTTTTAACAGTTTGTCCCGTCGTCGGGGGGACCGCTCTATACCTAAACAATTAAGCATATCAACTAAGTTCAAAAATGTTCAACGAGTACGCGCAAAACATCTTCAGTTAGGATCTTGCGAGACAGACGCACGATTAGGTTATGATTAGGTACCTATAATAATAATAAAGCTTCAATACTTAGGGTAGATAGGTCATAATAATAATAATAGTAATTTTTTTACTTTTTACAGGTTTTTTTATTAATCTTTTTGTGAGTCGGGGGTTTTTTAATTTTTAATTTAATTTTTATTAAATAACAGTTTGTCTCGTCAGTTAGGATCTTGCGAGACAGACGTACGATTAGGTTACGATTAGGTGAGCGGTCCCCGACGAGATAAAGTGTTAGTTAAAAATATGAATCCGTAAATAATATAGCTATCTATTATAATAATAATAAAGGTTCAATACTTAAGGTAGATAGGTCATATTAATATCATTTTTTAATTTTCACAGGTATTTTTATTGTTCTTTTTGTGACTCAGGAGTTTTTTTAAATTTATAATTAAATTTTTTATCCAGAGAATTCTCCGCGCCGCGAGAACGGAATTAGTAACATCCTACTTCCTACTAATATTATAAACGCGAAAGTTTGTAAGAATGTATGTCTGGATGTCTGGATGTATGTTTGTTACTCTGCCACACAAAAACGGCTTGATGGATCTGGCTAAAATTTGGTACAGAGATAGATTAAAGTGTGGAATAACATATAGGCTACTTTTTATACAAGCTAATACCCGCGACTCCGCTCACGGAGTCGATCAGTCGACCCACGGAGTAGATCAGTCGAGCTGTCTAGATGTATGTTTGTTACTCTTTCACGCAAAAACGGCTCAATAGATCGGGTTGAAATTTGGGATAGATATAGATTATAGTCTGGAATAACATATAGGCTACTTTTAATACAAGCTAATACCGCGGCTCCGCTCGCAAAGTCGATCGGTTGGGATGTCCAAATATTATGTTTGTTCCTATTTCACGTAAAAACGGCTGAATGGATCTGACTGAAATTTGGTAGCGAAATAGAGTGTAGTGTGAAATAACAAATAGGCTACTTTTTATACAAGCTAATACCCGCGGCTTCGCCCATGGAGTTGATCAGTCGGGATATCTGGATGTATGTTTGTTACTCTTTCACGTAAAAACGGCTCAATAGATCGGGTTGAAATTTGGTATAGAGATAGATTATAGTCTGGAGTAATATATAGGCTACTTTTATACAAGCTAATACCCGCGGCTCTGCCCGTGGGAGTCGATTAGTTGGTAATTGTTTTTTGGTCATATCCCCGGTTCTACTTTACCAAATGCAATCAAACATACGGCAGATTTTATGTAAAACCAAGACCTTTCTAATGAAAAGGCGACAGCAGTTTTTGCGTCCATCACGAACAAACAGACAAGGATTGCATAAAAAATAGATATTTGTGGTCAACATAACCAAGTTTTTTTTTTTCAAATATCGATTATTGCAACTAAAAGTACTGTTATAAAGGGATAATATATGATGTCCACACTGTCGCCTTAGGTGAACCCTGTAAAGATAGTGTAAGGTGAAACCAATAAATAAGGAAAAAAAAACTATTGGTCTTATCTCCAAATTTTAGGTCTGACCAAGAAAACCGCACTAAAATCCGTTTAGTACTTTTTATCCGAAAGGTTTTGGCTAGACGAGTGGAGACCAGTGGAGTGGAGCGGAGTGGGGAGTGGTGTGGAGAGTGGAGTGGGGAGTGGTGTGGAGAGTGGAGTGGAAAGTGGAGTGGAGAGTGGAGTGTAGTGGAGATTGAAGTGGAGAGTGGAATGTAGGGTGGAGTCGGGAGAGGGGATTGGACAGTAGAGTGGAGGTGGAGAGTGGAGTCGAGAGTGGAGTGGAGTGTGGAGTGCAGAGTGGAGTGAACAACGGAGTGGAAAGTCGAGTGGAGAGTCGTTTCATTCAAATAGACTTGGTGGCAACACCGAATTCCACGCGGGCGAAGCCGCGGGCGGAAGCTAGTATAACAAATACGCGAAAGAAGTCACGGGCAACAGCTAAGTTATAATAGAAGTAAGATTAACTATTATGTTCATTATTTAACAACATCCTCGTAATACAATTTCAATCAAAGCAACCTATTCTTACTTAAAGATCCCGAGTCCTTTTAAAACTGTCAAAGATAAACAGACGAAGAATGTTTACCGTAACATTGGCATATTCATATTAGTGAAGAACTTTTCACACAATTCTCAATACATTCATTTAACAAAGCAGATATAGTGAATAATAATATATTATATCATTCATTATCTTTAGGACTTACGACGTATTCATTGCAATAAAAGCTAACACTTAAGATAGTTGTACTGTACCTACATACGATCTAGCAACAGTTTTTTATATTAAACTAGCTTCCGCCCGCGGCTTCGCCTGCGTGGAATTCAGTATTGCCACCAAGTCTATTTGAATGTAACGACTCTCCACTCGACTTTCCACTCCGTTGTTCACTCCACTCTCCACTCCACTGTTCACTCCACTCTCCACTCCACTCTCCACCTCCACTCTACTGTCCAATCCCCTCTCCCAACTCCACCCTACATTCCACTCTCCACTTCAATCTCCACTCCACTCCACTCTCCACTCCACTTTCCACTCCACTCTCCACACCACTCCCCACTCCACTCTCCACACCACTCCCCACTCCGCTCCACTCCACTGGTCTCCACTCGTCTAGCCAAAACCTTTCGGATAAAAAGTACTAAACGGATTTTAGTGCGGTTTTCTTCGTCAGACCTAAAATTTGGAGATAAGACCAAAAGTTTTTTTTTTCCTTATTTATTGGTTTCACCTTACACCATCTTTACAGGGTTCACCTAAGGCGACAGTGTGGACATCATATCCCTTTATAACAGTACTTTTAGTTGTAATAATCGATATTTGAAAAACAAACTTGGTTATGTTGACCACAAATATCTATTTTTTTGAAATCCTTGTCTGTTTGTTCGTGATGGACGCAAAAACTGCTGAACAAATTTTGATGTCGCCTTTTCATTAGAAAGGTCTTGGTTTTACATAAAATCTGCCGTATGTTTGATTGCATTTGGTTAAGTAGAACCGGGGATATGACCAAAAAACGATTACCAACCAATCGACTCCCACGGGCAGAGCCGCGGGTATTAGCTTGTATAAAAAGTAGCCTATATATTACTCCAGACTATAATCTTTCTCTGTACCAAATTTCAACCCGATCTATTGAGCCGTTTTCACGTGAAAGAGTAACAAACATACATCCAGATATCCCGACTGATCAACTCCATGGGCGAAGCCGCGGGTATTAGCTTGTATAAAAATTAGCCTATATGTTATTTCACACTACACTCTATCTCGGTACCAAATTTCAGCCAGATCCATTCAGCCGTTTTTTCGTGAAATAGCAACAAACATAATATTATTGGGCATCCCGACCGATCGACTTTGCGAGCGGAGCCGCGATATTAGCTTGTATAAAAAGTAGCCTATATGTTATTCCAGACTATAATCTATCTCTGTACCAAATTTCAACCTGATCTATTCAGCCGTTTTTACGTGAAAGAGTAACAAACATACATCCAGATATCCCGACTGATCGACTCCATGGGCGAAGCCGCGGGTATTAGCTTATATAAAAAGTAGCCTATTTGTTATTTCACACTACATTCTATCTCGGTACCAAATTTCAGCCAGATCCATTCAGCCGTTTTTTCGTGAAATAGCAACAAACATAATATTATTGGGCATTCGACCGATCGACTTTGCGAGCGGAGCCGCGGTATTAGCTTGTATAAAAAGTAGCCTATATGTTATTTCAGACTATAATCTATCTCTGTACCAAATTTCAACCCGATCTATTCAGCCGTTTTTGCGTGAAAGAGTAACAAACATACATCCAGACATCCCGACTGATCTACTCCGTGGGTCGACTGATCGACTCCGTGAGCGGAGTCGCGGGTATTAGCTTGTATAAAAATTAGCCTATATGTTATTCCACACTTTAATCTATCTCGTTACCAAATTTCAGTCAGATCTATTCAGCCGTTTTTACGTGAAAGAGTAACAAAGATATATCTAGAAATCCCGACTGATCGACTTTGCGAGCGGAGCCGCGGTATTAGCTTGTATAAAAAGTAGCCTATATGTTATTCCAGACTATAATCTATCTCTGTACTAAATTTTAGCCAGATCCATCAAGCCGTTTTTATGTGGCAGAGTAACAAACATACATCCATACATCCAGACATCCAGACATCCAGACATCCAGACATCCAGACATACATTCTTACAAACTTTCGCGTTTATAATATTAGTAGGATAATATTTTATTGGATAAGCTATAAGTAATACAACTAGAATAAATGAAACCAAACATCACATTGTTATTTCAACCAATATTTTGACTGTTACCACTGTTACTATAAATGAATAGTTTGGTAAGCTGTACAAAACCTCCCTTATGAAAATAAATCTGATAAGTATTTACGGACTTCTTTAAAACACGCCAGCAGATGGCCGGTCTAAAATAGCACAATTTAATCTCATTAAATTTAATTGCCAATGCACAATTGTGATCGTCTCAAGCACCTCTGGACTGGGGTCATGGTGAGTCAGACATGGACTCGTAGATTATACTCCCGCACGCTGACAAATATGCCTGAACTGCATATAAACTAAATTATGGATAAATGCATGATACGAGTGTGAGGCGGTTGTCAATTGCGTTTTACTGAGATGTCCTTCTTGTCCCTAGGTTTACGAATTCTATAATGCTTAATCATTCATGAAAAGAGCCTTAACCAAGGCCCATTAAATCTGTTATGTGATTTACGTCTAACAATATGAAAGTCTGGGGACGAATGGTAATGGTAATTATTATTGCTTTAGCTGTACTTAAGGACTCGCAGAACAGAATTGGCACCGATACAATATCATAACTTATTTAAGCAATAAAGTACATTGCTATACAAATACCGAGGCTGCTAGATTTTTGAATTTATAGGCAATTATAGCTGGAGTGGCAAACAGACAACCTGTTGCTCATTTTTCAGCCTTTCGAGAAAGATTTCAACATTATGTCTAGCGAGTACACTCGCCGCCTCCCGATGTAAATTTCTACGAGATTACGTGGAGCTTTGGCAATAAAGAGGCGAAGGATTTCTCTAAATACATCGGTACACTCCTGGGTATCTTCTTCTTCAACCTAGCGTTAATCCCAGTCGCATCCAAAGCTATCACTTCGGAGTCTGGGGTCCAGTTTACCAGTCTTAACTGCGGATTTGGCTGGACCTCGATATTTTCCGTGAAGCGACTGACATCCGACCTTCACAACCCAATGGTGACATTAGGCGATATGGAAGCATTGCAGTCAGACCGTTGTTGTTGGACTTTTTAGGGCTCCAAGTACCGGTGTATGTGGTCGTGACCCCAGTCATGAGACTTTGCCTTTAGCTTACCATCAGGCGAGGTAAAGTCATTTTGAAGTGTCCTATATAAAAAAAAAATTATAGGCAGAACCAGAACAGTTCTATTGTGATGAAAAAAGAAAACCACCAAAAGTTCATAAAATATGAATGCTACATGAAAAGATTATATTTTTAACCGACTTCAAAAAAGGAGGAGGTTCTCAATTCGTACGCTAGTTTAATTTTTTTGTATGTATGTTACGCGATAGCGGCGCCAATTATGGATGTATTTTGATTTTTTTTTTAAGAGGCTACTTCGGAGGTGGTCCCATATCCAGGGTATCAGGATCTGATGCTGGGATCTTGGGAAAATCGAGAGGGAATCATCAAATTTACGGCAGAAATTCTGTTTTTGATGCCTCTGTACATAATAAACCTAATAAATATATAGGTACTTTTCTATTTCTGTACACTAAAAAGTAAAAAATATTAGTTTGTGAAGTCGGTTTTTTAAACGTAGTTTTATAATTATTAATAGGTACTTTAAAAATATGGACAAGAAACAATCAAATTAAAACACAAAGAAGAGAACTTCAAGAATTCAAAATATTGGCTTCAGTCTGAACACTATTTTTAATCACAAAATATAGCAATAATCATAATGGGTTCAAGTGTAGGATTTGTTCCCCTAATCAACAAATAGATCTAAATAGAACAGACTTCACAATATCCTCTACTCCCAGCTTCTGAATTACTACAAACAATTTTTCTATCCTGATAAGCAGTCAATGATGAAACCATGAGATAAATCTAAAAATGACAGGTTTATCCTGATAAAATTTTTATCTATATATAGTTAGACAGTAGATTGAGATTAGAAAAGAGATCCTAGACATAAAGAGATAAATTTATAAGAAAAATATCATACCTACTTTAATATTTAACGTCAATAGACACATATTTATACACTGCTCCGAATAGTCTATTTAGTATATTATTGTTATAATAGATTTTTAAACAAAAAGACCATGTAGTATGTGGAAATAACAATAACATTTTTGATTGTTTTTCCAAACAAATTAGTGTTTTGTGAATTTATTGTATTTTAGTACCTACCTACTTTGTTAGTGTTTTCTTTATTTTATGAAGTAAATAAATGAACAAATAATATTACCAAGGTTAAAATTAGTTCCACAATACAAAAGCAACACCCCTTTGTATTAGAGTACTAGTGCAACTCAACTGGTTGAGTATGACATAATATGATTATTATATAAACCTGTCGTTATATACAAAATGCAGTTATATGTTTTTCTCATTTAAAAGAAAAAAGTATGCAACACATAAAACAATAAGTGCAGATAAAATCAGCAACATGTAATGTAGATAAATTTTATAAAAATACTTATTTTCACAAGTAATAGAGATTTAAATCCAAGAAGGGAGGAAATTCAAGGCACAAAATTAGGGATTGAAAAACATAATTGGCAATCCATAATGTAATATAAAAACTACCAGCTTTATTAAATGGGTTGAAGTAAAGATGGGTTCATGCCCTGTCACTTTGGGCATTAATCAGGTATTTATTCAATCCACCTGATTTACAACTGGTTGTTAACCCATCCGCATAGATGGGTTTATACCCTGGCATTTTGGGCATAAACAATAAACGTCCCATAAATGCCCAATATGACAGGGCATAAACCCATCTATAGCTACAAGCAGTATATACATACTGACAAATATCAGAAAACTTGAAAATCATTTTCTAAAAATGTAATAGGTGAAGCCATTTGTGGTTCAGTAAACTCATGGTATTTGTAAATAATTATTAATCACGATGTACATTTCTTAATAATTTTACAAATACACACCTGTTTGTCACTAAAGGGTAGCCAGGAGTGTATTAAATATTGTTCAGTTAGTTCTTAACACCAATACTACTGTTGGCAATGTTTCATTAGCATGCTAAGAGAAACAGTAGCAACCATGCAGTAATACTTACAACAGCATAATTATCAACTGATTAAAATTTGTAATTAATATCTATTGATAAACTATCAAATCATACAAAATATATCTCAAGAAAGGTTTCCGATAGTTTTCAATAAACAGTGTAAGTTAAAAACTCAATTAACATGTGTATAAATGTGAATCTTGCAGGCACATTTGCTACAAACAATAATTTTTAAAGTTACTTTCATATATATACCACTTTTTACTAAAAGTTTTTTAGTCATAAAAGCTCTGCGATTGAAAAAGGTTATATCATAGACATAACTTACAATGTAACACAAACCTGTATTTAGTAAAAAAATATCTGGAGTCAGTTATTCCTATAATTAAGTGGTAGTAAATATATAAATTTACCAAATATGACATTAATAATCTAGTTGGCATACATTTTCTGTTTTAGGCAGTAATTAGTAACCAAAGCTCTATTCATATTGGAAATCTAATGAACAGATCAGGAATGGTTGCATGTAAGACAGAATACATTACTACCAGGTATGAAGGTAAATTCAAGATGATCAGCTTTCTTTTGAGGTGCATAAAATAAGAGTATAATTTACCTTGACTGGTTGCTCCAATGTTACACGTCTTTCATCGAACGCCAATGAATTCGAGTGAGGAATAAAGATCGCTTTTGGAACTCCGCCTTCCTGGTTGTCTGGTACCTCTGGACCAGGTGTCCAGTTGTAGTCCATATTTTTCATCGTATTATTCATTATTGGCTTAATTTTCTTGCTCTTTGCTATCACCATCGCACACACTGCTCCTCAGAGTCAGCATCCGTGCCTCGTACGCGTTTTAACGAGTAACACATCGATGATCGAAACCAAAATCTATTCACTCGCTGCAAGGTGAAAGGTGAACACTGATCACTGCCATTTTGAGGACCAAGCATTAATCCAATGTAAGTAGAGTCAAAACGTAATAAATAAACTATATGTTCTGAATATCGCGGTAATTATGCAAACACCATTATTTATGAAACTTGATTCCTTTCGTCTACGTAGGTTTTGGTGATGTACAATTTTTTTTATCTTGGAATAAATTTATTATTAAATGCTAACTATTGCTTGTTGTTTTACTATAAAAAAAACTGTTCACGTATGGTTACTTAAAGTAGAAATATAAAATTTCCAGGGCGTCAATCAAAAATTATCATTTGAGGAACTTACGAAATGGGCGCACGATTCGGACATTTGTTTTGTTGAAATAGAGACGCTCAAACTAAACTATCTAGTAAGATAAGATTAGGAATCGACTACAATACTACTGAAATGTACATAATCAAGGGCTAGTAATTTGATATAATTTTAGAAAGGAAGAATTTATCAGAGTTCCAGGGTACGTTAAATATGAAGTCCCCATATTTAATATAGTATTTATATTATGTAAAAACAAAACGTCCGCAGCTTTCAATCTAGGTCAGCAATGGAGTTGTTTTAAAATCGAACGGAGCCTGCAAAGGTGCCGGCGCGGCGGCGGAGTGTGCCGTTACATACGTTAGCCTTTTGTTGATTATTATGATCCTAGTGGATCCTAGGTTTCATTTTGGGGGTATTGCGTGTTATTTAGATGTATTTTTCATGTAATTTTACCCACCCAAAATGCCTGATATAGTTATAACTAAAATAGTTACTATCTACATGAAGAAGAATCTAATTAGATGGATTATGTGATCTAGTGGCTATAATTTATAATGGTTTCTTTAGGCGCAGAATGCCCAATCCTATGAAGTTCAATTTCTGGGTTATACCTTGTCTAATTTAGGATGATAATTTTGACAGCTCCAAGTAGGATACCCCATATAGTATAATCGAAAACGAATCTTTCGATTTTCGATTATCGTTCCCATAGAATATGGAATCGATACTTACAAAAATACAAAAGCATTTATTTTTTTATTATTTTAGGTAACTTACTTCAGGATGACAAAAGAGAAGTTTTATAGTAGGGTACTTATGTTTTGTATTATACTTAGTTAATTATATTATAAAAAAATGTAGTAGATAAGTACTACGCGTGCGCTATAAGTTGAGACCTGACCGCTAGACGTCACCGGCGCGTGTTTGTACAGCGCACAAAAAAAGATCGTAAACAAGCTTCCGCTCGAGACGTTACCTACCTGTCTACTTATTTTTTTGCGAACAGTACTTCACGGGCGACTGAGAGTCACTGCAGGGGGCAGTAGGCGGAGAGCCCCAATCTCAACTTATAGCGCACGCGTTATACTTAATCATTTCAATAAATTAATTTAATTTCGATTCATTCGATTCATTTGTCTACAGTCAATTGTGCTGATTTCTTTCAAGTCGCTTCACTACGGCAAGTGGGCGGTACCTGTCTATGTGCTACGATAATTTTTGAGGTATCATCTCGTTGATAAAAATATGATACTTCATAGACGTGAACTGTCAAAATTATCATCCTAAATTAGACAAGGTATAGAGTCCAGCATAGTGATCTGTCATATGCTGGATGACTCCAACCAGCAGAGCAGACAGCATAAACCATCACATCACTAGTTAGATTATAGAGCATGAAGCTATAGATAAACATGGAGGCCAAACTGGGAAAAAAAGATTGAGTCAAATACCTACATGTCTCTATCTCACTCTCTGTGGGCCAACTTCTTTTTCGTGTATTAGTTTTCTTGCTTAAGGCGGATACACACTTATGTGTCGTGTTGTATCGTGATGCTTGCTTACTGACGTAACGCTGTGTGTGCATACTAACGTGTCGTGTCGTGGCGTACTCTGGCGTTATTTCTGAACAGTAGGTACATAATGAACCTTTGCAGCGTTCAAACATACATAATGTTTTCTTCTGATTCGGATAGTGATTTTGATGAAGACCTTCAATTTCTCTTAGCAATGAAACTTTTTAAGAGCAAAAAAAGAAAAGAAGATACTGAGTTCACCCTATAAACAGAGGGAGACAAGACAAAGGTGAATTTCATAATCTCGTTAAAGAATTAGAGAGCGACGAAGAGAAATTTCATCAGTACTTTTTTATTGACTGAAAAATACAATACTTGAAATACTATTTATTGACTTATATTCTTTCAAAATTTCTGCAATTTCTTCCCAAGTAGCATTTCTGATCAAAATGATCCATGCACTCTTTACACTTTGAGTAATATTATAACTTTTCGTTGACGTACAAGTTCATTAAGGTCGTCAGTAATTTTGCTGCAAATATAATAAATGTAAAAGTCTCGCTAGATGTTCGCACCACGAGCCACGTGCCGGTGTAGAGACACATTTACCTGTTGTGTCGTGTGGCATCATAGCCCCCACCACTACTCTGGCGCAATCGGTGGCAAGCAGTCGGCGCGACGCCACGACAGACAGAACGCGTTGTGACACAACACGACATGCAAAAAATATTATTATATGTCCCTAACCATAATAAATATATGACAGCGATATGCTTCTGGCGCGTCACGACACGCCACGACACATAAGTGTGTTTACGCCTTTAGAAGGTTACCATACTTAGAAAGAGAAGTCAGTCCACAAAGAGCAAGATAGTAAATACAGACCGCGCTTCAAGTAGGTATTGGAAGTGCGGCCTCCATTTTTATCTATAGCTTCATGTTATAGAGCAAGAGCCCATTAGATTCATCCATGTCCATGGATCAATCATACGTTTTGCCCTTAATCTGATCATTGAGTTGGGTATCGGTTGGGTACTACAATCCGTACAATGTTACACGCCGTGATTAAATTAAGCCTACGTTATTACCACCGTGACAGGATTCAAATTTATTTATTTGTACTCAAATTTATTATGGCAATCCTTTTAGTGCTTTTTTGCTTTGTTCCACACATTGAAAAAAACATTTTCTATAGTCATTATCAGTCAGTGTCTATAGTCTATTACGTTAGTTTAAGTAGAAGTGAGGATAGATGGCGTTAAAACAGTAACTGTCGAAACAAGAAAGAAAATCGAAACTTCATGTTGTATTGGATTGGTGGGTGAGTTTGAGCCATTGCAACGAAAACGGTTTTCTGCCTTGGGTCTTGTGTGAAGTGTGATTGTAGAGTGCGTGATATTTATCTCAGACAAAAGTGAAATTTGAAGTGTTTTTGTGTTCTGTAAGTATTATTTGGTTATCTCCGTAGATAAATAGAAAGTATTTAACTAAACCATCGAACTATCTACTAGTTTGTTCTCTGCAGACGTTCAATATGGCCGTTCTATTAGATTATTCTTTACTAAATTCATCTGCTTTCAGCTGTGTGTGGTTCACACGTTGAACTTATAGCGACACTTTATCCACTCAATAACAGATTTTATCAAGTTTTGCTAATTTCGTTGATGTGGCAAAATGACAGTAACCCTATTGGTTTTGACGTTTAATTTCTGAGTCATTTACTGCATTCACATTAAATTTCTAAGCTATTTTTTACCTTATACTGACAATGAAATAGCCTTTCTCGTATACGCAGATTATATACTACATCTTTCATTTTATTTATAGGGGTATACAAGTTAATTTCTTAAAGGAAACAACAATTCTGCACAATTACATAAATACTTTACTAGTCCAAAAATCATTTTTTTTATTCCGTATAAAGTTCTGTGATTGTCTGACGTTTTTATTATAATTGAAAATATAAGTATATATACCAATTATACACCAAAAAGACTTGTTGAAGATAATAATTATTATAACATAAACAAGTAGGATTTCAATTTGTAAACTTACACTCCACTTTTATTATTTTATATTTTACATGTGTTACACAAAGACAATCTAGGTATATAGTTATTAGATAAATAACTACACTTGACCAAACTGCAAAGTTCATTAAGTAAATGGTACATTATGGCTTCTCTACAACATGCCAAAATTAAAGGCACATTTTGCCCTTGACATAGAAGCCATAGCAAATTTTGATTAGGCTCAAATTACTTATTCTCTTATGAAGTAGGTAACTATTTCTAAACTTGCCAATTATATGAAATACACATAGTCAATTAGACATATTTTCATAAATATTACATTCAAGAAGGTTTTATCATTATAGCAAGATTTTGAAGCTGCCTTAATACCTATACACTGCCTTTTTCTCTTGCATAGTTTAAATTTTCATATTTTCATTTATCCAGTTTTTATATTACATGTTGTTATTATTCTGTCATCTATTGTTATCTTTAGATGTATTCAGCTTATGCCTAGACGTAACTTACTGACTACAAGTTTGATAACATCCACAAAGGGTTGATTTAATACTATTCCTACTTGCTTCTTAGTTGGCATGCAATTACAGCCACATGTGATAATTATAACATTTGTTGTGTTAGATCAGTTCAGATGTATCAATGTCTGTTTGACTGTTGTTGACTAAGCTGTAAAGGCTTTCTGACAATTTTCACATTGATATACTGTAATGATGCTTTTGTGAAAACATGTTATAGGTAAATAAAACAAAACAATATTCAAAAAAGATGTAAATATAAATTTCATCTGTAGGTGTACTGCGATGATTGCTGATAAATATATCTGCATAATAAAATCACCTACTTCAGGTCATTAACATAATGATAAGTGTTGTATTTCTTTCAACTTTAATAAGTTCTTATAGCAGTCAACTTGATTTTTCAATTAGTACATAATGTAAGGTAAAACTATGATCAAACCTGGATATCTCATTAATATTTATCATTGTAAATCAGATGCATTTGCATATACAGTCAGCATAGAAATTCTATTTTTAAACTTGTAAATATAGAAGATTCTTGAATCCCACAGCTTTTAAATATTGTACATTTTTGTATTGTAGTCTTGCTTCTAAACAAGGACATAAGTGTTATATAAGTACAAATATTAAATACTGTGATATTTAATAAGTCATACAATACCTATATCAACTTTAATAGGAGTAATATTTAGTTACTATGGCATAGGACCCCTATACAAAATATCAACAGAAAAGTGTGTTACAATTTTTAAAGTATTATTCAAGACATAAGATGCCCATAGGTCTAAAATTGCTTGAATATTTTCTCCAGTGCTCATGCACTAGCTGTCAGGGTTAAATAAATATAAAACAACAATATTCTTGCCAAATGTGGAGGTGCTTTAATATATATTTTTATAGATGACTCACAAAATGTATGGTAATGTTTCAAGTTGTCAGTGATGTAATATAACCTTTAAACCAAAACTTGACAAACTTCAGACAGAGTACAAAAAGTTAAAGTAGAAACACATGTATTGTATACTGTTCCTACTTATATGCCTAAAATCCAAATAAAACGAGGTAGGAATAGTTCATGGTAGGTAGAAAGGTCAGGCGCCAGTACCTACTAATATCCTATGCAAGCATGCCTGCTAAAATACTCCTAGTATTAAAATAATATGATTAGGAAGTTATGAATCAGCATAGCGACTAATTGAGTGGGGCATACAGTATTGCATTTTATCTATGTTTGAACTAGATCTTTACTTCAAACTGTCTTCCTCATGTTTTAATTCATTGCATCATTTCAAAATCTTTTGCAGAAATGCCTGCATTAGAATGCAAAATTCAATGCCAAAAATTCACATTATTTCATCCATAATAATGTCTGTTTGGGCTTATAATTACAATGTTTTATGCTGTAAAAGATATTGTTATGTTTGTTTCATCTTTGTATTTTAATGCTACTATTTTACCCATGAATTTAACACACCTAAGTAATGTCAGGCTAAATTGTCAGGTTGGCTCCAGGTCAGGAACAATCATATCTATCTAGTGAAGATATCATAATTACTTATCTCAGTCTAATACCTATATTGACATTGACATGTTTTGTATCTACATATAATATTATGTATAGGTAAAGGTAATTTTTGTCTTAAAGAATGTTTGTACCTAGGAACTAAAAGGTACTCGGACAAAAAATGTAGTTTAGATATCCAGACTCCATCATTTATAGGTCGCCGAATAATATTAGTTAGTAAAGGACTTTTTTGGTGTTTGTACACAGGTGATATAATGGCAACGGCGCTCCTGCCGTCGCCCGCGTGAATTAGTGAGACTCTAGTGCAGTGAACCACACGGGCCCGCCGCCTCAAGCGTCACCCGACCACAATGAAAATGGTGTTGTCACAACGGCAACGAGAGGAGCTGTGAGTAATCAACTTTTGTTCATCTTATGTACCTACATATTAATAGTGCATTAGGTCATCTCACTTCCCAATATATCAAACACTTGCACATACTTACCTACTTTATTAGGTTTATTTAGTGTACGTACACAACACAGTAATTGATGGACCCAAAAATTCTCATATTTTACTGTGTGATGCTTTTCAATGCAATTTAACGTGAATGTCTCTGAGCAAGGATAAAAAATAATCGCTGTCTAGGTGCTCTCTAAAACACGTTTATAAATGATTTTTTTATTAGGCATACATTGGAATACTTATTTCCAACATAATGAACTCCAATCAATTACTTCAATATCATGGGGAGGGCGGAGGAGTCAATACCATTAGACGATAATTATATCCTGTGACTGTTACCAAGTTCATGCGTACAAACTGGTGAAATCACTAATATAATAATGGAATAATTTTCCTACCATTAGCTTCTCTTAGTTAACGCTCATGCTCTTACCTCATTTTCTAACTACTACAGAATATTATCCAGACATTATTGACGTAATAATAAGTGCTATTTAATAATATATCGATATTAATGAAGTAGATTGGCATCGCAATGATACAGACGTAACATCTCTACACTATCGCAATGTCACAAGTCAGTCACAAGTGTAATATAATTGATTAGTGATGTCCTGTTGCACTCGCACTTGCGTTGAGATAGAATTAGCCGTATTTTTAAATGACCGTTTTAAGCACCAGTGTCGTATCAATCTCTATCTAATGTGAGGTTAGGATTTTTTACACTCTCCAATTCTTCCTCCATTACCTTTAGGAATTTTACTAAAAAGCGTCGTTTATTTCTATCGAAGGTTTACATCAAAGGTTTGATTGATTATATTCAATGGGATTTTGAAGCAACTTTTCCTATAAATTTTACTCGGAAAAAATGCTGTGTTCATTTTCATACAATAATTTCACTGGTATGTTTGAATTGACTGATACAATAAATCAGTGAAATGATGCAATATATGACAAATAAATAAAATTGAAGTGCCTGTTTGTAATAATCAAATAAGTAACATTGAATTTGTGTTCAAATTACGTGAAGGCTAGTATAACGAGTGCCCAGTTTCCTCTCTGTGGGTCTCTTGCCTCATGTGTTAATCTTATAAATATAAAGTGTTCTATAAAATCCACCATTTATATAAAACCAGGTCAAGACATTTGTATCCAAAGTACCTACTGTTAACGATCGTTTGTAAAAAAGGTTTCTTTTAAAACCGTGCAATTATTAGTATAAAGATGTTGTCTGTATTAATTACGTCACATTACTTACACTTCTGTTATCCGTACCTACATCGCGTGGTACTTTGTCAATAGAAATAGTCACTTGAAGATTTTGGTGGCCTGATTCTCTTTTATATGCATTCCAAACTTGACACCAAATGTAAATTTTGTCATGTCATAAAATGTCAAATTGTAATAAATGATTAACATACAAATTGTGTTGAAAAGAACTACCTATTATGCTTTTGAGACGTACTTATATGTAATACAAAACTGTAAATATTGTCTGAGGGTTACACAAAAGCTGCCGGATTGTTTTTCTCATCAAGACATAAAAGATTGTATAAACTGGCACTCTTTTGCTTTTCTTGACCCAAAGCAACATCTCTTACATTACAGTCGGTACCTACACCTAACCCAATGATTGTCAGACAAATCTCTGACGCAGACTTTCTTCTCGTGGGGTCAGACTGCAGTCGTTCCGATGAACCCAAAAGAAAATCAATTAGGGAAAGTTTGGTTTTCTTTTGACTTTTACATAGTGCAAGCTTCGAATGCTACGGGAATTGACGGTCGGATAAGAAATACAGCTTATTATTCAACCGATAAAATAAATATCGCGTATTACATAAAAGAAGCGTCGTGAATGTCGTGATCTCAAGAATCTAGAAATTAAATACATATACGCCGTGCCATTAAATGACAGGTTTCTAGCTTTTCATCTGAACAAATCAACACTAATTCTGTAGTTCAGGTTGAGGTCAGAACAGCAACAATTTACTCACTGAATAGAATTTTTAAGTTCGTTAGAAATCCGGATTAGAAAGCCAAATGCAGAATGAGTTTTTACCTTCTGCATTGCTTAATTACCACATTTCAAGGTAAATTCAACAATAACTATCCCTTTACATTAATTCTCTGTGTTAAAAATATCACCGTCTCGGCAGATTATTCCAAAATTGATACATTATTATGTTCAGTACAGCTACATTGTACAAGGAGCATTGTCTTCAAAATATACGATTGCGTTTTTTAAACAGCAGAATTGAGTTTCAATGAATTCGGTCAAGCAAATAGTTGCGGCGGCAACAAGGTCGCAGTACTAACGCAATGTTACCAATACTTCACTAGTAACTTTCTGAATTTAGTATTAATTACAATATTCTATCTAAACATAAGGAACTATAGTAAAAATAATAGGAGGCAGCGTAGATAGTCGTAATTTGATAGTTTGGAGCTTTTGGAGAAGTACTGCACAAGAATAGAATAGCCTACATTATTTGTAGGTGTCATACATTTCTCGAGCTTTCCGTAGCCGTTAATTACCGGCGATTGCCGTCAATTTGGCACCTATTAGATTAACTCAAAAGTTAAGAAAGACTGAGAGTAAAATAGGGTATCGCCTTTGTGAAGAGTTTAGAAGTGTAAAAACAATTAAAGCTCATGAAATTAGGATTAAATTCGTAGCATCGGATTAAACGCTGTAATTCGTAGCGGTTTTATCTATAGATGTCATTATCTCGGAGGACCCAGTACAGTCCGCGATAAAAGTGGCTGCACACATTTTCAGCTCACAGATTATCTTTAAAACCTTTCGTATTAATACACCGAATTTAAATTTATTAACCTTGTCCTCTAAAGATACAAAAACACAACATCAGTTATTTATTGATGCCGTGGGCTGTTGGTTGTTGGTTGCCCACGGCTACGCTTCGCAAACTGATCCCATTCCAAATTTCAGTTGTACCCGTCGTTTCTATAGTGTGATTCGAGTAACAAATTCTAATGAAAATTCGTTCTAACTTACACATTATTATGTATAAGGAGTAGTAAAATAAAATTTCTTGTAGAGTTCATTTCTATATTTGTTATTGTTCAGCAACTTTTTATACAGATAGTACCACCGCTCTACAGAAAATCATCACCATGGCCATTGATTGTCACTTAGGCTTATATTTCTGGTAGTTTATTAAGAGGCGCTAGAGCTTCTCGATAGTGTATGTAGTCGCCAAAGCTTCAGTGACACCGTTAAATGTTTATAGTTACCAGTAACCGCTTAACAGCAAGAGGTACTGTGCCTGTTTTCTACATAGTAGAATCAGAAAAGAAACAACGACTCATAACTGTTAATTTATACACATATTCTCATTTTAAAATCGGTCATTCAAGATTATAGTTGAATTACCTTGTCTATATTAATTTCAATAAACTAATGTAAGAATAATCAAACAATCTTGAACAGCGTTTACAAACACTATAAAATGTATAACTGTAGGACTGTGTACCATTTCGTTTCGATTACATAATCGTTTACAATTCATCGATATCCAAATCGTTAATGTAACTACAATTCTAACGACAGTCTTCCTTCCGTGTTAACTGTTCAGTGCTGTTATTATAGAGTCCCTATCTTGATAAATCGCATATGACGTTATACGAGTATTAATATTCGTATATAATCACCGTATCTTTTTATGCAAATTTACTGTTACAACCACACCGTAAAATGTAACCGTTCTAAGGGGTCACTTGTTACTTTTAATGTAATTGTAACATTACCCGGTGCTTAGTTTATTAAAATATAAAGACTTCCAGTATTTTTGTGTAGGTACCATCAGAACAATCAACCTGCGTGCCTGACGGACGACCTTTGAAAGTGACAGTTGTTCTCATAACGCAAAGTCGTTGACCCCGCGTTGCCGTTGGCTCCTTCCTCGATCCAACTTTCATCGTGAACCTAGAAATCCCATCATTATTATTCGATTATTAATGTTGCAATTGCAAATAACGGTTCACCTGCACTGCCGATGATTGCAGTCTTCGAAGAAATTTTATCTTACTGTTATTAAATAGAAGAGAGTTAGATAATTTGAGGAACTGGTAACTAAACGCAGAAGTGTTCAGATTCATACCCGGTTGCATGCACGTTGTTTCCAAAAGTATATTATACAAAAATAAGCAGGTAGGTACATATTAGTTTTTAAACACATAAATCGACCGTGAACTCATGACCTAAAATGGTTCTGCCGCTCCTTATACCCTTTAACTTGTTTCACGAAGTGAAAGGTGGCCTGAGATCTAATTCGCGATACTTCTAAACATAGATGTGGTCATGTTGTTCACACGCTATTGTTATACAAGTGCAAACAACACGTTCAAAATAAAAACGTCCATATTATGTAAGTTCATTATACAAATCACAAAACTTAAATTTAATAAGCTAACAAATATTAGAACCGCTTTCCGATAGCGGTCTAGAGACTCGTAAAAAATTAATTTGCACTCTTTTTTTTTCAATGACAAACTTAATTTCGAGTAAGTTGCAAAGTGGTATTTCTTTGCCAATGGTAATGTTAATGGTCTATGCGGTGTTTGGTTCGGATCTACTGCGGTGAATCGGGGTCATTGAACGTGCTTGTTGATTAAAAATAACGATCACAATTAAAACACCAACCGACATTTTTCAGTAAATGAACGGGCATGTTCTTACTGTTGAAGATTATACATTCTCTGGAATACGTTCTGCTTGGATTAAAAAATAAACTGTTACTGTTCCAATTCAATGTAACTGATAGAAGTCCGTTGTTTACTCAAATCTTGACGGGTATGTGGCTTCGTTGAAGAAGAAGAATATCTTCGACCAAGCGTCAATCCCGGTTGCAGCCAAAGCTTATACTTTCGAGTCAGGGTTACGTTCCACTTCTCCACAATTTGTTTTTTTTTTTTGTTTTTATGCACTTTGCACTTATGAGGAGGAAAGCCTAGGCCTAGGCTTCATCCGCCAATCGGTAGGTGAGGTTAAATGAACCGAAGATCTTCATGGTCCACGATATTATTATACCTATGGCTTAACGATCAAAAGCCAACATGATTTTTGAGGGTGATATAATGGCCGAGTGCGTGACTTCATCCACATAATAATTATGGTCGCTCTTGACAAGCAAAGGCTGACTAGAACTTCCAACTCTCTATTCACTGTACTTACTCAAAGGCATGCAATCACATGCTTGACTCTTATTGGATTAACTATCTCCACGGCGGCGCTTTTAAAACCTGAGAGTCGATACTTAACAATCAACTGAGTCCAGTCTAGAGGTAAGCCACTTCAGGTGCAACATTAGAAGTGTTACCGACCATAAACCTTAAGTTAAACTTTAAGTAAGTCGTGTTGTTACTGCTATTGACTGGATGATAAAATCTCCAAACTTGAACTAAAAAAAATAAATCTGGATGTTGCCCGCGGCTCCGTGGAATTCTGACACTTCCCATGGAAACCTAGTACAGGGACAAAAGTGATTCAAATTTCAGCCATATCCTTTCACCCGTTAGAGCGTAATTGAGTGACAAACATCCATACATCTTCACAAACCATAATGTAATATTAGGATACAAAGACTTGGCTTGGGCCACAAAGACCTTGGTAAAGCTACATTCTGGGATAATATCAAGTAGCGCTGTCTAGTACCTATCATACTGAGGATATAAGCAATATGGTTCCTAGAATGCACATCTTTTTTTTGTGAATGCCCAACTATGTGTAATTTTTAGGGTCGTGTCATGATATCAAAACAGTGAAAGTGGTTCAGCAGAACACAAATGCAGCTAAACATAATATTATTGCTACATGAATAATATTCAAACTATCATGATAAGAATCTTTCAATCCCCGCCTTAACACACCTCCTGAACGAGGTCGATCATATCGAGAGTTGTCTTACATTGTACCCAAATAGAAAAAAAAACTGCTTGCGTCATAACTTGTTATTACCATAATCAATCAATCAAGATCATAACTTGTTACATAAACGTCTAGATGAGTTAGAAAGCTCTTATTTAGGATGTAGATCACTTAAATTGATTTGGTTCAATTACTTCACAGGTTTACACGCAAGGATAAATAAACATAGACCGTTTAACATAACGTAACCGTTTTTTCCTAAAATAAACTACTTTTCTCAAATTAGTATTGTTGGCCTTGAGTGTACGTTTGGGATGTTGAGCATGTCCGTACTCCGTACTAAATGTACGCACATTAGTCGTCACGGCTATGTATTGTAAGCATCTATGAAAGTGAGTCATCCCACAGTAATTGTCGCCAAGATACGTAATAAAATAATGTAACTACCTACGTCAATCAGTGTCAACTTGTTCCTACCGCTACCATCTTTATGGCGATTGACAGATATAGCTTAATATTTGGTCAAAAGCAGCAATCAGCTTTATCATTCTCATGATTGTTTTGATTAGGCTATCGTTTTCTTTGCAATCATTTATCTATTGCGTATGCCAGGTGTAATTATCGTATTAATTCAATACCCCTCGCACCAGTAAGTACTAAATTTATTAACCTTCTTGGCAATATCAAGGGATCAACACCATGAATGCTAATTTAATTTATATCGAGATTCCTACGGATGTGTTGTAATTATCTACGAATAGTTCGACAAGACAAAAACAGATCAAACTTCATGCCTGTATCCTCTACATGGGCCCATTAGCTTAAACATAACTTTAGCTATTTTTAGTGCAGCTTAGAGAATATGCAACAACAGAATCGGCACCTATGATAAACTTATATCTCATAACCTTTATAATAATAAAATTGCAATCTTAGGTTTTACAAAACACTAGAAAACCTATTTTTTAAACTTTTGAAATCGTTCCCTATGACTGGTTCGAGATTCATAAGTTTTAAAATTATGAAATCGGAAACGTAACATAATCAGTAACGTAATATCATTGCGCATTCGCCTAATAAATCACATTCACAATTCAAATTTACCTTAGAATAAATAATAATAATAGCAAATTTTTGGGTACATGGTGAATTTACGTAATAAGTTTGCAATTACTCATTAATTTATTATTTACGAATAGGTATCCAATAAGCAATAAGTAACATGTTAAACTTTGCCAGTAAAAATATATTTGTAGAAAAACTAAATTTATTTAATTCCAATAACAATTATCAATCCCAGCTAATATCCCGGTTGCCGGGGTACCTGCATGGGTGCGCCTACGTTTTCCCCTTCTCCTTTTGGGTATCTTAGGAAAGGCTATGCTAGAGCCTTGCCACTTGATCAGCAGGTGTACCATCGCAGGTGAGGTTGCTAGACTTGCCAGGGCCGAAGATCTTTATATTGATGTCTAAGACAACCACACAACCGTTTAACTCTAATCATCAAGACAATAGCTTATAAATCTTGTTTAGTACTTAGTTGTCAATGTTGTCGTGTACATATAAATTATATTAATTACATAAAAATTAGAGAAATAATGATAATAAAAAACTATGAATTGGTTTGACGCCGCGCCGTATGTTTTCGGTGCGAGTTGCGACGTCCGTCATCCAGTCATATTTTATGCCTCTATAGTCTGGTCTGTCTCAACTAAAATAATTTTATGAACATAAAAAATAATACAAACAATATATTTCACTACGATAGTTAGTATACTACAATATGGTAAGTAATAAAGAAAAAAAGACCTTCGAAATTGTTTAATGCCCCAATTATGTTTCATCTATGTACCTACTCGTATACTCGTATATATGAGGCACCAACCATCTATTGTTTGCAATTTCCCAGAGTAATTTACTGGTTTAATCATCATATATTTTATCATTGCATATTTATCAGCATACCTTATTATCACTACAAAATCTTTGCACAGGCAATTAGGGAACTGTCAGTTAATCATTAGGTATGGTTTGATAATATTTATAGATTAATGTAATATTATGTGATAACATAACCGTTGTGAGGTTCAAGACCCGTTGTTCATCCGCTAAACTGCCTTTGCCTGAGTTGCGGATCGCCAGGAATGCAGTCCTCGCCCGGTCGATGCTGCATACTCAGACGCGTACATTGACAGTGTCGCCTTACTATGTTATAATGTAGACCTCCGTTTTTACCCGACTGCGCCAGCTAAGAAAATGTGTTTCGCGCGTATGTATGGTATGTATGTAATGTATGTAGGTATGTAGATTTATTTGTTTCCCTGTATAGGCTTAACGACTGTACAGATTTCGATGAATTAGGTCTCAAATGAAAGGTACCTATTCATTTTCCGAGTGTCATAGGATACATAAAATAAACCTATTTGATTAATTTTTGACCCTACAATGTATGAGTTCAAAAAAATATTTTCACTTAAACTTTCGCGTAGGGTATCAAAATTAAGAGCTTTAAAAGGATAGGTTACATAATCGTAAATACTTAAAATGTATATGAAAAAAAATATCTGATTAAAAAATTCAAAAATCCGACTGCTGTTGAAAATAACGAAAAGTTTTATAGCAGGCGGTACCCATTTGCAATGTCGCCTTACTATGTTACGACTTACGAGTACATCCAAATGCACTTAATAGAAAAGCCGTTATTTTAATATTACAAACAGACACTCCAATTTCGTTTATTTGTACAGATAAGATTGGAAACAGACAAGTTACAGCTTTCCATAGTTTTCAATTCACATCATTGTATTGTTAGTCGAAACCAAAGATAACAATGGGAAAGTAATATGAGAATACCCTTCGCAATTAGCACGAAAACGATTTATTGTTTGGATTCAGAAAAGGCATACAAATTGCTCACAAAGTCTATTAATTAATTCAGATCGTACATTAATGAATGTTCTGAACTCAAATACAGGACATGGAGAAAGATATCTAATAAAAGTTCAACTGCTTGTCCAAAGGATTTGAACGTCCGGTCACGTGCTTAATTAAATTACTATGCAGAAAATACCTTGTTTAAGTGAACTTTAGTATGTCAAGCCACCGTTTTTCGTTTAAATAACTTTTTTCTTGTATGGTTTCCTCACGACTAATTCACTGCTAAGTAGTAATGTAACCTTAAATATTCCCAATATTCATCCCTTGGTAAAATATTACATTGATGGCATTGTCGCCCCTATGTTTAGGTTTTCCCGGTATTTCATTTGCCCTTCAACCCCTGTTTACAGCCAACGTCACCCCTGCTAAAATGAATGTGATGTTGAGCAATTAAATGAGCCTCCCTTAGAGAAGGGGTTCTTAATAAACTAGCGATTTTTAATCTCAATATTACTCTGCTATGCTAATATCCATTTTATCCAAATCTCAATAAATTACTCATCACGACGTAAGTCACATTATTAATTATTGCTTTTCTTATTATTACGTGAGTAAATTCTTATTTGTCTACTTATTTAGCCCTTAGGGCAACTTATATCGAAAACCTAACCTCACAAATATTGATAGTGGAAGCTGTGGAAGATTACTCGTGGGAAGTTAATTTCCCAAGTTTTCTAGAAGAGCGTTTCACTATGACGCAGTGGCGCTCTGACGTAGTTGGTGCCAGTGGGGGCAATCCGGCGATCAATATGCCTAGTCGTGTGGGCGGCCTTCCCCTTCATCTACACATTGAGTAAAACGATTTTCAACTTTAACCCCACCTTGTAACGTCCCCTATTGATTGACCATAAGAAATCAACTATTCCAAAAAAATATTAATAAGCACCTCATTTGTTGTTTACTCATTTTTAAGGTTTTTTCACGCTACCTTGACGTCTACACCGAAGCAGTATGTTTCGAACGAAACATGTATGTTACTTACAATACAATTTATAACCGTTTAAGAAATTGACTATCTGTAACAGTATTTATGAGCATTGACAAAAATGCATTTATTTCAGTAAAAGCGTGAAGTTTGACCGAATTTTTATTGAACGATGTGACAGTGGTCTTGCTTAGACAGTAGCTTGTCACTTAAATTTCAAGTCACGAATATCTATGCAAATTATTGGTTGTTACGTGCTGCTCATACGGATATGGTGTCTTGCCGTTTCTTCTACACTTGTAACATCGTTCCGATTCGTTACATCCATCCCGTTGCTTTTAAAATTTGTAATCCCGTTATCACGAATATACATACATCTGAGCATAATTTAGGGTTAGAAACATTTTGGATTAGTAGGTACCAATGGCTGCGCAAAATTATAGAGTACCTATGTCAAACAGAACTTCTGAAAAGGAGAGCAATTATTTTTCAGAATAATCCGATGTTGACCATCTGACATACCTACTCTATAATATGGCTGTATGTTAATTTATTTATTTCCAGACCAATTTTTAGGTGGCACAGGGACCAGGGACGAATGTGGCAGACAAAGATGATGAATGACTACTAAAATACCTGGAATTAATATCAGAGTTACTAGTAATAAATCGTAAATTGAATAAAAATTAAATCTTATGTGCATGAGACCTCACCAGTCAAGTTACATCTAAGCGCACGGCCGTGTGCAGGACGAGTTCCAGCAACAGGCCGTACACTGTTTACACGAACCGTTTCGACCCACTTTTGACCCCCCGTAGCTCAGTGCCAATTGCAAGTACAGACATTAAATTATACCTACGTAGTCACATACTAGTACTAAAGCAGTACCTATGCCAAATTTCATAAATATAGCTTCAGTAGATCCTCAAATATGACCCTGTAAATATAGCTAATTTTGGCACTGACTGACTGACCGGTAATCAATGAAACCTTTAAGCCACTTCCAAATTGTCCTAGCATTATGATATTTGGCGCACAGGTCGGGTGTTATAATGTAGATTAACAAAAAATTAAGATACTTAAGAAAACGGTCAAACGTGAGTTGGTTCATCAATCTTATATCGAATGTTTAATAAAAATATGTATGAACCAGTGATACAATGAGAATAAGAAGAGGAAATAATATAATATAATACCTCCAAGTCCTTTCCATCAACGAACGACCAGACGAACAGCGTCACGCCACCGCTATATGGTCGATATTCCACTCATACGCACAAAGCGCTTTGCTGACACGTTCATCGTGCGTACAGCTAAGGAGTGGAATTCCTTGCCTGAGTCTGTGTTTCCGGAAAGCTATAACCTGGGAGTTTTCAAGTCACGAGTGAATAGGTTCCTTCTAGGCAAGCGTGATTCATCGTAGACCACATCGTCACTTACCATCAGGTGAGATTGAGGTTAAACGTAAGCCTATCATGAATAAAAAAAAAAAAAAAAAAGGAGGGGGAGGTATAAAATATATCATAAGAAATTTAATAAATCGGTCAATCGTGAGTTGCCTTAAATCATAACAAAAAATGACAAATCATGATTTAAAAAAGTTTTATATGCTACTAGCTTCCGCCCGCGGCTTTGCCCGCGTGGATTCTTATGGTCTAATCTACTCATATACCAAATTTCATCAAAATCGGTTCAGCGGTTCAGGCGTGAAAGCGAACAGACAGACAGAGTTACTTTCCCATTTATAATATTAGTATGGATGGATTAGTATCATGAATTGGATGATATTAGGGACACCTATACACATTTTTCAATTTAAATACACGTTATCATCGGTCATAAAGTCAGTAATTTACTTACTGGCATACCAGATTCTCAAGGTAAAAAGGTAGAGCCCCTCTGTGGCTCTCTTGCAATCAATCTTCAATCAATCAGTCTCGCAACCAAACTTTTTTGATGTACCGATTATAGAGAAAAGTTTGTTTAGGTGTTCACGTGGACCCCTTCTGGGTAAAAAAATTGACAAAACAGGGTTATTAGACGAGGTCGAATGGCCAGCCATTTTTTTATCATGCGGAAATCCCCATGAATACCACCCCCGTCAGCTATCGGGGGTGGTTATGTCGGGATCGAACCGACTAAAACCGCACGCCGCCGTCTCGGTTCTTAATTACCGGGGTGTAAGGTTACTCAATAGGTATATCCCTCACACCCCAACTGACCCCGGGCCATTTACGGTTTTAAGATGGCCCCTCGACCCCCCGAAAGGGGATGGGGCGAGCATCGCGCCACTTCGCCGACAGTGGGGTGTAGGGTGACAAGCGGCCGTCCTGTCAGTGTCACCTAACCGTCAGTTCATAAATAACTAACCTATTACACTCCAAAGCTGGACATTTGCGGAGGTCTTTCCCAGCTAACTTTTACAGGTTGTCCGTCTGTCTAACTAAGGGTATTCCACCTTCTCTCATATACATAAAATACATCATTTACACGTATACAACACAAAGGCACTTATTTCGTTCATACATACATACATACAAATCACGCCTTTTTTCCATTGGGGTAGGCAGAGACAACATCTTTCCACTTGCTACGATCTTGGCATACTCCTTTCGCTTCTTCAACTTTTATAATTGTTTTCATACATGCACGCCGGTTCGGGGTACTCTGGAGTCTGGACCTGGCCTTTCTCCAAAACGTCCTGGATCTGATTAGAAAGAATATGTACGCCTAGGTCGGCCTTTACCAGGTTGTCGTTCTTTATTCAAAAGCAGATTTTTGTAGAGAATGGCTAATAAATGCTTTAAAGGTGTCGTCAGAAGCTTACCATTTTGTCCCTGCAATCAGAGTAATAACATCGGAAATGTATCGTGAAAGTTATTTTCTCGGTGGTCCCAGATCAGCCCGCACCTCAAACTATACGCACCGCGCACGAAACCACTTTCGCTCTACCTCGACTGCTGAACTATTAACATTGCCTGTTTCCTGTTGTCTCCAAAACGTTCGCTTTTTCTGAAATTTAACCATATGACTTCCTAGATCACTAAGTTTTATTTCTTTCGAATATCTACTAACAAATATGTCATAATATGAAATCCAAAAACCTACAATCAAATGTACGAGTAAGTCCTTCGGCACGGTAAAAACAAGGAGCAATAATTCACGTAGGGCCACAGAAAAGGCAAAGGAAACTAGAAACTACCACATTTTTTCAGTTCCAATGGGATACACACAGACTAGGCACTACTTTAGTATAATGCTGTTACACACTTAAAAATTATATTATTTTTAAGTCTCAATAAGCCGTTTGTGAATACCGTTGTAGTACCGTGTATGAAATAAAAAACCGTCTAACAGTTCCTTCCGTTGATTCGCGTTCCATTATCTGATATCATCGTGTCATAGCTGATCAGTTACAATTAACCGTGCTGCGTTCCCTGGAATGAACATTCCTTCCTATACATTAATAATATTGAAAATTTTAAACCGACCCTTTGTGGATTGCAGAACAGATTACACAACTTCATACAAAATAGCCAATTTACAATAATTATAGGTCACACTACTTATAACTTGTAAAATTTTCTATCGAATGTATCCACATAATATATTTTACACTTGTTCATGGTATTCGCGTGGGTGCAGCTTAATCTTTTTACTATCCGAAATAAACGATAGGTGTAACTCGATTGATCTCACGCGAACAATAGAGACATCCGCGAGATGGATTGTCTACAGAACCGATTCTCTTTCACCTCGTTGATATAGAGCCTGACTTAGTAATCAAGCAAGAAATAAACTCTATTCAATCCAGACGTAAGAAGAAACGCTTCGCGCGCAGTAAGTTTTTAACGTTCTAGTTAAATTCTAAACGGAATTACTTACAAGAGAGTATTACGAATCGCTTTTATGGTGAGAATTATTTGTTACATAAGCACCATAATCGAATAATGTATTCGCATCTCGGCTTAAGTTATTTTGAGTCACCAGTAATGTTATGTTATGTACATATGTAGTGATGTAATAAAAACTAAGCCTATTTTAAAGAAAACAAGTTTGTGCATCGCCTAAAGTCTAACACGCTCCCTCACTCACTGAACCAAAATATGATGAGCTCTGACGTACATTATTTTTAACAAATGGGCAATTCGAAATGTTAAATGGCAGAGATTTATAATAATTTGAAATAATCCTTAATTATGAACATTTAATTATTGAGATATTATGAATGATTATGAACAATAACTACCTACATCTTTGCATTAAGCTAGTCAACAAGTTTAGTGCTTTCCAGATCAAAACTTATTCTAATTTTCGCAAAATATGATCGAGGTGTCATTCAATTGGAAATAGCATGTAGACGTTTTTTTTAAAAAAATTAAGGGCCGTTCACAGAAATGTTTTATGGACACCAATCCGTGGGGATACTGCATGATATAATAAAAGGTACGGAACCCTTAAAAATATTGCCGGCGAAGCCTATAAGACTGTGCACAACACTGCGGACGGGAGCATAGATAGAATAGAGAATAGGAACCTTTTTTTTTTTTTTTTTTTTTTTTTTTCTCGTGCGGAAATCCTCATGGATACCCACCCCGCGGCCAGCGGGGCAGGTTATGTCGGACTCTTACCGACTAAAACCGCACGCCGTCTAGGGTCTTCTGACGCCAGGGTGTAAGGTGGCCCAAAGAGCATTTCCCTCGCACCCGGCTTGACCCGGGCCATCTCCGGATTCGAGATGGCCCCCTCGGGTTTGGGAACCGCGTGGTTCCCGTCATGCCCCCAGAATAGGGGGGGGGCGCTTACGCGCGTCGCCGCCTCGGCCTGCTTCTGCTAGGGTGACAGGCGGCTCCACCCGTCACCCCCAGGCCAGCGCTCATGGAGGACGGAGGTCGTCAGACCTCCGACGCCTTAGGCGTCCGCGCCCGCCGCCGTTCGGGAGAGCTCTGTGCAGCCTCTCCCGAACCCTTTCCGCCGCCTCCTTCTCGAGCATGACTTGCTCGCAGAAGGGGGCGGCGGCCGACCACGCGTCCGCACTCTGCACCATCGCTGCGATCAGCACCGGCAGTGTGAGGACTCCCACCCCGAGGGCTGCCAGGAGGGCCTGTCGCGGCACCTCCCACGCCGGACACTCAGCCAGCGTGTGCAGCCCTGAGTCCTCGTCCGCATCGCAGCGATGGCACTCGGGCGTTGGCTCCTTCCGAATCAGACACAAGTGATCCCCGAAGCACCCCTTACCAGAGATCACCTGCGTCAGCCGGTACGAGAGGCCCCCGTGAGGCCTCTCCAGCCAGTCCTCCATGACGGGTCTTACCGCCGCTACAACGGCGTGCCCCGCGCTTGGTTGCCCAAGTCGGTCCTTCCACTCCACCACGGTATCCCGGCGGAGCTGGGCGTGGACGGCCTCGATTACTCGAGGCTCCGGGTCCAGTCCCCGCTCCTGCGCCTCCTTTCGCCACCAATATAGGCGCGAAAGGGCTCTCGCCTCCAGGTCCCACGGTGGAGTTCCGGCAAGGAGACTCGCCACATCGAAGGAGATCGTGCGGTACCCCCTGATGACCCTGATAGCCATAACGCGCTGCGGCGCTCGCAGCGTGCGCCAGTTACGGCTTTTCAGGGCCTCCGCCCAGATCGGGCACCCGTACAGGGCCATGGACCGCACGATTCCCGCGTAGAGCCTCCTGCAGGAGTCATCCGGCCCCCTCATGTTGGGCAACAACCTCGCCAGAGCGTTAGCCGTGCCCTTCAATTTGGGGGCCAGCCTTCGGAGATGATCCCCGAAGTCCCATCGGCCGTCGAGCACGAGCCCCAAATATTTCATCTGGGGCTCAATGCCGATGGATATGCCTCCCACATCGATGCTGGATCCCGCCGGTGGCACGCTCCGAGGCCCATGGAAAAACAGAGCCTCGGTTTTGTGCAGAGCCACCTCGAGACCCAGCTGCCGGATCCGACCCACTACTTGGGCAACCGCGGTCGTGGCCTTCAGGGTCGCTTCACTGTGAGACGTCCCGCACGCCGTCACTAGCGTGTCGTCCGCGTAACACGTGACGGCTGCCCCGTCCACGAGCTCACCACGAAGCACCCAGTCGTAGCCGATATTCCACAGGAGCGGCCCCAAGACCGATCCCTGCGGAACACCGCACGACATTTCCCGCCTGCCGAGACCGGTCATGCTCGGGTAGATGACGGCTCTCTCCGACAAATATGCCCCGACTATGCGGCGAAGGTAGAGAGGCACTTCGTGATACACGAGCGCCTCCCTAACGCAACTCCAGGGCAAGGTGTTGAACGCGTTGGCGATGTCCAGGGACACCGCCAACATCACCTCACCCCGGGCAACTGCATCCTTCGCCAGAGCCTTCACGCGCATGATGGCATCCACGGTGGAGCGCCTCTGCCGGAAGCCGTACTGGCCATCCGACAGGTCCGGCCCCACTCTGGAGAGGTGCTCGACGGAGAATAGGAACCTGAGGGCAAAGTATGCAGTCCTGTTGAGCATGGTGCAGGCCCCTCCTAGAATGCTAAAGTGCTACAACTACATAATGCTGTAGTTGTGGCATTTGCCTACTACAATATATTGATATTGTGGTAGGCACGCGACCTTTTTTGCTATTTTTTTGACATTAGTATATTTTTGACATTTTCAATTATTTTATTGTTTAACTTCGGTTAAAATTTATTATATTTTTTTTTTTATATACCTTTATTTATATTGACACGAGACAAAATGTACATTCGTCCATATTTAGTCTTAAGATATCTATGTATAACCTGGGCCCGTAGACAAACGTCATTTTATTCCGTAGCGTAAATCGCAATCGAATAGAAACGGTTAGGTCGACCAATCACATCCAAGCTCGTCGCCGGCGTACGATGCGCGCGCCGCGGCGGAATCACGAGCTGGAGTGTGATTGGTCGACCTAAACTATTCGAAACGATACGATTCAATCGAATAGAATACTTTTGCCACTTGGCTACGGGCACTGACGTCTTAAAATGCAGCAGTGGAGTTTGTTGCGCCGTTTCTTCTCCACTAGCGCCTAGGAAGCGGTGGTAAACTTAGTATTAAGTAGTTTTTGACGTCAAAAAGATGTAATTACGTTACACTATTTTGAAAAATAAAGAAATTGAAATTGAAATTGTGAATGATTGCAGGTCTAAGTCGAATTAGGTAAGTATATTGCAAATGAATGTCGCTATACGTTGTACGGGATACATATACTTAATGAATGGTGGTTTGTAGCAAAGGATCAAAAGCTGTACCCAGGTGCGCGTGGTACTCGATCTATAAACTAAAGAAACTCAAAAAGAGGCAACTTATTTAAAGCTTTCTTCCAACCCATAACTGTCTCCCTGGTACTAACTTCCGTATAACAACGAATATGTCATGATCACTATCATGGTCATTTATATAAGTCTGTTTTTCATGCAACCCTACTTAATAAATTACTACTCATTGATGACCTCATCAGAGATTGAACACGTTACGAATCATGTGATTTCTGCCGATGTCGAATTGAGTTGACGCGTGTCAATAAAGCAATTGAAACCCGAAGACTAAGCATACACATCAATGATATCCACAATTTTATAATCAATCATTTGTTTTTATTGATGGTCTTTCATTAACATTTACAGAAAATTCCGAAACTAATGAAGAAAACCGGTTACTATTTTCTATCATATATTATGAGTCACACAATTTCTTTTTTTTTTTTTCGTTTAAAGTTTTATTGAGAGTACAAAATTTAGTTTCCATAAATTTTAAAGGTACATTTTAGAGGTACTAGCTAATAAGATAATTTCATAATTCTAACAAATCAATGGTGGTTTGGACGACAGTTAGTAAAATCCGTTATATTGAAATCTACTTTGGATTGCAAGTGATTCCATTAAACCATGTGGAGCACAAACGATTCAAAGTCTGCTTGGATAACAGGAACTTGAACGCATTTTCGGTCGTAGCAACACTGATCAAAAGCCGCTTGAACGTCGTCGGCATGGTGTGGTGTCTAATCAGCGGACCCCAGTAGCCGAAAAAGCGCGTCGACTTTGCCACAAGACTGATTGCCATGACCATTGATTATTGCTTTGGTTTACACGTGCATAGCTTCAATAATATTAAAGTCTATAACTTTTATAGTTTATGCCAAATTTAAAGAAAAGCCAGAAATATTGGTGTGCATGCGTATTATTTAATTTAAAAAATACGGCAGGTGCTGAGAGATCTTTTTGGAAAACCTGTTCAGTTCAGATCTCAGATCAGATCACAAATATCTCTCAGCTTCAACCCAACTTATTGCCAGAAAATGATGACCTCGGTCTGATGCTGTAGCATCAAGTTGTTTGCCGACTAACCAGCACCACAGCAACTTACAGCAGATTTAGCATGTTTAAGTGTAATTATAATTTAATTATACAATTAATCAAGTGTTACGTACAGCACGAAAACCTGCCAAGTTCAAGTATAGAAGAAATTTAGATAATTATGATCGATTTAAAAGTGCATCTAAACTTGACATTTGGCATTAAATTGGATTTCAACCCTTTTTTACGCGAACAATTAGCCGATAGGAACTTGTCTCCATTTTTAAATTGTATACTGCAATATGGATATCAAATTAAAGGGCTTATCACGAGGATTTCATAAAGGTGTATCATGACCAAAAAAAAAATATTTTTTATTAATACAAGTTACACGCGAATTGAGGTTTGCGAACTTAGTGCTGAATGTACACGAAAACTAAAAAGTATAAAATAAAATAAAAAATTTAAAAATCAAAATACTCGACTGCGTAAAAATTAAAAAGAAAAAAAAAAGCACTTAGATGTCCTGTGGTCTAGAAATAAAACAATTGTACAGTCGGGATCCATTATTTAACGACCAATTTATTAACAGGTATGTTTTTGGTGGGATAATTAGACTACACTACCGAGCCTTTTCCTTGACATTTGATTTTCACTTAAACCTTCCTAGGTATATCGCCGTGGGTTAAAGCGTACATAAATGGTCTTCATCAAGTTTCTAGTTCACAAGCTTGCACAACTTCATGATAGCCATTTGTGCTTATCACGGTTATTAACCCCTTATTTCACCTTGACACTGACTGTCCTGTTTGCGTGCCACGAAGCTGTACTCAGTGTACACTGTTTAAGTATATTCCATCATCTCTACACTTCTATTTAAAAGTAAAGACCAATGATACCACTGGCCGTTGAACGAACAATTTATTTTCACTGGTGCAGTCCAATCTAAGTCGTACTTTGTATATATCTACCTACACTATAATAACTACTCGTAACTCACTGGGGTAAGAGTCTAAGAAAGACTGACCCCAATATTTAATAATTTTTTTCAACTGACAAACTGCAAAATACACATTAATATCAGCACAGCACAGCATTATATTAATCCTTTGAATTCACTTTCTATTGTATATAAAGGCAAAATTAACAAAGCTCTGACTTAACTAATCGATACCGAACTCTCACCTGTTGGTAAAATGTATCAATCGACGCCTGCGCACCCAGGTCAGAGAGATCGTTATGTTACATCACATCAGCTGATTAATCGACTCTAGCAATGAACTACGTAATATACAATTGTAAACTAACTAGCTGTGCCACACGGATTCAACAACCGTATTCGGTTTTATTCTAGTGCGTTCTCAACTTTTTTTCTTTCTTATAGATTGACTCCCTCAGGCATGATTTTTTTTTATAATACGTAGGTAGGCAGACAAGCACACGGCCCACCTGATGGGAAGCGGTCACCGTGGCCTATGGACGTGTGCAACACTAAGGATGACACACACGCACTGCCTACCCTGAAGGGAATTATGTTATAATCTTCCCCAAGAACTGAATTATCAAATACAAAACGAATTTTTCGAATAATACTAGTGGTTTCAAGATTAGCACTGTCAAATAGATGTGTTGTTATAAAAATAAGTAAGTATATTTTTATTATAACATAGTGGAATAACACAGGCTACTTTTTATCCCTTGAATAGGTTCACATGGGTTGCGGGGTCGGAAGCTAGTATAATAATATTAGTGAGATGAGTCTCAAATGTTTAAAAAATAATAAAATACGCAGCCGTAATGTACGGCAGAAATAACGAAGCAGCCCACTGCACCTATCTAATAGCACCTGCGCCAATTTACACTAAATGTCATCGAAAGATCAGCTAGTTAACAGAAGTTCCTACTTTGTATATGTACAGTAACCTTGCAATTACGTTACCTGAATAGCTAATTGCAGATAGAGGTAGAACATCTGTCATGTCGATTTCCTCGTTCTTTGAACATCATTAGACAATAGGCGGGTCCACACAGAGCGAGCAGCCTCGCGAGGCATTTGCCGCGCGAAGCAGCTCGGTTGGTGTGGACGTGCCTCGGCCGAGGCAAGCGCGCACGCAGCCGCGGGCGAGCGCCCGAGCCATTCGGTGTCGGTTTTTTGTTTTGCTCAAAGGCGCCTCAGTCGTTTGCCGCGCGCACTCTGGACGCTCGCGTATATAGTTTCGTGCCTCGCTCGAGTATATTATAAGTAAAATATGAATAAAGATCTGTTTTTGTATAAAGTCTGGATCCAATATCGTCTTCGTTTAAGGTTTTCTTGTCTTCTCTTGTTTATAATCCTATTTATAAGGATAAAAGTAACAGCTGCCACCGCAACACGTACGTGTGGTGCCATGATGTATTCTCAACTGAACGAACGAATGGCTCGGGCCTGCTCGGGCCTGCCGCGCGCGGCAGCCTCGCGATGATACCGAGGCTGCCGCGCTCGTTTGGGGATAGTCTCCTCGCGCGGCAAATGCCTCGCGAGGCTGCTCGCTCTGTGTGGACCCGCCTAATGAACTCGGCAAACACTTATGTTTATCTTATCTTATTGAAACATGTTACAAGATTCAAAGGCAGCTATTTACCTACAAATCTATATTTTCATCATTCGAACATATTCCGAACTCATTTGGGTTCTGCTTCTCAGTCCTTTTATACCATTTTTTTACCACTTAGGTGGGTAGATAGTCTACTACGATACGAAGCCAAATTTCGACATATCCACAACCTATTGACGGTGTTGAAATTCTGTTTGTCTGATTCCCGGTATCAGACTGCCCGTAATGAGTGCCATAGATATTCGTATGAGAACCGGCACCGTGTACTTATACTTAAAAAACTCAAAGTTTTGCATCAATTGAGCTCCAATTTTGACACGATAGATGGTTGTACCTATTTCTCGCTTTTATAGATGGCCCTGCAATACAGTTACAGCATATATTTAGGCATTAATTTTCGGGTGAAGCTACTTATAATATAAAATATTTCTTTGTCTATTTCGGGATTAATCGATTTTACTTCAAGTTCTTCTAGTAGTTGAAGGTTGTGGGAAATGTGAGAATGTGTCTCGAAACTCAACAAATTCTCACGCTTTATCAATGAAAACTTTTGAGTAAAGTGTTGTAAAACAGTTTAATTCGTGACCACAGGTTCTAAATTTAGTGAAATCTATCTTATATAAAGAAGATGACCAAAATGTAAAATTAACAAAACATTACTTATAAACTTTCAGTGTATGTTGTAGCGGGTTTTGCTCCACTGTGGCCCTGATTTATACCCCCGGCGCGGTGGTAGGACGGGTAAAATTGGTATACTCCAACTGAAATTTTTTTTCAATTCCTCGGTCCTTGGTAAACTACGTATTTTCATATACCACTGCGGTATTTCAGAAAATCATCTTTTTAAAGTACATATATACTACGAATAGAATAAAATAATGAAGTTCTAACTTAAAAAAGTGACTAAGGAAATTCAATGTTCTTGAGATCATCAGCTGTTGGTTTTTGTTCATTAAGTATATTTTTTGTTGTCGTGCCGTGCTTTTATGCTTTTTATTTTTTTTACTTCTTGTTAGTAACAACATCCGTTATCTTGTTACGGAACTCATGTGTGAACAATAATAATTTAAAATTTGTAAGTGTAGTACTAAAAATATAATTAAGTAAAGAATTTATTAGACTTATGACTTTATTTTTCCATCTTATTATGAACAGGATTTCAAACGCGATCAATATTCCACGCGGGACAAATCACGAGCTACGGTGCACCAAAGTTCACCTAAATCTTCGAATTATGAACATTAGAGACAGAGTAGTTAGGAGTTGTGATTGTTAGGGTGAAAAATGTAAGGAAGAACAATTTCGGGTAAAGAACTTTAGATGAGCCAATATGGACGGGCTACAGCCCAGATACTAGCGAACATTTATATCAATATCATTGTCGGTTTCTTCCAAGTTGACAGTATTTTAATTGTTTTGTTACAGGAACAAAGCTATCGCCGATTACTTAGGTAGCAATGGCTACACGGACGCGTTGGAAGCGTTTAAGAAGGAGGCTGACATGAGCGGCGAAATGGATCGCAAGTTCGGCGGCCTCCTAGAGAAGAAGTGGACATCGGTCATCAGATTGCAGAAAAAGGTACAATATTCACAAAATTCATAAAAAAGCTTAGGAGATAGGACACGAAGGTATCTCCCGTCCGAAATGAGCTGTCCGACTGGGGGTACTCGTAGTACCTTCGCCCTACAGAACACCGCGGCCATAATAACCATCGTGTTGTGTTCCCACCGCGCCGGTAAGTAAGGTAGCCACACTGTACAGTACTCCTCCTTCCCCCACCCCATCCTAGGCTCCCGTCACCTTCCTAGCCCTCTCTCCTTCCCTTCAGGGTAGCCAGCGCCAGCCGCTTCCTATTAGGTGGAGGGTGTGCTTGTCTGCCACCTACGTAGTATAAAAAAGTCTATTCAGGTAGGTATTTAAAAGTTAGGATTTAAAATTAAAAAGAAAGACACATACACACATGAAACCTAAAGAAATTACTAATTTTGTGCAATCGTGTAACGTGTAACGAATACACTATACAGAATGAAAAACCCGACTGCGTAAGAAACTAAAAAGAAAAAAACGAGCATTTGAATTGAAAAATTTGATTGGCTGTCGAATGATGGGTCCCGACCTGACTGTTCAGTTGTTTTTTTTTTGTTATGTTTATAGACCACAGGACATCTAAGTACTGGTTTTTTTTCTTTTTAGTTTTCGTATACAATAAAATTATCACTAAATTCACAAACCTCAATCCGCGTGTAACTTGTACTAGATAAAAAATAATTGTTTTTTAATTAAAATCTGGTCATCATATACCTACCTTTCTGAAATCCTCGTAATAAGCCCTTTAATTTGATACCCATATACCTATTGCAGTATAAAATTAATTTTTATTTTTTTTTCGCGTCACCTATCGGAAAACACTTGGGTTACCGAGAAGAATCTAACGATATGTTAATTAACGAAATCCCTTCTTGGCAGTCGGGTAAAAAGTCCAAGGGCTATAAATAGGTGTGAATATCGCCAGGCTGTGAGAAACTGGCATATTATGATGAAATTAGGACGACATCTGACAATTTATCATGGAATAGTCGCACTACTGTATGTCCGTATTCGGAATACTTATGAATATTAAAATTTTCATGTTCTTTAAATTGACCCAAATCACTGTTAACTCGGCTAACTGGGTCTTCTTGTAATTGAGCTATGAGTACGTACCTTATAGTTCTAATGTCTATTCGGCTCGGTGCCATTAGTACCTAATAGTAAACTTACTTATACTACGAGTATACAGTGAAGCATGCGATGACCTTCTTTGGACCAAATAGTTTACTGTTTATAACAGGCGCTTCACCACCGTCGCAATGTGGTTGAATGAAATCGAATGTGGCATTCGATTTCATTCAACCACGTTTCTCAGTTATTTTTATCAGAGAAGACTTTTATTCAATTAAGCATTACAGTTCAGTAAACAAACAACTTAAAATAATGAATTATTCTCCCATCGTTGTCGTGTCTTGGCAAATTCAACATTTAGTAGATTTTTGCATTATTATAAATTTATAGTAGGTGTGTATTGTATAGTCAATAGTAAGATCTAATCAAATCGCAGAAAACAAAAAATATTTATTTATTTTATTTAAAGTTTATGCACACATAATAAAAACCCTATTTCTCGAAGAAATTTCTTCCAGCAGACCAGCGAGATTTATCGCTGAACATTAAGAAGAAAAGATAATTTGATGAATTGAAATAATATTAGAGATCCTCTTCGTGCTTTTGAAATCGGTCAAATAAGAAATGGAATGCATGCACGATTCAATGTAATTAAGCGTTTTTTGTCCTAAATACTATGTTGTTATTTTTGGTGTATATTTATTTGCAATCAAATTATTTCTGATTTATAGGTAGTGTAATGGATGACCATAAAAATTTATAAATTTATCACTTTTACTTATAATATAAAAGAAACTAGGCATCGTAAAATATTTTATTTCATCTTCCGCAGTATTTGCCTCAGTTTGCCAACATCGCAACAACAAATCATAAAGTTAGTGTTGCACTAAAACTCGTGTAACACTTTCTATAATTGATTACACGTAATCAATAGTGAGCACAAAAGATGATGACGCCTATTAGTGTCCCCCTGTACGCAATACCTTATATAACTGATAGAAGCCTTCCTCAGGTATTTCACTAGTCATATATTGCTAAACTGCTAGTAGTTAAATGCATTGATGACAAAAACGTGCTTAACAAGTATCTGTAACGGCATCTGAGCACGATCAAAGCTGTGTACGCCATCGATTTGTCCGGTGAACGTTTCTAGGTCGCTCTGAACGATTTTCTTGGGCGGGCGGTCGAAGCCGACTTGCCGGCCGCGACGCAACACTCACAAATCGACGTGACACGTTTTATCCATTGACTAGGTATATTCTATTCTATCCATGAATAATGCCAACTATCTAAAGTATCTAAACAAATGGAACTCAAGGTGATGTTAATAGGTCGGTCGGTGATCTGTTTTCGTTTGGAACCTTGTTCCGTTCTAATATGAAATTAAAATGTTTACGTTTTACTAGGTATAAATATTTTGCATAACCTAGCAAATATATTAATTGTATTCAACGATGTAGAAATAAAATGTTTTGTATCTTATCTTATAAGAAGGCATGTGCTTTTCTTTTCTAATAAATAAATTTCGACTAAACATGCCATGAATTAAACAAATTAAATCATCGTTACGTTTCGGAAACCCCTTGGTTTCCAAAATCAGTTGATTGCAACCGAAAATTATAAAAATACCTCTACCATAGTACTAGGTAGGGGAGGAAACCGTACTCATTTCTCTTGCTGCTAACAAGTTCTTGATAACCGACTTCAAAAGCAAATCGAAGCATAAACGACGGACATAGGACATAGAATCGAATATACCTGCATACGTCTGCGAGCTCATTCAGTGTGCTCAGACGTGATTTTGTGCAAACAGCATAGCAGCAATCGCGGATGATTTTCTGGAATTTCTTGAAGAGTTATAGGTATTGTCTGTCTATTATTGTAAGTTCTATTGTATGTCTCCGGAACTTGTCAACAGATCTTAACGAAATTTAAATGCGAACATTTTGGAATAAATGTCTGTCTCACAAAAAAATAATTTTGCATCCCGTCTATATTATGACAGAGTTTTGCCCGAACATACTTTAAAAACATATAAACATCCGAATTGAGAACGCCCTCCTTTTTCGAAGTCGTAGTCGGTTAAAACCCAGGCCATTAAATTAGTTCCTATCGGGTTATATTATGTAACAATAATTAAAACAATAATATTTATGTACCTACTTCATCTATTCACCAGGTGATGGAATTGGAATCGAAGCTGTCGGAGGCTCAGAAGGAATTTATCGAAGGTGCACCGACGCGCGCCAAACGCACACCCGCCGAGTGGATACCACGACCACCCGAGAAGTTCTGTCTTACGGGACACCGGGCCACAATTACTAAGGTACAGTTTCCTCTTTATTTATTTGATTCTCAAGAACGAACATTTCTCTCTCAATACGCTGCTTAACAAATTGCCAATAGAGTAAGAGAAACCAAAAACTTAATTATTGTTATTAAATATTGTCAAATAATTAATTGCGTTTGTTTACTTTAGACTAATAGTAGGTAGGTAATATAGGTAGCTCGATGTGTACCTACACCCGTGACGACATCTGTTATCGGCGTCTCCGAGATCTTGAAGACCCCAAGTTCTCTGCATTGTGGATGCTGGTTGACACAGGCATCGATAAAATTATCTATGCTTGTGTCTACCGGTCGCATAGTGGAGATCAGGAGACAACCGAGCTCACTCACTACCTCGGTGAGGCGGCAGAAATGGCTCAGCAGCGGTACCCTTCAGCCCAATTGACGATACTGGGGGACTTCAATGCCCACCATCGTGAGTGGCTCTTCCCACACCAGATCACAGACCATGCTGGGAGAGAAACGCGTAAGTTAGCAATAGCGTTAGATCTCACCCAGCTGGTCCAAGAGGCAACGAGGGTACCAGATGTTGATACGCACACAGCTAATTGCTTGGACCTTCTACTGACAACGGATCCAGACCGATACTCCGTGTCGGTATCTTCCCCTCTGGGAAGTTCCGACCACTGTCTGGTGAAATCTGTATCCGTCTACTCCCCTCACGATGCTAGCCCTAAGGGCTCTCGAAGGATATGGCGGTACAGGTCAGCAGATTGGGATGAGATGCCGTCCTTTTTCGCATCCTACCCTTGGCGGCCTACTTGCTTCTCCTCTGCTGATCCATCTGTTTGCGCGGACGCCGTAGCGGATGTTGTGCGGCGGGGAATGGAGTATTACATTCCATTCTCTGACGTCACAATGTCTGGCGTAGCGCGGCCTTGGTTTGGTGCCGAGTGTGGTCGCGCCGAAGCGCAAAAACACGCGGCTTACCTTGCTTGGGTCGATGATCTTAACCGCAAGTCTGGGGATGTATCCAAGAGGAAGAAGGCCTTCAATAGAGCTGCCAAGGCCTGCAAAAAGACTCTGCGTAAGGCTCGTTATGACCATATTGGCCGAATAGGGAGCAAACCCGCATCATACCCAGCGGGTAGGTAAGCGTTTTCGTCCCTGGCCAAGACGGTTGAGACTAATTTCTGCCGTCCCTCACTACCTCCACTGCTGAAACCCGACGGGTCGCTGGCCCACTCTGCTGAGGAGAAAGCAAATTTATTTGCCTCTCTTTTTGCGGAGTCATCGCGTCTAGATTCTGGTACCACGAAACCCCCTGCTCCTCCTGATGAATGTGAGGCCCGTATGGTGGATGTTAGCATCCGTCAGAAGGAGGTGCGTAAAGTGCTGAACGGTCTGGACGTGAATAAGGCCAGTGGGCCCGACGGGATTCCAGCAATAGTGCTGAAAAAATGTGCGCGGATCGTCGGATCAACTGCCAATAAACGCAGGGGTCCCTCAGGGGTCGGCTCTCTCTGCCACACTTTTCCTGCTGCACATTAACGATCTGCTCAAGCCCGGTATTTTTGGGTACGCAGACGACAGCACAGTGGTTGAGAGGTACGAGTCCGGCCCGCAGGCCAGCATGGCACAAACCCGGTCTCTTCGAGAGGCTATGGTTGAGCGTTTGGACTTGTCCTTGAAGGCTGTCTCCGATTGGGGAGACGCCAACTTGGTCAACTTCAACGCGAAAAAGACCCAGGCGTGTCTATTCTCCGCTAAGCGGAGCCAATTCCAGCCAAACCCTACTTTCCGAGGTGTACCAGTGCCGATAACCGACCACCTTGAGCTTCTTGGCGTGACTCTCACTCCTACCCTCAACTTTGGTCCATACATTGAGGCAAAGGCTCAAGTAGCTGCCAAAAACTGGGTATTATTTCAAAGGTGCGGCAATATTTCACACCGGAACAGTTGCTCAACCTTTACAAAGCGCAAGTTCGATCGTGTATGGAGTATTGCTCGCACCTCTGTGACGGCTCAGCAAAATACCAACTCGAGGCACTTGAGTCAATTGAGAGAAGGGCCAAGAGGCTCATCAACTGCGATGCGCTGGTGGAGACTAAGCTTCAAAGCTTGGAACATCGGCGTAGAATTGCTAGCCTTTCTGTCTTTTATCGATTGCACTTCGGGGAATGTGCGCTGGAATTGCATAACCTAATTCCTCCAAGCCCTTTTCATCACCGAACGACCAGACGTACGGCAACGCGCCACCGGTACATGGTGGATATCCCACTCATACGCACAAAACGTTTTGGCAGTACGTTCATCGTGCGTACTGCTAAAGAGTGGAATGCCCTGCCTGAGTCTGTATTTCCGGAAAGCTACAACCTGGGAGTCTTCAAGTCTAGAGTGAATAGGTTTCTTCTAGGCAAGCGTGCTCCAACGTCGACCACATCATCATTTGCCAACAGGTGAGATCGTGGTCAAACGCGTGCCTATTACCAATAAAAAAAAAAAAAAAAGCTAATGTACCACAAGTTTGATTCGTTTGACCTCGCGATATTTGAAGTCTTCTTCCGTGAAATGCTATGCTAGTATGTAGATTCCATGCGAAGCGACCGCTTTTGTTGTCAGAGCCATGGCTTCTTCCTTACACGCTTAAAGGCCAGCTTCCTATTGAGATCGTTTTCATAAAATATATACTACTCATAATATTTGCTTCGTCAAGGACAATGGGTCATAGTTTTTTAGAATCAGATAGATAGCGCAATAGTCAAGGTATTATTCAGAATCATATTTATTGATACAATGACGCGCATAAACAATATTAAATACCTATTATTTGCGCCAAAAAGGCTGTACAAATTCACACTAACGCTTATAATTTTATATGTCCGAGAATCGTGAAGTAACGCGAGTGAAATCGCGGGGCGCAGCAAATATTACCACAGAGCATTCGATCCCATGAAAGAGAGGTCAAAACGAGCGTTTTTTTTAACTAATGTGGTAGGTGCCATTGTTCAAACACTGTGGATTTCAAAATTAACCACATTTATTAAAAAATATTACGTACAATTAAATAATGCAAATACGTAGAATGGCAAATGTTGCCGAGTTATGTCATAGACATTCAGATTTGAATTCTAATGATTTCATGACTAGAATAAAGTATAAGTACCTACCAACCTATTTTTTTAAATAATGTGAAGTATTTAGGTGATGGTTTCAAAATTATTAGAAACCTGATTCATTACTAATTAGCATTTTATTCAGTAACCAATCATGCATATTAATATCCAACAATGAAATATTTCTTCAATTACAACCAGTAGTTCCCATGATGTTCCACTGTATAAAATTGGTATACATAAATATGTCATGTACTGTGATAATGTGGTCGATGGTAGAACACATTTGCCTAGAAGTACTTAAAGACTCCCAGGTTATAGCTTTCTGGAAACACACGACTCAAACAAACGTCCATAGGCCACGTTGACCGCTTCCCATCTGGTGGGCCGTGTGCTTGTCTGCCACCTACGTGGTATAAAAAAATTTATAAACGTTTATAGAGAAATTACTGTTGAACACGGTAATCTAAGGATTAATCAGTCCTAATCGATTTTTTCCGTTGAAGCTTATGGGCTATGTCCCATAATAGAAATAATTCGTGCTTTGACCTATAGGGGCGGATAAAGGTTTGGACGCTTTAAATCGGACTGTTGATAACATTAATATCAGAGAAACTCTAGGGTGAAAATAAAATTAATTATAGATCTATTCCTCGTTTTGGAAAACTTGGTAGGACAAAATTAAATTTCATTGTCTTGAAAAAATTAAAACTAATCCATGATAGAATAAGGTGGATTTGATCAGGTCTCTATATTTTCAACAACTAGCCCTTTTTACACAACATAAGCACTAACTGTCAAACATATTAATGACAAGACAGCTGTAGTTACATTAGTCTGCTATTTAGTACGTTTATAGGTATGCTACAATCAATTTTATAACATACATTAATAAAGTCGCCGCTAACCTACATAAAGGCATCAGGTTATTTCCTCTTGTCTTTCAACGTTGAACGATTTAAGAAAGCACAGTTACTAGTAATTAAACAGAAATGTTATATAATAAATTAATTTATTGTATCATTACTACGAGATTATTTTCTTTTAAAAGAATTACAAAAAATTGTCCTGCATAGTTGGTTTACATTTTAAATCCCTGAAATTTCTATCATAGGATTTAGTTATTCTAAATTGTGTTACTAAATGAGAAAATAACATTATATAGTTAGTACCTATGGGCAACGCGGTAGGCATCGACTCAAGCTCACGTACGAGTATATCGATCAGATCGAAGACGTTCTAAAGAACGTGTATCTGTGTACGTACACAAATTAGTGTTGATTTGTTTGAATGGGTATAGGTATATTGGTGTGTGTAACAAAAAAATTTGATTACTGATAATTATCGGTTTTACAAACAACATTCACTCTCTATAATAAATTTACAAATAAATATCGTAACTTTCGTATTAATTGTAAGTCGATGTATAATGGTATTGTTTCTTAATTAATGTTTTAACCGTGTCTCACTTACCTATTCTATAATATATATATACGCAAAATTGTATTCCAGCTATGAATGGTGTTAGATTGTGGTCGGTTTTTGCAGATTTTTAATCCTTTTGTTTACACGCTACTTCATACGAACAGCTAGGCAATAAACATTTCAAATTTTAAAATGGAGTTTGCAGTGTAATAATTACCTAAGTAAGGATCTAAGAAGATTCAGTAGGTAGATTTCTCGTTCACATTTAGGTGTTCCACTGGTGAAATACCTTTAATTTCACCAGTGGATATTATACACGGAAAATTTAAAGTAATCAGTAAGCACTTAAACCATATGACAGAAAGAGATGTTAGCGAATGGCACCTCTATAGTCACTGCTTATTATCATGTGAGGTGTGAACTTTTGCCCTTAAGTAGCAAAATGTAGGGGTTTGGGCCGGCAACCGTTTATCATAGACGACCCGTGTCTGCAACTAGTTATTAACTAGGCCACTCGTCGCATTCGAATCGTTCGTTCGTATATTAAAAGTATATGTTCATTAAATTTCAGGTAATATTTCACCCAGTGTTCAGTTTGATGGTGTCCTCGAGCGAGGACGCAACCATTAAAGTATGGGACTTCGAGAGTGGCGAGTACGAACGAACCCTGAAGGGTCACACCGACTCAGTTCAGGACATCGCCTTCGACCATCATGGAAAACTACTTGGTGAGTTATCTTCAAAACTCATCCATGTTAATAACAATTTCAAACGGATTTTTCTAGTTTTTGGGGTTTATTTTATGGATGTCTGTTTTTTTAACCCCATTGTATGTTATAAATAAATAAATACATTAACTGTGTAGTTAAATATCAAAAGCCGGCAAGTAATATGTGGTACAATGAATAGTTAACAAAAATTAAGTAAGTTTGTGTGTCATCAAATCACAATTCATCACTGGTTCAATTCGTATTTACTGAAAATATAGGAAACATAATTTGTGAATTTCAATGACTATACATATTAATGACATATAACCTGAAATTACAACTAAGTAAGTACCTACATAGTTGTTTCTTAAATCTTTTGTGTGTGAACATGATTCGATGTCATTTCAATCAAAAGTCAGTATTAACAAAGTGGTCTATTGAAGTTTTTTTTTTTTTCATACATATTCTGACCATACAATTTTGTATCCAGTATCTTGCAGCGCTGACATGTCAATCAAGCTCTGGGACTTCAACCAAACCTTCGAGTGTGTGAAGACGATGCACGGGCACGACCACAATGTGTCATCTGTCGCCTTCTCGCCGAGTGGCGACATTGTGTACTCCGCCAGTCGAGATAAAACTATCAAGGCTTGGGAAGTTGCGACTGGGTAAAATATATGAATAATTTCTTTTAATTTTATAAAGCCTTACAGATTAAGCGCAATGTCTATAATTTATTAATATTATCAACTGTTACTTTGTGATAGGTACTGTGTCAAAACATACAAGGGTCATCGGGAGTGGGTGCGCATGGTCCGCGTGTCACCGGACGGCACATTGCTGGCATCCTGCTCCAATGATCAAACAGTACGCATCTGGAACGCCGATACTAATGAATGCAAGGTACGAATTGCTGTATTACTCAACCAAAGCAAACACACACACACACACACACATACATACACATACACACACGCACGCACACCTAAACCTGCACAGCTATTTCTATGCCCGTGCGCGCTTTTTAACTAAAGTTCCATAATAGTCCTTAGTGCGCCGGTTAAATCTGTCTTTTGAACAATCGAATTAATATGATTTTTCACTATGCCGAACAAAACCGATCATCATCTACATGCCGTTGTCCCAATTATTTGGGGCCTCTTTACTCCTTACTTTGGCATTATCCTCTTCCTTTCCAAACAAGACCGATAAGTATTGCCAATCCACCAATTTCGGACATGCGATGGAGTTGTGATCATCAGATTCGGAATACAGTGGAATATTATGTTTTGGTGTGTATACTTTTTAATCATTTACGGTTTCCCAGATGGAGTTACGTGAGCACGAGCATGTGGTGGAGTGTGTGTCGTGGGCACCGGAGGCGGCGGCCGCCGCGATCAACGAGGCCGCCGGGGCCGACAACCGCCGCGCTAACCACGCCGGGCCCTTCCTCGCTAGTGGCTCACGGGACAAGTCCGTCAAGGTACAATACCACTGCCACCCGCACACAGTTGAAACGATTTGATCCCGAACTAAGCGGTTTGGTGTTGCCTTTTTTGTCGCACGATGAAGAACTGGAATGCCCTAACCGCACACGTGTTTCCTTCTTACAATCCTTGGTTCTTTAAGCGGAGCGTGAACAGATAGCTGACGCTTCAATTTGGTCCGTTGAAGTGGGTTATTTACTTTGAAGTGGGGTTTTCTGATCGCGAGAAATGGCGTCCCCTCGACTAATCGTGTCTATTATACTCAGTTTTTTTAATTAAAGATACTAAATTGACATTACCTGTGTTGCCGGTTTTTTGCAATTCAAAAATAATCATGTACCACCAGTATCGAAAGTTATCGAATGTTATCGATAAATTCAATAAAGATATTTATGATCGAATAATTTGAAGAAGCGAATCATTGACAAGAAAGAAGAAGTAGTAAGGATATTTGTAGGTTATCCTATATAATTTATAAACAATTAATTTTAAATTTGATATATTATAGCCAAACTACTAGTATCCTGGCAACAAACATTGCCGATAGTTTCGAGTACACCACTAAACACAAAGCTGGTATAGATGTTCTATTTCACGAAGGCGGTTTAGCTGTCATTGTAGTAAAACATATTAAACACATTGCTTTTAAAAATGAATTACTTGCAATGCAATTATTGTTCTACTAACTGCTACATGAATTTCTTTTGACCTGACATGAACTTTCGCACACACATGTACGCGTATTTACAAGACACAGGTACTACTATTTAATTTTTCACCCGCCTTCGAGAGATAGAATATCTATATCATTATTTCACAGTTTGACATTTGCACTTGTCAATTTAGTATCTCTAATTAAAAAACCGAGTGTAGGGTGTCGTGTACAATGTTGGTTTGTGGCAGATCTGGGACGTGAGCACGGGCGCGTGCCTGGCGACGCTGGTGGGGCACGACAACTGGGTGCGCGGCGCCGCCTGGCACCCGGGCGGCCGCTACCTGCTCACCGCCTCCGACGACAAGACGCTCCGCGTGTGGGACGTCGCGCACACGCGCTGCCTCAAGACGCTCTACGCGCACCAGCACTTCGCCACCAGCCTCGGTCATACACCCCTCCACCCCTCCACCCCCACACACACACACGCGCGCATAGTCAGCGTCTAAAAGAAGATGATCACTTTCAGATTTTAAAAATATTTTATAGACCCGAGTAGTTATACGGCATTTTCACAAAGATATATTAATTATTTTTGTTAACTTTAGTATTTAAAAACAGAAAAAAAATCATCTACTTTTGAGTTTTGACGCTGACCATTTAAGCGACATTCTATTTGCGAAATCGAATGGCTCATGTGACACTTCAATTATTTTAATGATTATCCTACTAATATTATAAATGTGAAAGTTTGTGGAGATGTTTGGATGTTTGTTACTAAATCACTCTCACACCTGACTGAAATTTGCTACAAGAATAGATTATAATCTGAAATAACACATTAGATATCTATACCTTGAATAGGTCCCCATGGGTTGCAAGCACGGGACCAGAATTCACCGCAGTCAACAGTTTATTAATTATAGATAATTTATTTCGAGTTCAAGAAATAAAAACTAGAAAAGCAAACCCAGGGTTTCAAAGTGCAAACTTTGGATGCAACCGGGACTGTCGCTTGGATGTAGACTTAAATGGCTACATAAAGTTATGTGGACTTCAAAGGTAGCAAACACGTGCATATCCACTTGATGGTAAGCGTTTATCGTCCACCTGTCCACTCTACCTCAGGCGCAGCTACTGGTATCAGCTCAAGCTCAGCACTATAGAAGCATAGTTTTCTTACCTCTTAATATTTTCCTTTTACCGTTAAAATAATACTGCCACTGATAGTCTTCCCTTATTTGCAAAGCAAGTCCAGTTTTATAACAAAATGTATTTCATTTTTCAGATTTCCACAGGAGCTTGCCATACGTCATATCCGGCAGCGTCGATCAAACCGTCAAAGTTTGGGAGTGTCGCTAGAAGCGTTGCCATTTTAGTAACTTAAACTCACCGATGATATCCTTATCATTATTTTTTCGCGTTGTAGCTACAATGAGAGCGATTTAAGCTGCTGTATGGTCAACAGTTGTGAGGGACTTGGCCATCTCGTTCTGCTCATTGTAGTTTTTCGTACACCTGACGATGCTATGTCTCTTTTTGTCTTAATTGGCGAAATCTTTTGCCCCGATTCTCGTTTCGTGTTCAACTTGTTCGATTTAGATTCACACATTCCATTAAATTGTAATGGCACATTATAGTTTCTGTATATTGTTTAGTTGAACGGTTGTTTCCAAATGGCGGCGTAGCATTCGTCATGTACCCCCTCGAAACGATGAAGTGAGCTGTGCGTTATTATAAACTGTCAATGTCCTGTTTTATTTTATAGTTATTGTTTATTCCTAAAACGTTTAGATATAAATTTTATTTGTTATAAATAAGTAATTTGATTTATTACCCAGCCAATCAGATTTTGTACCTTGATTTCTTTATTGATAATTTTAGTTTTATTAAATTTGATATTATAGCTAGTTATTCATGACAACCATTCAATAATGATTAGTGAACAGCACTTGGACTCATCGTAAATGCTTCATCAAGTAATGTACATAAGGCTTTTGATGTTTGTCTCAGCTCGATACGATGTTCATTATGTCGGTTAGCAAGCGCGCCAACCACATGGATGAAGATCTATGGAGACAACGAAACCATGGATATAAATATGTAGCAACTTTGTAGAATTTTGTATCAATCGGTTTCATAGGGACTTATTTTAAGTTTTGGCAATTCAAAACTTTAACTATAAGTTAGTGAGTTATATTTCAAAATTTTATTTATTAGTATTGCCAGTGTTTATTTCCTTCGTCTCCAACAATTTCGTTAAGTGTTGAGCATTGAATTGCTAAATAGGTAATTGTACTACAATTAATATTTTACATGAGTAATTATAATCTGATTTTAAAGTTAGGTTCATTTCATTTATGTCATCGTAATTATGTAAGTAAATTAATGTGTGATATAAACTTAATACTTTGAATTACAGGCCTGTGTAAGGTAGCTAGTTTGAGAGATATTTATCTTAATTGAAGCTTTTTTACTCGACTACGGTAAGCCAAAAGAAAGGTTATGATTTGGCAGTATTCATTTTAGGTTCCTTTGAATTTATTAAACCAATTTGAATAAAAGAAAATGTCTCGTATCCTCGCAGTGACGTCTCCGTCATAGTGCTCGTTTTCCGTAGTCGGGTTTAGTTTTTTAAATAATATCTATTATTACTATCAATAGTTATTTATTACAATACGGAATAATTTTGTTGCCTGGTGTGTAGAGGTTAGTTTGTAGTGTAGTTTACGTAGGTACGCTCATACATTATTAACGCCGTGTTTAATGCATGACATTATGCAAGTGTACATTGCTTACAAAGTTTGTGACAGTTGGTAACACCATGCTAATATAATAATAAATAATATTTAGGGAGTTATCGCTCTTACAATATGTCATTATTGCTTTTGTATTTTTAATCGAGATGTATGCATCGTATGCCGCAGCTGTCTGGATAGAACTAGAAACTTATAAAGGATTATATTCGCTTTGTCGGTGTAAATTCGTAAATATACAGATACCAAGGAGTTTGTTACAATAGTGTTGTGGCGTATCTGTAGAGAGCGCTCAACTAAATATCGATAAGATGTATACGCAACAGTGTCACGTTGAACAAATAACAGCAGATATTAACTTTTTATATTCTGAATGTATCATCACAACAGAATTTTCTAGTCATTCTTGTAATTTGCAATTGTCCTTTACATTCGTCTCTTATTAATTGTAATACTTATCAATATTTTATGAGGCGATCCATTTTTATTTGAGGTAAAGATTTATTCTACAGGGATTTTATATGAATGCAAAATATTTTATTGTAATTGTTAAATAACTATACTTCTTTAATAAGTACTTATTTTTATTTTGTTGTTGTTTAAAAGAAAAAGTTATTAGTAGTTCTTATGGGCAAATGTATTTTGTCTGCTATTTTTAGTTAGAATAAACTCACTTGGGCTAAAAAAAAAGAAAAATAACTAGATTATTCACAGAGCGCTCTCTATGACTACGCGTGCTGTATTGTCTTGGCATAGTAATATAATCTCTTTGAAATAAGGCAGTCGCCTATTACTAGTAAGTTATCTGCTGAACATGTGATTGTTCTCCATAAATCGTTTGTATTACAATTTTAAAATAAGTATCTTGCACTTTTAAAATGTAATTACCATAAGAATAATATCAACATTAGTTTTATACTTGCGAAATTCTCTGGATAAGTAACTGCATAATATGATATTATAAGGTGCCTTGGAGTTCCAGGTTTCTATAAATATACTTGTATTTGTTCATCATAGGCTAGATTTTTTGAAGAACAGGCTTGTCTAAGACTACAGCTGCATCTAGCCTAATCTTTGATTATATCCAGATCCTAATATTTGATTAGAACAGATAAAATTTTGTATAATGCCATTTTGGAATAAAAAATAGAAGCCTATTTTTGAGTTACTATTTAGCTTAAATTTCAATCAACTTAAATAAAATTAAAAGCAAATCTATGTTTGTGTGGCAACCTGGGGCTCCAAACACGGTTATAATGTATTTAGGCGGTTTGCAGGAGAATTTGGCAGTTACTCATAATAACTGCTGTAACTCGTCAAAATTATTACATACCGAAATCCAAATAGATTTGGTTCGCGTTTCATGTAAATAAACAAGTATTTAATTTATTTTATAGTGTGTTTTCATTTACCCTGTTTTTCCTATCCTTTATGTTAATCATTTTACGAAAAGGGGATTCATGAGGAAATTATAATTTAATTACCTACTATACTATTATTATACCTACTGTTATAAAATTATATAGTATCTGCACATTGGAATTATTTAAAAAGAAACTAGTGTTATTGTTATTATTTATGAACGTTTCTGAACACAAAAAATATAATATAGGTATTGGACTAAGAGCCCGTGAACCCCCAGACCTTCGTTATTTTATAAAAGCTGAAAATTTGTCAGCGCATGCTCCCAATACAGGTAAAAACGATGGCCCATTATGAAGTTCGGGTCATAGTGGCTTTGGTAGATAAACGGTACTAAAGTGTAGCAAGCGCAAGGCAGTGAGACGGCGAGTCAGGTCTATGGAATTATAAAATTGGAATTATAATTCCAATTTTAGGTTTATTGCGATCCCTCACTGCGCATGTATAGGCATTATATAAATGGAATTATAATTCCAATTGTGTAATTCCAATACATGGGCTGTGAAGGATTGCAATAGACCTGACTCGCCATGTCACTCACAACCACTGCCCTGCGCTCGCTCCTACAGCTACCCTTTAGTACCGTGTACGGCGTGTATACATCTGCCAAAGCCACTATGACCCGAACTTCATAATGGGCCATCGTTCTTACCTGTGTAGGAAGCATGCGCTGACAAACTTTCAGCTTTTATAAAATAACGAAGGTCTGGGGTTCACGGGCTCTTGCTCTATATAACATTGTACAAATACACGAAAGAGAAGTTGGCCCACAGAGAGTGAGATAGAGACATGTAGGTATTTGACTCAAGCTGTTAGCCCAGTTTGGCCTCCATGTTTATCTTATAGCTTCAAGGCGTCCATGAAGCTATAGATAAACATGGAGGCCAAACTGGGAAGAACAGCTTGAGTCAAATACCTACATGTCTTTATCTCACTCTATGTGGGCCAACTTCTCTTTCGTGTATTTGTACAATGTTGCTATCTTCTTATTAGTATCTCCTAGTAAATTATAGAAATAGACCATACTAACCAAAAATGCAAGTAAAATGTTTTATAAATAACTCTATAGTTCGACTACGATTATTAATGTGGAAATTGAAAAATTATATATGCCATTTATTATGCATGATTGGGTTGTCGAATCAGGAATCAGTGAATTAAATTCCCATTTTCTAAGGATTCAGTACGTAATGTAGCAACATTGGTACTACATGTCAACTATCACTAAACAATATGGCGGTTGTTTATTATTGTTTCGGTTTTTAACATATTTAAAGTACTCAAAAAATGGTGCAAAATTGTATAGTGCGTGGTTGCCATGAAGCTTTTATCTATAGCTTCATGGTGGTTGCGGTAGTACGTGGCGTCAAGGATGTGATATAAAACTCCAGGCGTAAGTGTTTAAACTGGTTTAAATGGTGATTTCTTGCTTAGAAGGTTATCATACTTAGAAAGAGAAGTCGGCCCACACAGAACAAGATAGTAAATACAGACGAGCTTCAAGTAGGCATCGGAAGTGTGGCCTCCATGTTTATCTATAGCTTCATGATGGCGTCAGCTGGGGGCGTAGACAGAGAATAGTACCTATATTGCTATTCTCTGTCTACGGCGTAGACAGACTCTGTCTACGGTCTACGACGTACAGTTTGCGCCGTTGCGCCGTCAAGTGACACTGTGACACTGTGACAGCAACAGACAGAAGGAAAAGGTCTTCTAAACGGGAATGGAATATTGTGTTTATTCACCTATTATTCTAATGAATGTGTTGTGAATTGCTCATAATTTAAATAACATACACCGCAAAAATGGATGTCGACGAATGTGTTAAGGAATGGGAAGATTTGGTTGCAGATTATAAACGTCTAGAGGTATACGGTCTCATCAATTTAAACCCTATTTATTTTATCACCCTTTTTTATCATTAATATTAAAGCATTTAAAATGCCATTTATACTTGAGGTTAGTCTTATATTATTCTTGAATAGTAATCGTACAAACATAAATGAGTAATGAGTAGGTATATAGAATTTATAATGCTTTGATACCTTTTATTATTCAGAAGTCTTTTTTACATCAAACAAAACTTGATTAAATGTGAAAGTCATCAAGATATTAAATAATATGTGTCTACAGTCTGTTGAGTTATTAATTATGATACATTTTTACAGACTGTAAATAAGGAATATGCTACGAAACTGGAGGAAGTAGGTGAACTCCAGGCGGCATGCCTGAAAGAGATCAATCACCAGAAATACCGCATGTCTATTATAGCCTCTGCAGTCAAAAGGTCAGAACTATACACTTGTTGACATTGCCACATTTAATGTCTTTGATAATTTATTTCCGTAAGCACTGATTTGTTTAGGAATCACACAGTGTACCAACTGAGTACTTTATCAATTAGATAAGTTCTAATAATATGGATGCTGAGACCTAATACTTTCAACATAATGTTATTATGAAGATGTGAGCAATTTGCCAGTCTTATGTTAGACTAGTTAGTACCTTTTGTTAGGTACATATTGTTTAACTAAAATCATTAGAATTGGACTCTGAACCTAAGAACTCTGAACCTTTGCAATTCTGTGTACAAATTTGTTAGCATTATAAACACTCACAGTTTGGCAGCTATAGTGTATAAGAACATGAAAAAAATTCTAAAGAACACTTCAATAATCATGAATGGCCTTATAAACAAGAATTATATCTATCCTATGGAACTTGTAACTTTCCACATTGGTACCTACTGGTAAACACTAATAATTGTTTAATTGCTAACTAAGCCATCAGAACCTAGGAGTATGTGACAGCAGCATCTTGATGATGTATGTGTTAATGAAGATATTTTTTTCAAGTTTCTTAAACTTGAAAAAAAAACTTCACTAAAAACTTAGTCAAGCTATATCACTGTAATTAGTTACAGTGAAATATGATAGAACAATATGACGACTAAGTAGGGTATATTTTTAAAAAATATGTAAGTATGCATATTCATATTCTATACACTGATCAAAGATGAGTTATTGAAAAAAGGCTAGGTTAAAAGCACTTGAAATCGGTGGGCTTGCCTGAAAGGCTTCATGACAGTAGATAAATAAATTTCATTTGTCTGCTAAGACAGAGGCTGCAGGTATTATTACCACTAAGTGCAAATATTTGTATGCATGAATGTGTTTATTTGCATTGGTCTGGGTGTTACTATGAGCTGTGCTTACATTGGGTTTAGATAGCAATGTGTAGAAGAATGAATTTATTTTAAAATTTATTTCATTCTTAAAACAGGTTTGATAAGAAAGGTGTGACAAAAGATGACCGTATTGCAAATTTGGAGAAGGAAATAATGAAAAGGAAAGCAATGCTCCATGAGATCAAAGCTACTTTGCCAAAACAAAACAGTTTGTACCTTCGCATCATACTCGGAAATGTTAATGTATCTATCCTGAACAAAAATGACAAGTAAGTTTCCCATAGTTAAATTTTAGCTGTACCTGTAGCAGTAATTTCAAGAGATATGTTTTGTCCTGGGTCCTTTAATTGGATTGTCAAGTTGAGGGCTACCATTGTAGCATTTATCTATTTATGTAATGGTGACGCCCATTCCTGAGGGTTTATCTTTTAGTTACCATCTCAGGCAAATGAAGTCTCATTGATGTGTGCAATTTAAATAAAATTTTAGGTTTTACATTTTTACAAGCTTGGCTATAAATATTCTTTTACACTGATTGTTCTTGCATTGACACAATATTCAACTATAAATATGCTGTATTTCTTATTAAATAAGTAAGATGACTTAGTTTAAGTTTCCCACTTCTACCACTTCTTCCACACGACTAGGTGTAATGGGAAACTTGTCGAAATCTCCGTATTTACATGTACCTATTTGTCAAGGAACGGCATCCACTTTAAAAACCACTACATTATGATTTTTTTAACTAGCAATGCCACAAACTTAGGCTAACAAATTATTATTATTTCCCGAGGAGGTGCCGTTGACTGGACGGACGATGCACCCGCGATGCGGGCCATTTCGCTCATTACGATCGTTTTACGATAATTATTATGTTTGGTCGATCCAGCTCTCTCACGGCACCCTATCCAATCTTCTTGCGTCCTTCCTTGATAAAACTGATGTACCTACCAACGTCAGATTATTTAAGTCTTAGTGGAGGCAAAATACGACGTTATCTCCCGTCCGAATTCAGCAGTCCAACCATGCCATAATAACCATCGTGCTGTGTCTCTGGCGGTAAGTAGGGTAGCCAGAGCTCACTTGAGGAATTCTGTGCTGTCAGCAGGGAGACCAAAATCTCCTGCGTTTTCTATTTTGTGCGCTATAGCCAGACGGAGTTCCGGTCCCACCACTAGCTGACCAGTCAAAAATTACCCCAATCTAAATAGGTACTACACTAGCTAAAACCTAGCAATGGCAACTGCTGGTCAATGTTTTTCATAAATGTCTTATAAATTTCCTTGTTTTTTTTTATACATAATCGGCATCAAAAACGTGGAATTGAGTCGAAGTAAAAATAGTGGAGATAAGAAAACATTGACCGTGTACATTTCAGTATCTACAAGAAGCATAAACTTGTTATTCTGATTACCTAATTATTATAATCTCTCGAACTAGATTAATAAATATCTGATTACAATATTTTGATAAGACTCGGTGCAAAGGCAAAGATATACCTATATTTTATTCATCATTCTCTGAACCTTTTCCCAACTCAGTTGGGGTCGGCTTTCCAGTCTAACTGTGATGCGGCTGAACTTCGATATTTTACGTGGAGCGACTGCCATCTGACCGCCACAACCAATGGCGATATCGAAGTTCCAAGTTAGACTGGTTGGACTTTTGAGGGCTCCAACTACCCGTAACGACTGCCATAGATGTTTGTATGGCAACCGGGACCGACGGCTTAACGTGCTCTCCGAGGCACTAATAAACCTGCGATAAATACACACATAACTTCGAAAAGTCATTGGTGTGTGCCATAGTGAACCTGGGATCGAACCCGAGACCTCGTCTCAACAGTCCATTACCCAAACCACTAGGCTACCGCGGTTATATACCTATATTTTATTATATGTATGTAATGCCGCCTGTCACCCTACACCCACCGTCGGCGAAGTGGCGCGATGCTCGCCCCACCCTCCCTTTCGGGGGGGTCGAGGGGGCCATCTTAAAACTGTAGATGGCCCGGGGTCAGTTGGGGTGCGAGGGATATGCCCATTGCGTAACCTTACAAAGACCCGAGACGGCGTACGGTTATAGTCGGTTCGATCCCGACATAACCACCCCCGATGGCTGACGAGGGTGGTATCCATGGGGATTTCCGCACGATGCAAAAAGGGCGTAAAAATTGATTGAAAGAAGTGACATTTTTCATAACGATTCTCTAAAGTTTTTATTTATCACGAACTCCAAAAGTTCACCTCACTTCCTAAAGCTGAAGGTTGCTGAGGGCAAGGTTGATTGCGTGTTTCATTACATTACTTATTAGGTACTAGAATCGACACACGACTCGCTAATGATGTCTAAATTGAATAGAACTTCGATTTCGTCTGGTACGTACTGTCACCGTCAAAAGTTGACGATTACTTATTGTGCAAATTTCAAGCTTAAAAATCAAAATGCAAAATTAGGGATTATGTATATTTGAAATAAAATTTTAAAATATTTTAATAGCGCCTTCTATGTATAAGTTTTTGAAATCCGAAGATGTAAAAAACAAAGATCTGTATAAGTTAAGCTAGATAGCTTGACTTCAAGACGCAGATATCTTTAAAATTTTGCATTGTCATTTTAATGCAGTGGAACGACATTTGATAACATCTGCCAGACATCGCAGGGTCGCTCCCACACAAAGAATATTAAGTGACACCTACTGTTTTTGTAGATTAATGCATGATGCAGGTGCGCATAGTACATAGTTAGATGGTGTCTAAGATTTTTTAATAACCAGATTACTGTAAAATATAAAAGTCTCTCAGTATCCAACCCGATAAAGGTCGACCTAGGCGTACTTATTTAAATCAGATCGAGGGTGTTTTAAATAAACGCAACTGGCGATCATATACAAACCAGTTACTTTGTATCTCTGGAATAGATTCCGATGACCGCGGGCAACAGCTAGTCAGTTGATAATTCATATTTTTAACAGGTTCAAATACAAGGACGAATATGAGAAGTTCAAGTTGATCCTCAGCGCTATAGCGTTCGTGTTAGCTGTTGCCAATCTGTACATAGATTTCAGGTAATTATTACTCCAAGTATATATGTATAGCGGCGCAATGATTATACCAATCATCTCTCTCTCATTAAGTTTAGCGTTATACGTTCGATCTCTACATGATATGATTTATCTGATTGATAAATGAAGAACGACCTAGCGATAACTTCTTAGTGCGGGAAATGGGTTTTAGGAAATAATATGCCTACTCTTATGCAATATAATATGTTTAAGGAGAAGGAAGTAAGTTGTTAATCGTGTAGTAGGTTCAATTTTTAAGAATATTAGATTAGAGTTCGATGTTATCATTACGATACGATCGACAGTGTACGGTAATGATCAACGAATCCCAATCGCTTGCGTTTGTTCACGTTCAATCAGTTGGAGTGTACCCAGCATAAGATTAATGAAATTGATTTGATTATAATGAGAAAACATTTATAAGGTCTGTCATAGACCTAATCATTTGACTGTGATCTCATTCCTGGGTTCGATTCCAGAGTTGGATTAATTAAGTGCCTCCCTGCGTAGATGGAAAAAGACAAGCCTTCTATTATTATCACACTTCTAACTGCGGGTTACTGTAGGAAAATAATTCAAATAAGTATAATAATATAAACCAATGCATATTTACCAGATTTTTTCTAATTTTAGGCCTTTACAATTAATACTGCTGTTCCTTCTGGTATGGTACTACTGTACGTTGACGATTCGGGAGAGCATTTTGAAGGTGAATGGCTCTAGAATAAAGGGCTGGTGGCGGTTGCACCACTTCATATCCACCGTGGTTGCTGGAGTGCTCCTCATCTGGCCGCAGAATGAACCATGGAACATGTTTAGACATACCTTCATGTGGTTTATTGCGTATATAAGTAAGGACTATTCTTATTTATTACTTTTTACTCTTTCTTACTGCAAATTAGAGGTAGGTTCTTTAAATTACTTTTGAGTGGTTAATTAAGAGTTTCACTTGTAACTAAATATATTGTATTTTTTCACAGGTGTAGTCCAATACATGCAATTTAGATACCAAAGTGGAGTGTTATACAAGCTAAAGGCATTAGGTGCTCGACATAATATGGACATCACCATAGAAGGTTTCCACTCGTGGATGTGGCGAGGCCTTTCTTACCTATTGCCCTTTTTGTTTGGTGGATACGTGTTCCAGCTGTACATTGCATATACGTTATATAGTCTCAGTTATCATCCGGATGCCACCTGGCAGGTAAGAAATGCTGTTATATATTTGTAATAAGCAGTTCTATTGTCTTTCTTTTAAATACTTAGATGAATATACGTTAAGTTGTGTTAAGTTCCATACATTCCCTAAAACTGATCGAGAACTTCTAGATTAAAAATTACTTGATATAGGTATCTTTGCTTTTTTAAATAAAAAAATATACAGTGAAAGTAGGTAATAGCAATATGAAGCAAATGATAAAATGTCATGTCCTGTAACAAATGACAACAGGTGCCAGCATTAGGTATATCTTTCCTGCTGATTGGCATCGGGAACTTCGCTACGACTCTCATCGTCATACCGCAGAAACTCAGCGAACAGGTACAGTGGAACTGAACGAGACATGGAATCCAACGCCGCACGCCTTTGTGATGTAGATATAGATGAAGTGAAGAATTTGGCAGATTCTCGCTTTCAACTTTAATTCCCCTCCATAAATACATTTTCCAATATAGGTACTGTTTTATATTTTCAGTAGTATCTCCGTCCTAGATAGATTCGAGATAAATAGCATAACTCTCCTTGACAAAATCGAACATGTTTGTATAATCTTTAGTAGTATTCCTCTACTAAGTATAATTTACTCTCGAATGTGTTAGATTTTTAGTAGTATTTTCCATCCTAGACAAACTCGAATGTATTTTTACTATTTTAGTAGAACTCCCCTCAAAATGTCAAATGTGATGTTTTGGTTCATTTTTAATAGTTAAATTCCCCATCATATTAAACTCTAGAATTTGTTGTCATTAATACTAGAAACGAGCTCACTCAAGGTTTCAGGTTCGATTAGTCTGCCAAATTCTCACAGTACAGTGTAGCACATAGTCATATAGCTTTCGGATGACATCATAACGGCTATAATATTTGACGTAATCCGAACGCGGTTTATATATAGAACAGTAGGTATCGAAAATCTTTCATCCTATCAGTTCAAAAATAAGATTGAATGTGCTGAAGTCTCAGTAATGAGAAGTCCTTGATCTTATTTATGAGCTTTTAGGTAGATATGATAGATTAATGACAAACTTAGTGCCTATACGCATTTAATCATATTTATTTTAGTCCGAAAGTAGTCTCAAAAATGCAGCTTTGAAGAACATACTTAACATTATACATGTAACAGTAACTTAATTTGTACCTCAATGAAATGAAAAAAATTAATGATTTTCGTAAGGATTTTGCCGTGGCTAATCACGGAATATGTTAGCATGAGATCTTAATTCATAATATATTTTTCAATACTGCATAAATATTATTTACAACGATCACAATGCATTGTAAGTGTTGATATACTTTGCCTTGGACCAATTTGTACAATAGTATTTAAAACTTAGATCATTGTTTACTGTTTTTGTTTATTATTAGGATATTAAGTTTCGGAATTGCATTTTACCTTTTTTTACATCTAGCCGTACGCGATTGTGCAATAAAAAACAAATATTGAGGTGACAATTTTTAATGCAAGATGTAAATCACGTACCTAATGGGTACCTATTGTATTTTTATACTGTCGGGAATCACTTAGGGTATGCTATTTAACTAAATATATTTTATGACAATTTGTATTTGAACATTTTACATTAATGAATATTTTGTATTAAGTATACCTACTTAAATTTATGACAAGGGTCTCGTGCAAATTGTAAGAATTTACAAATATCACCAAGCAACCTACGGATTTGTAAACTTTTCTGATAAATTCATAGGTAATAATTTATTATTTATTCTTATTAATGATAATTCATATTAACCATGTTGTACCGCATGGGCGCAATATTTTTATTCATTTAGAGTTGCTTTTTGCAACTACTTTTTATTTAAAAAAAAGTTTGTTATTAAAATATTATGTTATAAAACGATATTTCATATCCTGTAAATACAAATAGTTAATTAAATCTAATCACTCCATAATCAAAGAGTGATTACATTTCATTAACTAAGCGTATTTTTGAAGAAATGAAAAAGGTAGGTGCCAAAAAAGGATTTGTTTTTTAAGTTCTTATTTAAAAACATTATTTACCAAAGTATTGCAAAAAGACCTCAAAGACCTGTTTATCTCTATCAGGGGATAAATTTGCACAAAAATACTTTTAATCCGTGTTATCAATGGACAACTGATTATTTAATTCTGTCCACATAATCCTAACAATAATATGGGTTAACCGGATAAAATGATAAAAGAGCTGAAGGAGTGTACCTACACATTTATTAAATTAAATTAGCATTACGTAAAAAACAATGCTTCATTTTAACGTTATTTTAACAAAGTTAAAGTTATCGTGAGTAGAAATACACACAACGATGATACTTGTATAGTTAGGTAAGTTCAGGGTTCGGCGTGTAAATTATCATTACCATGGCTACTTGGTTTTACTAATAATCAATTATACTGAATAAGTATACACAACTATTTTAATCTGAGCCTATTGTGATAGGTAGTAGCATAGGCGCTTCTTAGATAATTATCAAGATACAGGATTAGGAATGGTATATTATTATAGTAGGTACGTTACGTAATTTGCTTGTAACATTATTATTATCCTATTTTAGAGTTCATTTAATATTTTCTAATCATTAATAAATATACGAGTTGATAATAAAGATCATTAATATAATATATATTATTATTGTAATATTATATGATAAAAGAAAATAATAAATAATTCTCTTTTTATAAATTCTTATAATTTATTAGTTCACTCCGTAGTGCTCGTGACAAAATTGCTAGTTATTTAAGGATTACAAGACACTTAATTATCATTCATATTTTTATCTTGAAAATTATCAATGTTTTCGTTTTAGAATGTTCAAAGCCTATTTATATTGCATGAATTACTTGTCACTTTTATAGGTAGTAGGTAAATATGCATGTTTTAATCTAAATGAGTTTTAAATAACTAATTTGTAAAATTGTCACTTAGCTCTCAAGTATTGCTGTAGGTGATGAAAATTTTGCAACTGATTAGTTTTGTACAGATCGTTTTACTGATGTTGTTGAGAACATTGCCCCTAGTGCGAATTTTCAAACGAACGGACATAGCTTGAAGTTAAAATTCATGCCATGTGTTTTTCAAAGTGGCGAACAAAAGGGGTGGTTTGAATGAGTTCTTATTCCTTTAACTTACTGTTTTGAGGCATATACTACTAAGTATACCCATATACTTAGTACCTATACCCTACATAATATTGCCACGTTGTAGTTTGTCACTTCATACTAAGGGTTTTGTTGCAATTTATAGATCTGCTAAGCATGATACAAATTTTGTTGCTTTCCAAAGTGTTCAAAACGCTAAAAGTACCTATTCGTTATCTTCTGGTTTAATTACCTGCAGTGCCAACTAGGTGCATCAGACCACCATAATCACATGCCGTAGGTATATACCTACCTAAAATAAGTTTAAAGTATCATTTTTATTTCTTTTGTATTATGATCTGACACTATTTCTTTTATATTATGATCTGACATTATTTTCGGGGATACATCCTTGTAGCCAGAGTAGATACCTAATGCTACTGATATGCATGTGACGTCATACACTGATCCTTCATCTATCATTCGCGTTTGTTCGAGCCTTCCGTCCTTTGCTTTCGTTGTTTGGTTTTTACTCGTCTTTATATCTAAATTGAATCAACATAGGTACATTGCCTGATGTTTGTTGTAAGTTGTAAAATAGGTACAATTTTCAAAATATTTTTCTGGTCTGTCTAAACTTGCAGATAATTAAGTATCATTTTCATGTGTAGTCTAATTAACTTAAATTTTGACTAAATTATTCAGTTTAATATTGATTTATGAAGAGTAAATAAAACTTCATGTTTCCTGGACCCCATATAATAAAAGTAAAGCTTTTCGCGTTTTATTCGGCACTTTGAAAGCGTAAGTTTAGGCACAAGTAGTTTTTAATTTCCTATTTAATATGGGTGATTTTGTTTGTGTGCGTTTGGGTATGATAGGTATGGTTTAGTGTTTTTACAGCAAACACACTAGCAGCATAGGAATGCATATTATATCTAGATGTAAAATTATTTTCATATATGGTTTTAAAAATGATACGATTTTTAAAGTGGGATTATTAATAAGTAGATTATTACGATATACCTAGTTAGATCGACCGTCCTAATTTATTGATTGAATAGTGGTTACTGTCATTGTGATGGTTATTTCAACTTATACCACGACTAGTCATATTTTTAATCACCGACTATTATTATCTGTCGCTATATGCTAAATTCACAAACTAAGATATGATATCAGAGTTATAAATAAACGTGCACTGTATTCCAAAGGGTATTGTTTTTATTAATTTTATAACAAAGCGTTAATAAATAGGCAACAAAACAAAACGTATGACAGAAAGTTTCTCGTGGTTTGACCAAAACAAACGAATCGCAATTTAGTGATGTTGTACTTATGCTTTGTATATTCGATTTGTTCATAAGGTTGTTTTAAATCTTGTTTATAGCTGTGTTATTTATTTAAATGCATTGACGAATAAATTTGTTTTTCAGCGGTTTGAGTTTTACATTTACTTTATTTATTATTTTTTGTTTGCACCCTTCAACAGATACCTTACCTGGCGGTTATGTTTCTTACGTTGCACTGTTTCAACATGTACACAATACTGCAGACGTTGCGCAAGAAATTGCAGGGAGGTTTGAAGCTACGATACAAATTACGAGCAATTGCCTACCGTCTATCCAATGAGATCGCGATATTGGTACGTGCATGTGGCATAACTTAGAGGTCTTTAAACTTTCCACTCTGCGGTAATCGGTCAGCCGGTGTTAACCTTCCATTGCATATTGTTGAATCGAATACTTGTTTTCATAATGTTTACTGTATACCTGCCTAAGGTATCCAAGTTTATAAGATTAATGACGCATACTTTCCTATTCAAGTTGGGCACAGTTCGCAACGAAAATTGATTAGAAAGGAATAAATTAACCAAATTCGAGCATTTAAAAAAATTGACAAAGTTTGCTCAATGAAATAATAAGAAATTAGGTTTTCTGTATAATATATCTTATCATGGATTTTATTTACTTCTAAATTACTTTCGTTGTCGACTGTACTTAACATATATTCAGAATTCGTTTGCTAGTTAATATCTCAGAGTGGGAGTGGATGACTTTGGGCTAAAGGTTGTCAGTGAGGCTTTTTTGTTAGTTTACGTCCTCGTGTTTGTTCAAATTTTTTTTTCATCTAAGTACTACATAACAAAATCAATAGCAAAAAATATTGCTTATGTCTTGTTTCCTGAAACACAAGTCAAGTTTTTTTATTAAGTATCTATTTATGAACTTCGAAATGACATCATATTTAATCTGCAGCGGGAATCGGCAATGATTGTCACTCGTCTTGGGAAGGTAATGGTTCTAATAGACTGTCAGTATAAGTTTATTGTAGATATTAATATAACAGTTCAATCAATTGTCCTATTAATGGCCTTATCCATGTCGTATTTTTATAAGTTCTAAAAATTACATTTTATACCTAGATGATGGCGTTCGAAAATGGGGTGACGAGTAATATCAAGATTTGCAAAGCATTTTCAACTTCTTTTTATTGTTTTTTTAAAGAAAATGTATTTGCTTAAAAATTTCCTTTTCAACTCTTGTGAAGTAAAATCATGTTTATTTTTTATTCAATTATATATTATCCTAATATGAAATATAAATTTATATAAATATATTTATTATAATTATATACAGGGTGAATTTTTCAAAAGGGATTGGATGGCCAAATCCGAAACTATAAGGAATAGCGAAAAATGGTCAAAGGAGTCACGAGCCCGATTTTGATGAAACTTAAAACCTCATCATTAGATTTTTGAAAAACCAATAATCCTAGCCAGGAATCGAACTTGTTGATATTGAAAAAAAAACACACCCTTTATTATTACACCATGCGATAGTGTCGCTATTAAGGAACAAATTCTGCGAAGTAATGATATACGGCAAATTTAAGGAAAATTTGGAATTTGATAAAATTCATGTTTCAAGTACCTATTTGTTTCGTTCAAAATCCCAAAAAAGATCGTAACTATTCCGTGTTTTAAATTATACTCAGAATGATTATAATTATTGATGTTTTTTTTTAAGCAAGATGGAGCTCCAGCCCATAATAGTCGTAAAAGAGATTTTAATTCAGCAGTTTGACGACAATTTTATTGTAAGGCATGGTCCTGTGCCTTGGCCAGCGAGATCCCTGGATCTTACTCCCTTAGATTACTTTCTCTGGGGTATGTCAAAAACGAAATTTACAAAGACACGTATGATACAGAGATACACAGTCGATGATTTGAAACTTAACGTTCTTTGGAGAATATTCTAAACGGAATCAATAACATTCTAATATTGAATGCAATACGATTATGTATTGAAAACAATGGTCTACATTTTGAACAATTAATCAGTTAATGTAAGAAAAATAAAATTTATTTTGTTAAAGATGAGCTCTTTCCTTTAGTTTGCGGTATGTCATTACTTCCCAGAATAAGATCCTTAATAGCAACACTATCGCATGGTGTAATAACATAGGGTGTGTTTTTTTTTCAAAATCAACAGGTTCGATTCCTGGCTAGGATTATTGGTTTTTCAAAAATCTAATGATGAGGTTTTAAGTTTCATCAAAATCGGGCTCGTGACTCCTTTGAGCATTTTTCGCTATTCCTTATAGTTTCGGATTTGGCCATCCAATCCCTTTTGAAAAATTCACCCTGTATATTATAATATAGTATGTACCATTTATTTAAATATAGATATATCTATACATACATACAAATAAATAAAGATGGAGTGTCTGTTTGTAATATTAAAATAACCGCTTTCTAATGAATGTATTATACGGTAGGTACACATACCAAAATATATATTTTTAAAATTTTTGTCTGTCTGTCTGTTTGTGCCGGCTAATCTCTCTAACGGCTGGACCGATTTAAGCGGGACTTTCACTGGCAGATAGTTTATGTAATAAGGAGTAACTTAGGCTACTTTTTTTATTACATTCCACGCGGACGAAGTCGCGGGCACAGCTAGTGTACCTATAAAAAGAAGTGCTCGCTTGTGTATACGGTGCCGTGACTGGCATGGGTAGGTAAGTGACAGTTTTGTAGAATGTGATCACGTCATCCATATACCTATATTAATATCATAAGTACTTACCCCTTACCCTAATGTTGTTTCTTTGTATGGATAGGTAAATGTAATGTAGTGAAATAGAGAAATTTGCCTTTGGTATAGGTGGAAGTTGTGTCTGTTCAGGGATCGTGTCTTTTGGTAGTGTACCTAGTTCATATTAATTGGTATCGATTACATAATGCCCTTCTAAGAAACCTTACAAATTCATTGATTATATAATTGACTTTGTAAAATCATACAAAGGATATTTATTTTCGTTTGACAGAGATTAATAACTGCACTAACCTACTGTGTACTTTTTGCTAATGACCTTACGGTAACCTGTGTATGAATTGTTGCAATATTATTAACGTGTTCGCATTTTTCACAATCATATGGGGACTTAAAGAAAAGCAAGTTGAAGTACAGTCCATGAAAAACGTAGTTATTGTTGTTCTACTTTTGTACCCGACTATACTTTCACCCTCCTTTTTTCTTGGCATGGGTAACCTCAACGTGTACTTTCTGAAGAACCATGTACTTACCTATTATTGCCACGAATACAGTATTGTAGCATTCTCAAATAAATATATAAGTACAGTACAAAATCATACTCAATCAATCAATTAGCCTATTGCAGTCCACTGCTGGACATAGGCCTTTCCCAATGTACGCCATAGCACCCGATCCTCCGCCTTGCGCATCCAGTCTATCCCAGCTACCTTCTTTAGGTCGTCCGTCCATCGTGCTGAGGGGCGTCCTACTTTCCGTTTGCCAATTCGCGGTCTCCACTCTAGGACTCGTTTGCTCCATCGGCCATCAGTCCTTCGGGTAGATGTGACTAAGTTTCGGGAAATAAGTACTTTATTCCTACTTATGAGATGACACATCGTCGCCATCATGAGTTCAAACATTTGGGTTGAGGTGTCACATAAATTTTCATACAGCTTTTTAAAGTGTTCTACGTAGGTACTATAAAATACGGGATTGGGTTTATGAAATTTTCAAAATTGCTCAATTAAATAAATGTACTTATTTAACAATCTCTTACGATACGAATAGTGGCACTTCAATCCAAATGCATGAGTTACTCTCTAAACTTAAAGACTCCCATTTAGGATATCCAATTGCTTATTACCTGGGTAAGTTTAATAGAAGTTTATTTTTTTATTTTTAGTAGTTAGTATTGCAATTTTAATTTGATTTTTAGAATGGCATCGGTACTAATTAATCACACCAATTAGATAGATCGGGTATATGCATGGGTTTTCATAAGGTACTTAGGTATTTCACTAATCATGTTATGTGTCGCATGTCATGAAAGTATTTTGCATTGCGTTTTAGAGATTGATAAACGAAATGGTTATACACTTGTCTTGATTGAGTTATATTAACTGTCGGTAAAATTAAATTCACTGAAATACGTTAATGATACATGATAGCTGATATATTCAGCGACTCGCAATCTGGTCGAACTTGGTTGCTGTAATTGTGGATTTATGTACGCTGCCAAAGGAATACATAGTTTTGCAGGTTTACATGTTTTATTTGTTTGTGGTCTTTACAAGGTAAATTTGCTCGAGTATCCATTTACCATAATTAATTAAACCCAAGATTTCTTGTTGTACCGGAGTAGAAACATGCCCCTTGATATCACATGCAGCAGCCAAACTCTAGTAGACAAGTATATAATTATGGTGTTTACGAATATTAAGTACCTACTGGCTTTAGATTCAAAACACATTTGTCAATTACAGGATCAAAAATGGCGACAGAATAAAGTGGAAACGAAAAGCGAATAACTACTAAGGCCTAAGAGTGTTTTTAATGTGATTTTTATCATGAAATTTACTAATGTCTAATAGATTGATGGGCGATTTATATTTTCGTAATTCATGGTGAATATTGTATATCTAATGGCGTTGATTCTCTTATGTAAATATAGTTATTCAATAACTTCACTGGCTTTTTTATTAACTTGATCTCGTTTTGGTAATAAACTAACCCGCACTATTTAATGATGTCTCATGGTGGTAGTAATCTAATTTAGTATCATTTCTCACAAAGGAGATGTTTCATTTTGGGCCCCCTAATTGTACACAATACAAAAAAAAGAGAAATAATACCGGTTATTGGCAAAAATACAATTAAATTTATTCGCCTCCGAAATAAATAAATTAATAAAATACGAAAACATTTTTACCCGACTGCCAAGAAGGGTTACCTATGTTTTTCGCGCGTATCTTGTATGTAGGTATGTAATTATGTATGTTTGTTTATTTGTAAGATTCTTTCTTACCCATATCTCCAAACCACTGGACGGATTTCTTTAATATCGTTAGATTTGTCTAGGTGACCCAAGTATTCTTAGATAGGTGACGCGAAAAAAAAAACCAACATGGCCGCTGTAATTTTAAAATAAATTTTTTTTATAGTTTTAGTCCGCCCGCCATGTTTGTTGTGTTGCAAGAAAGCCCGTAGTCGGGTGAATATAGCAGTTCAACAAAATAATCACTCAATGTATAGTGCACGGCATCTAACTTGCCAAGATTTTGGAGTAGAGTAAAAATATATATTTTTTTGGATGTCCTTCGCACTTGACTAGGTACCTACGTATTTTGGTACCAAGAGTGAAAAATCATGAAAATCAAATAACATCGCATATTCTTAAATACTTTATATTATGTTCATAATAATAATTATTTACAACAAACCTTACTCCTATTATTCTTAAGAAAATAGTCCATATACAAAATTGTATAATATTAATGTTGTGATGAAATAAATTCTAGAAAATGTACAAAATTAAGCTTACTAGGACTTGGCATTTTGTGCTGCAGTTTTAATTTAACCGAATCAGTCAACATTTACACTATTATTTACATTAAACGACTGTAATAACTGTTACTCATCCTGTTCATCAGCTGAACTGTTACCTATACCTAAATCATCTTCATCATCGTTTACTGCTATTCGAGGTTTTTTAACTAACAATCCCTGCTTTTGTAACTTTTCTATTGCTTCTAAAGTAGTCCGTTTCTTAGAACTTATTTCACTTTCTTGCACTTGACTCTGTTTAACTTGAGTACTTCTCACTTTTATACCGAGTGTATTATTGAGCCTACTCAACTGCTGCATCGATGAGGAAACCTCAGATTTCATTTGCGTTGCTGTAAGTACAGAATTACCTTTGACTACCTTAGATGTGCTCATGTAATTAGCACTGGTGTGCGAGGCCTCTTTCACTTGAACCATGGTGTCACCGCCGCTCGCAAAAGCTGGTACTTCTGATACCGGTATTAACGACTCCTTTGGTTTTTTAAAACAACTGAATGGCCCACTCATATCTTCAATGCTTGGCCTTTTGGCAGATGCAGACGCTATAACCGAAGGCGAAAATTTTAAAGGCTTTCCTATTACTTGTTTGTTTGGACTAGATCTGGGCAAGTTAATTTTTGCGCTTGGCATTCTTGGAATACTAGGTCTTGTTATACTTATGCCAGGTCTCACGGGAACGACTTGTTTGGAAGCCCTGACGGCTGTAGTCGCAGGCCTGATTTGTGTATTATTTGATCTAATTACTGCAGGCCCAGCTTGCCGAATAACCACGCCTTGTAAGTTTTTCGATGTGCTTGGTCTCATACCTTGGACTCTTTGTGGCATTACTGGTATGTTCATTTGGTTCGAGTTTCTCATCTCCTGTTTAACAGTTTGGTTCACTGTTTTTATAGTTTTTGTCACAGTTGTCGTTATTTCCTGTATCACAGTCTTTGTTTGAAATGTTTTAACGGTTACTTCTTTATTTACAGACACTTTTTGGTTCAAAGATTCATTTGAAGTTTGGTCAACGAAGTTAGCAGCTTTTTTTAAGTTCCTATTTGTAGAGTTGTCATTATTACAAGGTTCTTTTACTAAAGGTTTTGTTGGTTTAATAGCATTTTGTGCTGTTCGATTATTTGCTGATGCTGTGTTTTCTGAAGTCAGTGTTGATTTAGATTTCTCCAGCTTATCACTAGAGTTGGAATTTAATGATTTAATTGTTAAGCTTTTGCTTATATTTTTTAAGTTATTTAAGCATAAAGTATTTTTATTGGGCGTGACTTCTTGGTTATTTTTAGGAACTGCAGTGGCATTTATTTCGGATTCAAAATCTAGAAGTTTATTGTCATCATCTATTTCATCATTCTCACTAAAGGAATCTTTCGGAGATTCTACTATTGGTTGATCGTTGTCGTGTTCTATATCAGAATTATCTTCAGAATTGTCATAATTATCAATATTGGTATCCTCAAGTTCTGTTATCTTCACTTTTCCAATATGAAAATCTGAATCTTCATCTGGTTCATCTACATTATCATCTTGAGAGTAATGATCTTGAGATTTATTAGAGTGACACGGTGAAGAAGTTCTCGATTTTATTGTTATATTTTTACCTAGATTTTTTAGAGTATTTTTCAATGCAAAATTTTTACTTGACAGTTTTTGGCTGCATACTTTTGCAATAGAGGGTGTATTAGTATCAGAATCAAATACATGACTTCCCAAATCTTCATCATCTGTTTGCTCATCAGCTTTTTCAACTTTAATATTTTTGAGAACCGCCTGTGTTGGCTGGTTTAATGACTTCACCGTTATATGTTTACTAAGATTCTTTAATGGATCTGTTGATATCACAGTATTCTGTTTAGGTTCACGTTGTTGATTGCAGTAGTCGGTTTCATCATCAGAATCGTCTATATCGGATATTTCTATTATTTCCTGCTCTTTATGAATTGTTTCCGCAATTTTGACCGCTGTATTAGTTTGCTTAACACCTTGAGGTTGTACAATTTTCTTGGGGAGTACAGGTTTAGTTGTTATATTTGGAAGATGTTTTAAAAAATTTGTGTTGACTTTTGATGGGCTGTTTAGAGTATCATCACTATTTTTTTTACTTAATTGCATTTCTAATAGCGATGAAGTACTCTTGGATTTTAACGACTGGGTGTTTGTTGATGTGTTATTTACCATGTTGATCACTTTTTTAGGGGGCGAAGACTCATTAGTTTCTATTTTAACTTTTTTTATTGTAACATTTTGATTTCCACTTATGTCTTTTAGTTTTATGTTGTTTGTAGTTTTAGTTTTAATTTCATTTGCTTCGTCTTCATCATCGGATTCACTAACCGTTCTCTTAGTGGTTATTGGTAAAGATTTAATAGTAATGTTTTTACTTAAAATTTTCAAAGCATCTAAGGCAGGATCTTGATCTGTAATTGGTTTCTGTTTTGAAGCTGTGATTTCGTTATTAGTAGAAGCAGTTATGCGCGTTTGTTCTTTATCGATGTTTACTTGAGATTTCTCATTGTATTTAGTATCAGAAACTTTTTCCAACGTGCATTCAGGTGATGTAATAATAGGCTTTACAGTAAGATGGCTTAAATGTTTTAGAGTAGACAAAGAGTTTGGTTTTATATTGGGCTCAGACTTATTCTTATCATTATAACCTTGTGTTTCATTAATGTCTTCATTGCTACTTTCAATATCCTCTAAACTTTTTACATTACTTCTGTCAACCGTTTCAGAGTCCGATTCTTCATAATCTGATTCCTCTTGATTGATCTGCTTAGTGTTTGTGGTATTTAATGATTCTGAACAATTTTTATGTGCTCTCTGCTTTGGTAAACTATCATGCGTGGCTTTAGGTGTTTTTTCTAAATTAACATTATCATTTGAAGTGTGTATGACTTCTTTAGCGGTATTTTGATTTGACGTGCGATTGGATTCTTTCGGAGTTGTACTGTTAGCATCGTTGTCTGCGTGTAAAAGTTCACTATTTTTATTAATAACGAGACCTGGGACTTTGCACGCTGAAAGAAGACTTAGTGATTCTGTTTTAGGTGAAACTATGTTCTTGTTGTTATTAGGTGGCAAATTATCTGATTTAGTTGAAGTATTTTCTGACTCATCTGTCTTCCCTCCTGCATCTTTTTCAAACTTTTCCTTTATTTTAATTTCATGTTCATTTTGTTCCGTCATATTGTCTTCCATTGTTGTAACTACATCATTGTTTGTCACGTTCGGAACCGACTTTTTAACAATTTTTATTTGATTATTACTTTGGTTCAATAATTTTGTCAATACTTCGCTTGAGGTTTTTAATTCCCTACTAGAAGTATCTTTGTTAGGAATTTTTTTTTGAGCCGCCTTTGTACTTTTTGATTCTCCAACTTTTACAACAACAATACCTTTTTGTTTTAATTTTTCTAATTCCACTGAGGTCACTGCATTTGCAGATTTTTTATTACTCTTGATTCGTTTTTTAACAACTCGTGTCGGGAGCTCTTCTACACCCTGAAAGTCTAAGTCTTCACCAAAAACATCTTGGTTCATACTTAAAAACTCATCAAGTGTTATGGCTGACTTCTTAGATTTTTTACGTTTTTTCTTTTTAACCTTGCCAGAATTGCTATCCTCTGTATGTCCCATATCCAACTCCAAGAATTTTTCCTGCAAACACATAACAAATACATAATTTTTTTCGACTACGGCATCGGAGATTACGGGTTCGATCCCGTTCAGTGCAAATATTTGTATGCATGATTTTTTTTACATAACCATCAAGAATAAAGTAAGTATTATAATGAATTACTCACAATTCCCAAGGCATTTGATTCTGGATCTGTATCATGTGAAGCTTCTACCTCCAAGTCTTCTCTGCTTTCAACTTTCTCTATCACTGGGGGTACAGTTTCTAGTGAAAAGTCTATTAAGTCGCCAAATCTGTAAATATATGACTTTCAAATACTAACCAAACCAAATTATTCAAATGAGGAGTAGGAGAGTGGGCCCTGGGGTCCAAAATGCGAATTTTGAATGATTGAACTTTAAACAATTTCAGACTTAGTACATAATTAAAAGTGTCTTGCACTTTAAATATTAAATCTAAAATTGTCACTTAAGGCATTCTCCCTCGATGACGACGATATGCCTTCTACTCCCCTGATGGTAAGCTAAAGGTAAAGTCTCCGGAATGGGGGATGTCCTTATTATTATGAGTACAAAATCTCCCTTCGGCCTATAGTAATGTTATTCTTATTTAGAAACTAGTTTCGAAACCTAGTTTCGTATAATGGCCGAAGGGCAAAATCTAGACATCTTAAAACCGTAGATGGCCGGGGTCAGCTGGGGTGCGAGGGATATGCCTATTGGGTAACCCCGTGGTGGGCGTGCGGTTTTAGTCGGTGCGATCCAGACATAACCACCCCCGATGGGCGACGTGGGTGGTATCCATAGGGAATTCCGCACGATAAAGAAAAAATAAGGGTGCACCGCGTAGAGCGACCACGCCTAAGGTGTACAACAGGCAACGCCAAACACACAATATGTCACATGTTGTGGTCATTTGATTTTTCAGTTTTTCTTGTTACTTGAAATTACCTATAGTTATCTACCTAGGTAGGTCATCAAATTCTCTATATACCTAAAATATTCAGTATAGTGTACAAGGGTCTGACCTAGGTTTAGTACACTTTAACAAAAATAATTCAAATATTCTATTTTGAAATGATTTTAGCGGAGTGGTACTCACAAATCAGTTTGATGACTGTACAAATCTTCCGTGGAATGGAAACTGAGATGTATCTCGTAGGCATCCAGATGATAAAATATAGCTTCACACAAGGGGCATCTCAATACTTCCTCAGGACTCTGGTTCTCATCACTGTGGTCATCAGTGACATGTTTCTGTAATAAACATGCTGTAGGGTAACTTCAATGTCCTTTGTGTTGCATTAGGAAACAAATTTTAAGTCCAATTTAGAAAGAGATTACATGTTCATCTGTATTACATAATAACTATATTAAAACACATTTTCACTGAAAAATTTGAACAAAGGGATGAATATCAAGCATTAAATTTAATAAAATAAAACATACATTTTGTTAGGTAAAAAATAATTCCTTATTGAATTTTCTATTAAATTAGATGATCATGGTTACCATGCAGCTGGATTTCAGATCATAATGACTGTTTATCCAAGTTTAGGAATAGGTCTTTCAACCACTATCATAACTTTCTTAGTATTGGTATGTACTTACAAATAAATTGACTTTGTTTTCATATTCCTCTCCACAAAATGCACAGTAGTAAAGGGGTAATACTTCCTGAAAATCAATACATACATACATTTCAGTTACAAATTTGACTGCAATTCTGACACTAACATTTGGAAGGTGCCTAATAACAATAGGTAAAATAATATTATGAGTAGATACATGAAGCACTCAGGATAGGAATTATTTAAGAAAATGATATTTCACTGGTGAAATTGGTTAGAATGATAGCTCTTCCAAGACTTTTACTTCAGAACCAGGGGGCTCACTTATTCCTTCCTTCCTTCCGATGTGGCTCATGCAGCTTTTACGAAAGCAATTGCAGTCAGATTGCCATAGAAAGCATACTAGGGGCATGCTATTAATCAGCAGCTGCACAGGATTGCAGATCAGATTGGCTTGACTACGAGGAATTCGTGGGTGCTGTACACCATCCTTTGCGTATTACTTAGTTTTCGATGGAGCTTGCATGTTGTTCATTGATATCTTAGCACATGGGGCTTTTTTGTTCATCATGTTGTAAACTGTATGCAGTGGTGTCAATAGAAGGAATAGAGAGCCTAAAAATATTTTATCCTATTTATTAGGTATAGATGTTCTATTTTAGGAAGGCGGTTTTGCTTTGGTTGTATTTAAACGTATATTTACACACTGCTTTCGTGTGCGTAAAGGCTGGAGCGGTCAGTCGGGCCCGTGCCGCGGTCCGGATCACTAGTGTATAATGCGTTCGCGCCAAAATCTAAAAAGAACTACCGTCAGCATGCAAAATTCGTTAAGTCGATTTTACGTCTATCGCTCTAGCGACGGACGTAAAAACTACAGAACGGATTTTGGTGCGGTTTCATCATAAATGTATAAGATGATAATGATGGCGATAGCGACACAGATTCGTCAGATTCCTAATAATTGCATAAACTTAAAAATATATTCGTACAATTTTAATTTACGGATTTTTACCCGGCTTCAAAAAAGGAGGAGGTTCTCCATTCGACTGTATTTATTTTTATGTTTGTTACCCCAAAACTTTCGACTGGGTGATCCGATTTGAATGATTCTTTTTTAATTTGATAGCTGGCGCTTCCCGTGAGGTTTCATTTCAATTTGATGCAGTTGAAGTTGATTTTTTTTTAAGAATTATTAAAATTGGCTTTTACTTTCCTACCTATCTACCTTATCCCATAACATGTTATGCCAAAAAATAAATCCCATTGGACCAATAAATTATTAGTTCATTATTTGTTGGGTAACAAAATCTATAAAAATACTTACGATCTGTATACTCATCAAAAATCAATTACTTGCAATTATTGTTCTACTACCACTACCGCTACATGAACTTCTTTTGACGTGACATTGCGTGACATGAACTTTCGCACACAAATGCATTGCGTATTGACAAGACACTCATACTACTATTGCAAACCCGCCTTCCTGAGATAGAACAACTATATTATGTATTCATTTTACATTTCGTGGTTACAGTATTTCTAAATACAATAGTAAATTTGCTTTATATATTACTAGCGACCCAGGACCCGGCTTCGCCCGGATGTAAATTCCAGTTTTCCAATAAAATATTTAGCCTATGACACTCACAAATGAAGTGGCTTTCTATTGGTGAAAGAATTTTTATAATTGGTTCAGTAGATCCTTACAATTTAACAAACACACAAACTTTACCTCTTTATAATATAAGTATACACAGTCAGGTCATAAGTATTGTCACACAGTAAAAACTTTTCTTTTAGAATGCAGGCCTCAAAAAAAAATATTGAATTGGAATTTCGAATTGTTCATGAAAATAAAAATGTATACTTATTAGAATTTTACTCATTTTTAAATATGGAGTGGACGCTTAAAGAAGACCGTGTTGCAGTTATTGCGTTGCATCGTTGCGGTTACGCGCCAATTCAAATTTTTGACATACTGAAAAATTTGAATATAACCAAAAGATTCGTTTATCGTACCATCAAACGATACAATGAAGACTCTAGTGTAGATGACAAGTCAAGAAGTGGTCGCCCTCGGTCTGTTAGGACTCCAGCAGTGATAAAAGCTGTGAAGGCGCGAATTCAAAGAAATCCCAAACGTAAGCAGAAACTGTTGGCCCTTCAGATGGGGTTAAGCAGAACCACAGTGAAAAGGGTGTTAAATGAAGACTTGGGGCTTCGGGCATATCGAAGAAAAACAGGACATAGTTTGAATGCTCGTCTAATGGACCTGAGACTGAAGAGATGCCGCGCTTTGTTGAAGCGGTACGCGGGAAAAAAATATCGGGAAATTCTTTTTTCGGATGAAAAAATTTTTACCGTAGAAGAGAGCTACAACAAACAAAATGATAAGGTGTACGCACACAGTAGTGAAGAAGCGAGCAACCGTATTCCACGTGTACAACGAGGTCATTTTCCATCCTCGCTCATGGTATGGTTGGGAGTTTCTTACTGGGGCTTAACAGAGGTACATTTTTGTGAGAAAGGTGTAAAAACGAATGCAGTTGTGTATCAAAATACAGTCCTGACGAACCTTGTGGAACCTGTTTCTCATACAATGTTCAATAACAGGCACTGGGTATTCCAACAAGATTCGGCGCCAGCTCATAGAGCGAAAAGTACACAAGACTGGCTGGCGGCGCGTGAAATCGACTTCATCCGGCACGAAGATTGGCCCTCCTCCAGTCCAGATTTGAGTCCGTTAGATTACAAGATATGGCAACACTTGGAGGAAAAGGCGTGCTCAAAGCCTCATCCCAATTTGAAGTCACTCAAGACATCCTTGATTAAGGCAGCCACCGATATTGACATGGACCTTGTTCGTGCTGCGATAGACGACTGGCCGCGCAGATTGAAGGCCTGTATTCAAAATCACGGAGGTCATTTTGAATAAAATTTATTCTTATAAGAATCTATGTTTTGTTAAGTTCATTTTGGTATATAAATGGTTACATAATGAATAAACTTGTCTCGATTATTTTATATTAAACATGTGACAGAATTTATGACCTGACTGTGTAGAATATAGAATAGAAGTATAGATAAATAAAGGTATACCAGAGTTTATAAATAATAGGCTAGCTAACAGGCTAGGCTTTACCTAAGAACTAGATTCGCTAGTATTCAGTGTTCTACATGGATAGACAAAAAGATATAAGAAGTTTTAGATCTAAAAAGTAGTATAAACCATGTGATTATTATTGTCTTAAGATTAATCAAGTTGAAAGTTAACTCAGCTACCTGATTGTATAATCTCAATTTTTTTGACATTCCAAGATCTGGTATGTGTGTGTCTTGCCGATGGAAGAACTTATTGTGGTATACCATAGCTGAAGGTTGGAAGAAATCCACATCACAGCTATCACAGTGGAAGATTTTATCTTCTGTTTCTTTTTGGTTCTCATGGCTAGTTTGAATATGATTATTATATGGGTGCTGAAATATTAAAATTAGGTGTCATTCAAGGTCTCAAGACATAGGGTCATTTCGCCGGTTCTCGACCGTTTAGTGGAGTTGTCAACTTCGGAACGAAAAATAAAATTGAATTAATATGAATTATTGATAGAGAATATTTTTGATACATAGTAAATATAGTCTATTTTCATTTAATATCCTTTATCTTCCATTAAGATTATGCAATAATTTTACAGAAAATAATAAACCCGAAAATGCCGATTTCGCCAGTTCTCGACCGAAATTTCCAGTTTTCGACGTTATATTCGCCAGTTCTCGACTATTAGGTGAGATGGCAAATATGTGAAGTAAAACATTAGTAATTATTAATTTGTAATCTAATGAAACCCGTATTTTGACAGAATTTAATATACATTATGTTATTACAATAAACTGATGTTAAATAATCATTATAAAGTTGATAACACGACTATAATATTTACAAATCAGTGTTCTTCCTCTGCTTTATCAACCTTTACTAACAAAAATTAAAGTTTATTTCTTAATGGCACTCATTAGCCTATTGCAGTCCACTGCTGGCAGTAGGCCTCTCCCAATGTGCGCCATAGCACTCGATCTTTCACCTTCCTCCAGTCTATCCTAGCCACCTTTTTCAGGTCATTTATGTCCATCCTAGGTACTGTTCCATCTTCCGTTTGCCAATCAGCGGTCTCCACTATAGAACTCGTTTGCTCTACGATCATTATTAGTCCTTCAGCAGATGTAGCCAGCCCATTGCCACTTCAGCTTGCTTATTCTGCGAGTTATCTCGGCAATTTTAGTCCATTGGCATAACGAATCCTCCAAAGAATCAGGATTATTATCCTTCAAAGGAACATAGCTTGCTCCATAGCCCGCTGCACGACTAGGTTGTGGACGAACCTTACTGTTGTCCACGCTTCGGCACCGTATATTTTAACAGATAGAATTCACTGGTTGAAGAGGCCATGTGGTAAGCCGAAGTAATTTGCCAAATGCTTTGTGAAATAAAAGTCACAAAAAGGATTCAATTAGGTTACCCAATTCAATCCTTAAGGTGACTTTTAACTCGAAGTTGTTTCTACCGAGCTGGATAACCTGCACAAGGTAGACATTATTCTTGAACAACTCTCTCTTCAATGGCAATTGGTCTTGGTGTAACCAGTTCCGGCGTATGTATACACCAATACTGATGCGCCGAGAGGATCCATTTAGGCTGTGCAGCAATTTGCTCAGCTGCTCCAGCAACTCTGTAACTATGATGATGTCGTCGGCGTACTGATGATGCGAGATGTACTCACCGTTAATGTCCATACCTATATGTACCCACCGAAAATAGTAGTCGGAATATGGTATAGGCCTATTTAATTGCACTATCCTGTTCTCGACCTAGAAAGTTTTACAACACGTGATATTGTTAACGTGCTTGAAAAAGTCTGGTCGCGAACTGGCTGACATGATTCTCATGTAAATAAGATTCAAACTCACAATCTAAGTTCAGTAATTTCTTTAACAATATGTATAAAAACATGCAAGTGTTTGAACTCGGTGACGCCAATTTTCGACGGTGCGGGTCGAGAATTAGGTATTCTACAAAAATGAGGTAACAGTTACCGACCATCCAATTATACACACTTTTCAAATAAATTTACAATAACTCATATATTTAATAGATACTATACTTCATTATCTATCTGTACAAATAACAAACAAGTCCAAAACATAAAACGACAATTTAAAAATCTAGGGTCAACTGCAGAACCTCCTCACTTTTCTTTTCGTAGTGAAGCACGCTTTCTGTCATGTTCTTAGCGAACCACATATTTCAGTATTTTTTTACTCCCTACTCTGTTTGCACATATGCACTTTATCTACTTGTGTCTACAACTGAACTATTTGAGATTGCCACAGTATTTTTGTTTTGCTTCTAATTGTATCGGTATTGCTGTTCTACGCCGATTAGGCAAACAGGTCGGTAAAAAAGTCGGGAACTGGCGTCGGTCGAAAACAGGCGAAACTACCCTATATCATATTATTAGTTGTGTTATCATAAAAGTATGTCAATATATATTTGGACAATATTATACTGTATTATTTCATAATCATTAGGTTTTGACAAAGCTTGATAATTAGTTCATAAGTAATTATTATTAAGTATATCAGATTTATTTTGTTTGTTTTTGGTTAAAAGGTTATAATTTAGTAATCTAAAGTTAGGGGGTTTAGGTTCAATAAAATAAGTTTCTTATTTGATAAATTCAGATAAGAATAATGGCTATGTAGTGGGGGAAGGGACATAGTTCGTTATACTAGTATCGCGGTCTAACGAGCATACTTTACCTTCATTGTGAACAGTTTCCCGCACCACGGGCAGAAGTACTTGACATCGTGATCCGGGTGCACCTTGTGTTTGTGAGTTATCGCCTTCGATATCGTTGGAAACATTTGTGAACACACGTCACAACCGACCATTTCAGACTTCTCTTTAGACTTCTCATCGGACACTTGTGTTTCACTTCCAAAGCGATTTTTACTTTTAAACTGCGGGTCAGCATGCTTCCTAAACATGATATTAAATCAAATTCAATCACAAAATTGTACGTCTTCGTATACCAAGCATTCTGACACTATGTAGTATAGGTACACTTAAAACTATTATTAAAATTACCGAAAATGAACTTGTAATTCCTCCTTATTATCGAAAACGTCCTTGCAGAATATGCAATTGAATTTCTGTTCTGTAGTCATGTTAAAAAGTTATAACTTATAACCATTTTACAGTGCACTGCATTTCTTATACTATTATAAGACTATTATATTAATATTTTCTGTGCCTTTTTAATACAGTTACTTAGAAACGGAACTTCAAATTATATTATGTATTTCAATTTAATACAAATAACACCAAATCCAAACAAAACGCAGGCCATTTTGTAGGTTTTATTTATATTTCTGTTAATTTGCAAAAAGTACTCTCAACACGATAAGAATTTATCGATTCAATTCAAAGTTTTTTAATTTTACTAAACCATAATTAGTCGATTATTCTTATATATTATATTGTAGACTCTGTGTAACATAACGAAAGCTGAACCTTGAAATTTATTGATTTGCAACACCACTGTCGGCATTGAACGTTCACGGTCATTATTAAAAATATTATATTATGACAAGTGCTGCTTTTATAATTCTGTTATCGCGGATACAGTTCTGCTATTTTAGTAACTTTAGTCGCTAGATCCTTTGGAATGCCTGACGTTTCGACCAGGTTACACCGGCCGTGGTCACAGGCTGACTGTCTCAGCCGCGTACGTATAATAATCATGGAACGCGAAAGTTTAAAAGTTAATATAGCTAGACATTGTTTTTCGATTTTTTATAGATAGCCTTAAGAGTTAGAGACTTATTTTTGATTTGCTTCGAAACATTATTCCAATTTTATTTAAAAGTAAAGACTTTTTTAAATATACCATGAGTCTAGATGAGTTTCTTATGCTTTGAGTGATAACACGGGGTTGCTTTACGATGTGGATGCATGAGATTATACTAATTTTTGTCGTCCCCCAAATGTAGGAACCCCGAATTTTCATAATCGGACGATTCTAAAGGTATAAATAATAAAATTTTATCTTATTAGTGCTTTATCCCATTAACATGGTCGCTATTACAACTCCACGAACTCTATTATTACTTTTTGCACATGCAGTCAGAGCAGAAAATTCGGTCCCGAAGCAGGAGTGGGAACGTCATCCGAGTACTTAAATGTTCAATTGAGTAATTGGTCAAAAATTCGTTTTGCATGTGAATGATTAATAGTGAAAAATATTTTTTATTACCAGAACATAAAGATTGAAAGACATAATGTACATCATACTGCATATACATGATATTTGTTTGGATATACAAGCACTCGGGTGACGTGAGACGTCATTCATTTATTTAATTGAACATTGAAAACTTTGATAAGTATACTTAATGTTTATATAATTTTCAGAAATAAAGAACAGTAGAAATGACTACAGGAATTCTCTCATTTTATGTCACAAAACGAATGTACTCTGCAGTGCAGGGTACAGTAAAAGCCCAAAAATATGTCTTGACAAAGTACTTTCAAGGAGAACCGAAGAAAAGTGATTTTAATATTGTTGAAGAACAACTTCGAGACTTAAAGGACGGAGGTGATTTTTTTAATGTAACATTACTGAAGTTTTATTCTTTTATAAAAATTGGTTGCCTGTAAAGTCGGTATACGGGCGAAAGTTTTACGTGACAACGACTTTGAGTGGTAAAATAATTTTTATGTCTGTCTCTCTCGCTCTTAGGCGGGCTAACCATGCCAGTGGAAGGGACGCGTGCCTCTCACTCGCTCTCATTGTGAGCGCATAACATGAGCGGAGCGTAACGCAGTTTCTTGAAGTGTCACCCGGCAAACCAATTTATAAGACGTTGTCACGTCAAAACTAATGATATTTAAGCTATATTTTTAAGCTTTATAAACTTGGTGATTTCATTTCAGAAATATTAACTGAAGCTGAATATCTTAGCGTGGACCCCTACATGCGGGCTTATATGATAGGATATAAGCTGCCTGTAGATATGATAGGAGAACAAGTAGCTAAGTTAGTGTCAATGTAAAAAGTAGGTGTATTTTAAGATAGCTTATTTACTTACAATATACTTGACTCAATTTCTTTTCAGAGTTATCGTTAGTCGTAACACAAAATTTCCTGTTGGAAACTATGTAACTGGATCTTTTGGGTGGCGCACACATACAATTTGTAATCCTGATGAGCTTTCTAAGCCGGGATCATGGCCGATTACATTATTACCAGATATTAATCCTTATCCGGTTTCCCTTGCCTTGGGAGTTCTGGGTATGCCTGGGTGAGTGTTATGTCTTGTAATAAGAAGAGTGCTTATACATAATGTGAATTAGGTAAATTTATAATTGCAATTTATTTTTACCCGACTGCGCGACATAAAGGAGTGGTAATGTGTTTATCAGCCTATATGTATGTAGGTTTGTATGTTCCTTTGAAGCACTATTCAGATCCAAAACCTGGGCCGATTTTTATGATTCACACGTCAATAGTCCAGCGGGTGTCACTAAAGACATGACGTCAGTGAAAATCCAATATGGCGACTACTGGCCGCCCTATTGCAAACATTTAAAAAATGAAAGTCAACTAAACTATATCAAGTGAGGTATCGTTGAATAATTAGGTATTTAAAACTCATTTTTAGTTTCCTTTCAACATTTTTAGATTCGATTGACCATTTAGGATCTATAGCGATTTAAAGTTGCGTAACAACAACTATAGGTTTTTATTAGATAGTAGAAAGTTCAATCGGGTAAATAGCTGGCTAGGTATTCATAACTCGAAATTATAAAGTAAAAAAATATAATTTAAAAATTAATGCAGTAAAAAATAAAAAGAAAAAAAAAATAGCACTCCGGGAGTGCCGGCAGAAGAGAAAACTTCAATATTAACGTTGTGTTTAATTATAAGTATAAAAGTACTATCATTTATGAGGTAGAATTCAATGTTTATTTATTGCGCTATCGTACACAAATATGACAATTTATATGTTGTTATTTATTCACATTTACGAATACACAACAGTGTATTTACTACACAACAGTCAAGCAATCAGCTGTCACCATCCTTGGATACGCGTGGGACGCTGTACATAAACACACACGGTCATTCGCGCAAGCGCCCTGTGCCGCCTAAACAGAGCAGCACACTCAGGCACGGTAGAAAGAGTGGGAGATACTAGTTCCTCTCCCTTCCCCTCGATCTTACGCTTTTTCGATCAGCATCACGTGACCCTGACGCGAGTTTGAAAGTTTTTACCCATACAAAAAAAGTGCTCAGCGCCGCTAAAGAAGTTTTCACTTCAAAAAACCAGCACTCGTGGTCTAGAAACATAAAACAAACAGTCGGTATCCATTGAAAAATTAGATTGGTTGTCGATTAATGGATCCCGACTTTTCAGTTATTAGGTATGTTTCTAAACCAACGAACATCTAAGTGCTTGTTTTTGTCTTCTTAGTTTTTTACGCAGTCGGGTTTTCTAATTTTTAAATTTTATTTTTTAAAATCCTGTTACAGTAATACAGCTTACTTCGGTTTAAAAGAGATTTGTAAACTGAAAGCAAATGAAACTCTTGTTGTAACTGGTGCAGCTGGTGCAGTCGGCTCTCACGTTGGTCAAATTGGTAAAATACTTGGTAAGTCTATAATTATTACGCATACATATTTTTTAGAGGTTTGAATACGATTTATTTAATATCCCTAAGTAAGTTGATAAGGTAATAAAGATGCTAAGTGATCACTCGAACTCATTGCTCATAAATAGTTACTACTATCAACACCAAAGAAGTCGGTTGGATAACCATTGTAGACCATACAACTGTTGTACGGCCGATGTCCATCGATGCAATCGGTGTGTTACTGGTTGTTACTCCCAGCCACTCGCCCTCTCTGCCATCTCTTCTGCTTAGCATCATAAAACATAATTGTCGTGGTACTATGGCTCGGCTGTTAACAACTTTTAATACGATGACGGACGAATACTACCTATTATGATCGCACACACAGTGCATAACTCCTCCATAAAACAACTAAATCAATAATATTTTTAAAAATTATTACTTTTTTATAGGCTGTCATGTGGTTGGTTTTGCTGGCAGTGATGATAAATGTCAGTATTTAGAAAAGGAGTTGGGCTTTGATCGCGCATTTAATTACAAAACTGTTGACATCAAAAAGGCTCTGAGAGAAGGCTGTCCCAATAGGGTGGATTGTTACTTTGATAATGTAAGTCCACTTCAAGAAATATTACTATTTTCCTTGGTCACGGCATCACGCGTGAACGGCTGGACCAATTTCGTCAATTCTTTTTTTGTTGTGTTTGTTATTGTCAGGAGAAGGTTCTTATGAAATAAAAAGTCAAGAAAGTTGCGCGAAACATTAGAAAATTTAAGAAAACTTAACGACCATATTAACTTATTAGGAGACGGACATAGGATACTTTTATCCTGCCAAGGGCGAAGCCGCGGGGCATAGCTAGTTATAAATAATAATATGAGAATGTTGGCAATTTAGAATCTAAAATTATGAAATCGGATGTAAATCGAAAAAGAAAATGACAACAGATTGATAATATGGATAGACACTTAAGTGTTGTCTGGACTGGCATGGAATCAGTGTTTCACCCCGCTCAGTGCGAATATTTTGTATGCATGAATTGAGGCATGAATATGGGTATTTGCATTGGTCTGGTCGTGCCTCGGAGAGCACGCTAAGCCGTCCGTCGGTCCTGGTTGCCATACAAACATCTATGGCAGTCGTAACGGAGCCCTAAAAAGTCCAACAACAACGGTCTAATCACCTAATGTCACCATTGGGTTGTGAAGGTCAGATGGCAGTCGCTTCTCGGAAAATATCGAGGTCCAGCCAAATCCGCAGATAAGACTGGTAAAGCGGACCCCAGACTCCGAGGTGAAAGCTTTGGATGCGACTGGATTAACGCTAGGTTGAAGAGGAAGAATTAGGATTTTATGAAGTTTTCTAACAGGTTTAAAAAAGATTTGTTGCGTAAGAGTGTCTTGGAAAATGATTTTCATAATTTGTCATCCATTGAGGACTGTAGGCTCTTAAATTTCATCTAAGTAGGCAAAATAAAAACGGAAGGATGACATAATTGACACTGGTTTTATTTATTCAATAGGTTGGTGGTGAAATAAGTTCAAAGATAATGAATCATATGAACAAAAACGGTAGAGTTGCGGTTTGTGGTTCGATTTCATCATATAACGATACCCAATTGCCCAAAGGTAAGCATTTCTACAAATAACCTTAATTTAGCTTACTAAAATGAGGAGATAACTAATGTTTCTAATAGTTATGCCTAGCCGCTGGTTTGAGAGCGCAATATCTTCTAATTGATACTCTTTTAGCTAGAGACCATTATCATCATTGGTTTTACGTATCCAGAATCGAGAAGAGATAATGTTGTTCAGTGATTCAACTTGTTACTATTCCATGGTTGGTTGGTTCCGTCTGTAGGTCTCCAAAGACTTTCTTACTAGGGTTGTTCAAAGCTGTTAATTTAATTAATTGTGTTTGGTTGTTTTCCTGCACTGATTGCATAAATTTACGGTCATTATGTGTTATTTTTAATTCACCTTATTTGGGGGTATAAATCGAAGTATAAAGGGCTCAGTGCAGAAGTCCGAATAAATACGCGTATCCATCCAATATCCATCCATATACTTAATTTTTATGTGTTCGGGACGTCGGAATGAAGTGTGGATAGCATATATTGTTCACTTATATAACACACAATGATGTGTAATTTTAGTATAATATTTCACGGATTACACCTTGGAATACGACTCAGTATTGACTTTTAGAATATTAAAGTGATATCTTGTTACGCTAACAATAAAGCAAGATGTTATCTTATGAATTTTAACGTTTCAGTTACCATACTTCAACCCGCAATAGTATTTAAGGAACTGAAAGTCGAAGGATTTTTGGTGAATCGTTGGTTTGACCGATGGAATGAAGGTATTAATGTAAATCTTAATTGGTTACGCGAAGGAAAGTTAAAGTATAACGAAAAAGTGTACCATGGATTTGAAAATATGGTAGATGCTCTTGTGGGTATGCTCAAAGGGGAAAATACAGGTAAAGCTGTTGTTAAAGTGAAATGATTATTTTTTCCCTCCATATTATCTTCATAGATATTATGTTTTACCGTCAATGGTGACAAGAATGTATTTATATAAATTAATTAACTGTGGCCACAACTTCGTCCGCATGGATTTGGATTTTTAAGATAATAATTTTTGGCGCAGAGCCTACATTTTTGCTAAGATAAACGTCTTACGCCTTATAATATTAGCTACCTGCTAGGAAAAGTCTCATTAAGATTAACCCAGCCGTATACATAAATAAATATTAAATTTAAAGTGCATTGTTGTTGAAGTGAAATAAAAAAGTGAACATTTCTGTTAACAATAAACTGAGTTTAGAGCAAATATTTTCATTTTATTTAACCTACCCAGAAAAAAAATATAATGATGTCTGCCACCTGTTCACTTAATACCTCTAATTATACCTCGACTAAAATTATAATAACGGTATTTTTGAACTTTTTGGATGTGCACCAAAAATGTGGACGTTTTGACCTCAGACCAATAAAAACGTATAGACGGAGTATTGCGCATTTTTTTTGAAGCCCACTTCATTATCGTAATAATATTAAACGTAATCGTTTGAAGATTCGTTAATCTTATGACGGACGTTCGGTTTGGTAGTCGGCCGAAGAGCTATGTCAGCGTGTGACGTGTTTTGACTTATAATGCACAAGAAGCTTCACTTATTTCGTCGCTCTTGTTCACAATGGCTCCTTCTATACTTTTTTATTGGTCTGAGGTTTTGACATACAAAAAATGTACCTACTCTTCGATTTAACGCTTTGTTGCCGTCCAGTGAATAATAGAAAATATTCATTTAGACGGCAACAGCACGTCCCTTACCGTTGCCGTTCAAAATATAAAAGCGGCTAGTGCCAGTATTGCCACTAACATTACTTACTCTATGGTTCATCTCTTGTCTGCGGTTTACTTGACATTGACATGACACATGACAATGCGATCAAACCAACAAAAAAAAAAGATTCAAGTTAAAATTCAAAATATTCAAATAACTTCCTCTTTTTGTTCACTATTCTACAATTTAATATTTAGATTGTGCAACAATTAATTAGTTTGATAGCATATTCAGAATTTTAACGTGATGAACTGTTTATAGCGATCAAGAATTAAAAAGCCTTACATAAATAAGACAGCCTTTATTTGTTTTTGATAAGACAGTGATAGTGGAAACATGTTTGTTGATATAATTTCGAAGCTTTCAAGAAACTATACTCGTGAAGTTTACTATTATACATTTTCTTCTCCTGTGGGGAAAGCTTCTGCTGTGGCTGATGACGACTTTTTATATATAGTTGCTTTTGAAGATACTAAAAATCTTGAGAAAAAGATTGAGACCCTTTCTAAAGAATTAAAGTGTAAATTCACTGAAAACAAAAGTTTGATATTGGCAAAATTTGAGGAGGAACTCTCGGCTTACTTTAAAGGGAATCTCAAGAAGTTTACTGTACCCATAAAAACTTTTGGCACCGAGTTTCAAAATGTAAACAAAACTAAATATGCAGTAATTATTATACATATTATACATACTTACTTTTTTGGTGTGGTTTTCATCTATATTATTTATTTTGTTGCAGGCTGTATGGGATAAACTTGTAGAATTGCCATATGGGTCAACTAAAACATATGCAGATTTAGCCAAATCTCTGGGGCGGGATGGAAGTCACTCCCGGGCTGTGGGAGGTGCCTGCGGGGCGAACCCTTTATTATTGGTAGTACCGTGTCATAGGCTTGTTGCAGCTGGTTCTAAGGGAGGTTACAATAGTGGCGAAGACCGCAAGGACAAATTACTGCAACTTGAGAAGAAGTTTTTGAGTTAAGTTTACATATTGTTAAGATTTGTGACTACCTCAGCATAGGAATTTATTATAGTTAGGTACACTTACATCTATCTCTCTTGGGTAGGCAGAGGTATGCCTCCCCTTACTTACCCACTGCACAACAGTAACCAGTTATTCAGCTATAATAATGTTTTATACTGAATATATAAGAATAATTCAATAATATTTAAATAATGATAAGAGGGTAGCAGATAATGCCTAGCAGCAGTTTTTTTACAGTAACTCAAGCCTAATTACCCTATAATTTTTCAATAAGGTTTTATGAACTCTATGCCATTGGTATTAAGTTTATATTAGTGATTTTAAGTTATATTATAAAATTGTGTTAATATACTGAATACATATATATTTTGTCAAAAATTATTCCAGTGTAGAATCTGTTCCCTATCTTTTCGCCTGTCACACAGACATAACTTCCCTTTATTTTGGACTTGAACATAAACCTGGGTCTTCCAGTTCGTCGGGCGTAAGGGACCCAAAAGGCATTTCCCTCGCACTTTGGTTAACCCAAGCCATATTTGGCATAGAAATGGACTCCCTGATTTTGGGAACCACTCCCTGTTTTGCCCCCGGAAAAATGGGGGCCACTGTGTCTGCTTGCTTCTGCTAGGGTGACAGGCGGCTCCACGCGTCACCCTTGCTCTCATGGTGGCCGGAGGTTGTCGAGCGACCTCCGACGCCTAAGTCGCTTGCGCCTGTAATGGACTTGGCGGTCCAGGGGAGTTATTTATTTCTCCCGAACCCACTCCGCCGCCTCTTCGAAAATTACTTGCTCGCAGAAGGAGGCGGCGGCATCCCACGCGCCGCCCAGGGACCCCGAGGATTACTGCACGATAAAAAAAAAGGGTTCCCGAGGCCTTCATGCTAGGATGGTGATAGAATAAAAGTATAGTTGTAGTTTATGCATTTAATTAACACTTTGCAGTAATATAATGGTGTATGTAACAACTGTGGATGCAAGGGATATTAGAACACAATAATTTAGAATAAAAAAGTTGGCCATGTTGAAAATCACGGATCGGTTTTGGATCAATTCGCGAAAACTAACAACCGCAGCTCGTAGATCTGCATCTGGAATAGAGTAGGTAGTATTCGTTATAATAAAATTTTGATACCTAGTAAGTTTGGAATAATAGCCATTGTTATCAACATAAAATCGTTAGGATCTCGGCCACTGGAATGGAGATTTTCGAATGTTTCCGCAAGATAATTGTTACGTTACCTACTAAATGTGTCCAACGCAAAACTTTTCGTATAGGTAATTTTAATTGATAACGTTGACTTTGCTAAGGTTACCGTAAAACAAAGTGAAAAGGAATCAAGGATAATATAATACCTGCAATATTTATCTGACCATTTTATTCCTATTCACCCCTCGATTCGATCCCTATTCACCCCATTTTACCGACAGTTAACACATATCGCCAGACTAGACAGATACCTGCTCTGTCTGGCAGCATAGATTATCTGTTTGTCTAGTCTAGTTGGGATCAGGGAGACGGTCTGAAGTGAGAATGAGTCGGAAAGCAGCCCTCGACGTGCGAAACTCACCATAGCTGCACTGGGCGTTAGCTTCTACCAAAGGGCAACATTTGGTTGATGGTTCTATTTTTACCTGGATTTTTATTAATCAGCAAGTGGTCCATGATATTGACAATCCGTTCTCGCTGGCGATATGCGCTTTCACATTGGTCTACCAAAGTGACTAGTACAGCACAGCATGCTAGTAACCGGACTAAGCTTGATGCCGCTGGGAAATATTCCGAGCTGGTAATTGTCCGCTTCGAGCCATGGAAATAATAAATGGGTAGATTAATCAGTTGCTAACACATAGGTAGGTACTTATTATTGCATGACAATTTTAGAGCCTTTTCCCAATTAATTTGGGCTTTAGGCGGAGATAGGTAGTGATTATTATTTATAAGTAAAATCCTCATCTAATACCCTCAGTTCCAGATGTTTTTTTACTATAGGGTCTAACTACGACGCTCTTATAATATATAATTACCACTTACCAAAATATTACCTACCTGAGTTCCTAAAATAATCCTGATTGATATATTCAATAGTTTTACCATATCTGACAACATACTCAAAGTATTCAATAATATCTGTAAAGCATACAATGAAATAAATAAACATTATCAATAAAAAAAAATAGAACCGTCTTTTTAAAACCACGCAGGAACTAAAAAGTTAAGCTACCTGTAGGTACTAAAACCTTCAGAATTTAAAAAATATGAGTAGATAGGAAATCGGTTCAACTGAACGCGAGATAATGATGACCAAACGTACAGGACCGATTGAAAAAATGGCGAGGGGCCATGTAAAAAATGTACCTATGGACGTTATTATTTACGTATCTTTTCATATTTTTAACTAACAGTTTGTCTCGTCGGGCGGTCCCCCGCTCCCCCATCTATCAAGGAACTTCAAAAATATTCAATGAGTACACGCAAAACATCAACAGTTCGAATCTTGCGAGACGAGACGTACGATTAGGTTATGATTAGGTGAGCGGTCCCCGACGAGACAAACTGTTAGTTAAAAATATTACTACGTACATAATATAGCTACCTATAATAATAATAAAGGTTCAATACTTAGGGTAGATAGGTCATAATAAAATAGTTTTTTTTTTACTTTTTACAGGTTTTTTATTGTTCTTTTTTCTGAGTCGGGGGTATTTTAAATTTTAAATTTAATTTTTTTAATAGATTTATTTTAGTGTAAAAATCGTTTGTTAATGCTTTAGGATTCACCAAATTTTGAGAGCAACTGTAGGTACCTACTGAACAAATTTAAGAACTAAACGTGATAGAAATAATAAATACTAGTTAAAGTATGAGCAGGAAAAATATAAAACTTACTCTGAACCCGTAAATTTTATTGATAAATGCCACTTGTTCTGTCAGTAATAAATAACAACTTGTAATTGATTTTACAATTGTAGTGTAGTTCCAGTTAGCTTGAAAAACATGACCTGAGGTTTTTTCATTTTTCGTGTACAACCAGCTTTTGTTATTTACACAGTCCGCTGTGTCCACAATATTTGACCCAGCACCGACAGAAGAATAGCATTTCATCATTACATCTCCAATGATTCTTAATCTAACTTCTATCTGTATTACATGCGCTATCAAATCTAGCGTTGTTAATGTTTTTATCAAAATAAACAGGTACGATACTGAGTGAAATATTGGAGTAATCCAGCCAAAAGTTAGGACCCAAGCTCCAAAATCGAATGAGGAACTTACTCCCCAAATAATGACGAAAAATGCCATCCTCTTTAGGAGTTTGATTTTCATGTCAGAGAAACAAGTAACATTCAGAATGTTATCAATACATATGTATTGTTTAAAGTATTCCACACAAACGTGTCTTCCGTACTTGTAAATAAAATATAAATCTACCACGTATTGACAATAATCGTAGATTATTTGTACAGCATCTGTTAATTTTATCGACTGGTCCATTGAGGGGTAGGCATATTTTATTTTGTAACCTAGGCTGAAGAAGTTTATACATCCAAGTATTGCAGCTGTTATAATAGTTCTTATCAAAACAAAAGGTGAGTTGCAATATCCCTCTTCTATATTGCCATTTAAGCCAAACACTTTAAGAATACAAATCAAAGGTAACATTGCGTTATATGTTTTTCTTTCTCTGTTTTCCATTGTTACATCGCCAACTTGCATGATAGCGAAATTTTTTATGATCTCACTAGTCTAGTTCGTATATTCTTTTCTGATTAAAACAAAACTTTGCCACTTTGAAAGACGGCCACTCTACTGGACAGTAAAGGGCCAAACGTGTTTTATTCAATAAACGTTAGTCAATGATCGCCATAGCGTCGCATTACCATATAAATATACAATGAGGATAAGTAATGAAACGATATAGATATGTACCTACTCCTATAATACAGATATAAGTATTATATGTAGGTACCTATACGTAGTTTCAAAAGTTCCTAATAACATAGTAGTAAAAGGAATGTGTAATACCGCGGTGGCGTTATTTATTCATGGTGGTAGGTACACGCTATTACTAAGGCAGCAAGTATAAACTTGGCCTGCCTGATGATACTGGCACCTAGGTATCTAATAGCAGAGTTGTCGCTCACGCGTCGCTAATTAATCCCTACTCAATATATTTCTATTACTTATTCTATTAATTGCTGTTTTCATTAAAGTCGGCACATTTCTCAAGATAGGTACACTCATCCTTCATTCCGTGCAGAAACGGAAACCCTCCGTCCACTAGGATCCATTGGTAGAATCCAAAAGAGGGTGAGGAAAAGGGTGACCAAACCAAACTAAATCTACCTACCTACTGACCGTATGAAAAGCAAACTGAAAGCGCAATGAAACAGAGAAACAGAAGTGGAAATCCATGGGGATATCCGCAAGATAAAAAAAGGTATGTTTCTTCCCGGAACCTGATTCCCACCGGGAGCGGTAACAGGAATAGAAATTCACGCGGTTGAAGCCGCGGGCTACAGCTAGTTTTTGATATTTGAGATCGAAAAGATACTTTGGATGTAGTTGGAGTCACGAAATCACGAGTAAAACTTGTATCATAAATGATAACAGCACCATAAAAAATAACAACAATAACCAACAGTAACCGATTCACAACACAAAATTAAAGTGTATAAATGTTTGCCAACAGGCTGTTCATTTTTTTCCACTTCGGTTAATGGTAGTAGATAATAATCAAGCAGAGGCGTATCGAACATTATTCTTTCATTAAAGTTAATCTACGCTTTAAATTTTTTAAATATTAATGCTGTTCTAGAGCTTGTGACCTTTTTCAGGCCTGGGTCTCGATTCTGCTAAAGACAAACCACTGATTTACCACTGACACTCCAAAAACTGCCATTTAATTGTAGACTTTATTGTTATCAGATTAAAGTCTAAAGTCAAATGATATTTTGTAGAGCGAATGAAAAAGTTAAATGAATTCTTTTCATTTGATTTTAGACTTTAACAGTATAAACGTAAAGTCTACAATTAAATAGCATTTTTAGAGTGTCAGTAGTATTACAGTGGTTTGTCTTTAGCAGAATCGAGGCCCTGGATTGTTGACTTCCCCTTTGTTTATATAAAGGTACCTAAGTTATTATAGTTGGTATAATAGGTAAATTAGGTAAACACATAATATCTACCTATTGCAGTCGCTATCATCGTAGCTACTAAAGAACTCTAAAATAATAATAAGTTTTGTGGTACGGTCATTTTGGGTAACATTGAATCGCAGTGTAACTTTGAATAAAGTTGTGAAAAAGATTTAAAAATTTATTTGATGCAAATGTTTTATTGTTTCAATATTATAACTGCCTAAACGGATCGCCATAATGTTTTATAACAAACGTAACGTAAAACATTAAGCTTTCAAAGTCATAATTTTGTAATTTAACCGCCTTTTTCGAGTGAAGTTTTTAGCAGTGTTTGTTAGTTGAATTTAATATCGGAATTATTTGTACAAAACTTGCTGTAAACAGGTATGTTTGGTGTTTATCTTTAAAATCTACTAAAAAAATTATTATTTTTAAATCGCTGTCCGTACATGGTGTTACATAAATTATCTAAAACTGATAAAGTTGTAACGACGATCAAAATCGAAGTGATTTGGGTAACATTGAATGGTTCAAAGTTATTCGTGTCTTATAAAAAGTTTCAGTTCTAAGTATGAGGACCCCTAAAATTGATTGCTTTTTTTTCTATTTTTGTGTGAAATTCTTAATGTGGTTCACAGAATACGTCTACTTACCAAGTTTCAACCGCATAGGCCTTATAGTTTCGGAGAATAGTGGGTGTGTAACATACGGACGGACAGACGGATGGACGGATGGACGGACGGACAGACAGACAGACATAAAGACATGACGAATCTATAAGGGTTCTGTTTTTTGCCATTTGGGCCTAAAAAGGTGGAAAAATTCGTATTGACGATGACATTTTGTTCATGGAAAGGGGTGATTAGTTTTCTTTAAAAAATAAAATGTCCAGAAAAATTATTAGCAGTCATTACGATTTTGATCTCATCTGATAACCAAATAAACATATAATTTATTATGTTGTGCACTACGTTCCTACTTATCTTACTGCTTAAGTTACCCAAAACTCGTGCTAACTTTGAATGTGAGTTTTGGAGCAAATTTTAGGCAGTCTTTGTGTTTTTTCCATAAATTTGTGGGTTTAGAAACATAAACCAACTCAAAAGAACACTATTTATTCTATAAAACAAAGATGTAATAAATATAATCAGAGAGTATACATTAATAATCCGTTAAAAATGTTCAAAGTTACCCAAAATGACTGTAGCTACTGACCATCTTTTTTTTTCCGTGCGGAAATCCTCATGGATACCCACCCCGCGGCCAGCGGGGCAGGTTATGTCGGACTTTTACCGACTAAAACCGCACGCTGTCTAGGGTCTTCTGACGCCAGGGTGTAAGGTGGCCCAAAGAGCATTTCCCTCGCACCCCGGCTTGACCCGGGCCATCTCCGGATTCGAGATGGCCCCCTCGGGATTGGGAACCGCGTGGTTCCCGTTATACCCCCGGGATAAGGGGGGGGGGGGGCGCTTTCGCGCGCCGCCGCCTCGGCCTGCTTCTGCTAGGGTGACAGGCGGCTCCACCCGTCACCCCCAGGCCAGTAGCTACTGACCACCTCGGCTATAAAGCGTTACATAAAATCCTAAATGTTAAATTTGTCCTCTGATGATTAAAATAACTAAATTTATTAATGTAAAGATCATTTTGTGAATGTGTAAGTGCTCAGCAACTTCTGAGGGCGACTGTACCTGTGAATAGAACAAAGAAAAGGTATCAAAGCATGAACTGGAAATAAAACTTTGTATCCTACGGTTCCTACATTTTTCTTTTCTTTATTTTAAATTGCTGGTTATTAAATTTATATGTATTAATCCTATCATCCTACAAAAGAAAGTTGAAGAAATACTTATTTGGAATTGGGGCCGATGATGAGAAGAGAACACACGGGTAGGTGCCACGAGTATTGAAGCCATTTATTAGAAAAAAATATGATTAATAATAATCAAAATTAGATTCCAAATATTCTTCACCATCATCTGAGCTGCTTGATCCATCATCAGTCACAATTATAATTAATTATATTAATGAAATAAATATTGTTGAAAAGTACAAATTTTAATACCTATAATACAAAAGCAAATATTTTTGGATATCGAATCTGAAACACGTTATTAATAATTTGATGTGAATACATACAAAGTATCAAAATCATATGTTATCGCGCAATCACAGAGAAATGACAGGAGGTGTAATTTATAGTATAGTGGTGTTGCAAAGCAATAAATGTCGTGGTTCAGCTTTCGTTAGACAGAGTCTATCGCATCTGAAACTCGCTAATATTATTGATGTGAATACATACAAAGTATCAAAATCATAATGTTAACGCGCAATCCGGCGCAATCACAGAGAAATGACAGCAGGTGTCATTTATAGTATAGTGGTGTTGCAAATCAATAAATGTCGCGGTTCAGCTTTCATTATACAGAGTCTATTACTTACTTATTGAATACAAACAAATAAATACAAAAGTAAATAACAAAAGTCTAGTCAAGAAAATCCGGCCCCTGGGCAAGAGCCAAGAGCTTTTCCACACGATGTGATACTATAGTTGAGTCAATTTAATAGGCCACATTTGACGTTTGTCAGTTTTATATTCATAATGAGGTGACCTGTTAAAAAAGGTCGATTAAAACGAATGAATCGATACGGACTTGAAAGATAATGTGAATTTTTAAAATCCTCAGGTGAATCCCTGTCTCATTTATATTTTTTCTTTCGTAAATTTAAGGAGCAAAATAAGACAAGTACATGATCTATACTTATAATAAAACTGTAGAGAGGTCAATTCTGTTCATTGAATATATTTACAAAATAACTATTGGGGGATGATTGGTGATCGATACTAATGCAAAAAATGCAATCAGTAATTAGTTTGTCACAACGTGGTTATTAATTTTATGATGATATTTCTTCACAAGTAATCATTGCATTCGATTCTACTTATCAGCTTTCGATTTTTAGAGTAACATGCCTAATGTTTAAAAAGAAAAAGGATTAACTGACAAAACATTGTAATGACAAGGTAATGACGTTCAGTTCTTTAGATCAGAAATTGTTTATAATGTTTAGAATGGTTTATTGGTGAAAGCAAAACGTAAAATTACTTGTATCTGTCATTATTACAATAAATATGTAATAGTAATTGAAAAAAGTTAAGCAATTGTGCAGTTCTAACAAAACGAAAAATATATAATTTGATGCCCACCGCGGCGCGTCGCGTAAAAGGTTGCGATGTTGAATTTTGGTGAATTGTCAAATGTGGCCTATTAAATTGACTCCACTATAGTTATAGTTTGTCTAATGAAAGCTGAACCACGACATTTATTGATTTGCAACACTAGTAGGTAGACTATAAATGTCACCTCCTGTCATTTCTCTGTGATTGCGCGATTACATTATGATTTTGATACTTTGTATGTATTTACATCAAATATTAACGAGATTCAGATCAGGATGCGATATATATCCAAAAATATTCGCTTTTGTATTAGATATTTGAACTTTTCGACAATATTTATTTAATTAATATAATTCATTATAAGTGTGATGTGGATAAAGCAGCTCGGATGATGGCGAAGAATATTTGGAATCTAATTTTGATTATAATTAATCATATTTTTTCTAATACTTAAATGAATTTCGTCTGATTCCTATAAGCCCGCTTGAAGATAGTTTTTAGTCTGGAATAACACAGGCAATATGTCTTGCACACGATCATAGGACACATTTTGTCCGTGAAATATATTCCCAAGGGTAGCGGGAACGGGATCATAATTTCACGCAGGCATTAGCTGGTCTTAGTCTATATCTCCACTAGGTACATCTGCGGTTTTCGTCGGTTCGATTCCGACATAACCATCCCAATGGCCAACGGGGGTGGTATTCGTGGGGATTTCAACATGAATAAACCTGCTACCTTTTCGCTCGATATTCCCACAGTACCAAACTCCCACGCAGGTGAAGTCGTGGGCAAAGGATAGTATTTAATAAAGAAATCAAAATATAAATAAGAATAACACTAAATAAAGCGCAATAAAATTCTTTAAAAATATCAGTTAAACTTATACTTTTATTTCACGATCAAAATGTTATCCAACTATAACTGGTGATACCTGCCCTAATTTTTTTAAATTTGCCGCGGTTTTGTTGGTCCAGCTTTCATTAGACAGAGTCTAACTCAAATGGGTCATCTCAGTTTAAAATCGTATCGTGTGCATGCCCTTCACTACGTTTTACGTTACGTTCGCGTTCTAAGTCCTATTTATATTCTGTGGCATAATCTTTGACGTTTGATATTTGATACAATCTATGGTTGATATGATTTTATTATGGTTTCATTAAGGGTTGTATTGTAAAGGTGTTTTTTTTTAACATATTACTTAATTAAATTTATTGTCATTGTCATTTCATTTTGATTTTTGTCTTAATAATTTTTGTCTGCCCGTCGGCAGAGTATAGTACATTTCTGCCTGTCTCCTGTCTCTTTACTCGGTCTCGTCTGCTCTGCAGGCTGTGTGAGTGAAGTTTAGAAGTTGTTTGATTACTTTCGTTAGTCTGGCTGGCCTCAGTTCTCTGGAAACAGTACCTATATTCTTTGGTTCAGTGTTTGACCTGTGTTACCAAAGCTCACAGGCTTATGGTAGGTTACATGTTTTACTTGCCGTTTGCCGTATTATACAGCAAAAACCGTACATACCTAAGTAGGTACTTAACTTTCGTTATTGTTGTGGGTATAAGTTTTGTTTGCATAACGTGAACTTCCTTGTTATATCCCTGAATGTGTATGGTTTTCACTAAACTTCAGATGAAATTTTTAAAGGCCACCAACATTTTCAGGAAAGCCATGATGTACCTAACTTTAAAATCATAAACAGTTACTTTTTGTCACTGTATACTTTTATTGGATTACAGAATAAATAGGTATACAATATGCGTAGGTTTATGTTAGATAATATTGAAATGTGGAAATTTGTAGTATTTTGGAAGCCCTAATAGTACCTATATAAACTTTTACTTATATCATTAGGACAGAAATAAACGAAGTAAACCCTCAGCCATGAATCATTGAAAGTGGGAAGCCTCTAAGGTGTCCATTGGAAATATTAAAAATTTATTACAAAAATGAGTGCCTTGAAAGTTCATAATGTTTATCATTATATCATCTCCATTTGCTATACATATAAAAATATTTACAAGTTCCCCTTATTTTCTATTGTATTTCAGTTTCATCATGGGAGGTTGCCGCTGTACTTACAAGAACTGCTCATTAAAATCAGATGGAGTCACACACATGTTTCATTATCCTGTATTTGATAAAGTTCGATGCCACCAGTGGCTTACCAATGGACAGAAATTAGAGTTCCTAAACCTGAAAGTGTCGCAATTGAAGAATAGAGTTGTATGTCAACATCACTTTAGGGATGACAATTTTATGAACTTTTTGGTAACTATACTTGGACTTCTTTCCATTGTATCATTTTAAATTCTCTGTATCGGTAAATTCTGATTAGTATTTGCACTTAGTGATTAGACTTTGTGTCTTTTGCATGTGTTTTACTTCCAATATAACAAACATTTAATGTGCATGTTATATGATTACTCTGGTAGTGTACAGGGACCTACCAACATTTGTGCGCCAGAAACCAACCTCACCTGCATGTTTACCTGCTAAGTAACAGATAAGCTCTGACGATGGCTCTTCCCTCAGGGTTGGGAGATCAGACATGCCCAGAAAAGCTTGCATACCTCAATAAACTACAATAAGTTAAAGTTCTGAAGGGAAAATTTTGGATACAACTGGGCATTCACTATGAGGTTGATGATTGCACTAGGAAATAATCCAAAGCTGATAGTGTGCTAACACATCTTATAAATTTTTCAGAAAGACAAGCTGACATTTGATGCTGTGCCTACTCTTGATGGACCTTTTTGTGACTCTAGTCAAATTGCTGAAAAGAAATCTGAAGAGGAAGTTTCCAAATTGTACACTATATCACTTGAAGATATTGAAAATGAATATTTGACATTTAATGACAAAAAAGCTAACTTTTCTGTAAAGTATGGGGATTTCTTAACAAATTGTGATTTGATGGATTTAGATGCCATGAATCTAGCCAGTGATAACACACAAAATATATTGAGAAATGAAGGTTTAGAAGGACACAATAACATTATATTAAGTAATAATGTCGATAAAGAAAGAGTTGCAACTATTAATCCTGTTTTAAATAAAATTCTTGACACATTACATACAAATGATAACAATATTCTTAGAGTCCAAGTGACTGAAGTGCCACTTGAAATTAGTGGAGTTCAAGAGAATATGATCCCTCCAAATATAAATGAGCCCCAGTTTCAAGGTCCAGAAAGTAATGTTTCAGTATTAACACACAAACTCAAAGATGAGTCTAAAAAGAAGAATGGAAGAAGTAAAAAGATTACAATTTTGGATGAAAAGAAAATAGAATTAGAGCCAGGGCCTTTAATACCATTTCCAGTTAAATTAGAGCCAATATGTCCTTCAGCAATTTTATCATTACCAAGTAAAAGAAGTTTAAACATGAATTTGAGGCCTCAACGGAAGCCTGTCAGTATCAATAAACTTGCTGCTTCAGATTCAGTTGAAAATGCCAATATTGCAGATCAAGTTGGCACGCCAGAAAACACAAGCATTAGGCTAACAGACAATGTGCCTGATAAAGTAGATATTTTGAATTTCAGAAATGATGAAGCCACACATGCTGGTAGTAGAATTGACAAAGGACCAATAAACAAAGAAAAGTATGCCAAAACATTCAAAGCTTCAATGCAGAAATCACCAAGAAAAGCTGTAAACCCTGTTAAATCTAAGAAAATCAATCATTCATTGTTAAAAAATCGAATACCTCCAGAAAGAGTGGCGGCTATAGAAGAAAAGAGAAAATTTAATATGAAACTGAGAGATATAATTGCATCATGCTTAGACAAATTAGATGATGAAGAAACAAATGATTATGAAAATAACAAAATAAAAGAAAAACTTAAAAACAATATAACACAAAATGTCAGCTCCTATCTATCTAAAGAACCAGAGCTGCCTGGCCTCCAAGATTATACTGTTGCCTATTTAGAAGCCAGAATGAAAAAAATGGAGGGTATCTTATTAAACAAAATAGATCAAAATTCACGGAGAATAATAGAATTAAAGACATTACTAATCCCTTCAGTTAGCAAAAAAACAGCACATACACAAACTGCAGCAAGTGAGGAACTTCAGAAGAAGCATCTATATCATGAAATTTCTAAGTTTTTAAGCCCAGAGGCAAACAGCCTATTATATGAAGAACTCTTTATAAATAAATATGCACAAAAAATTCAAGCTAATTCACCAGCAAAGAAACGAAAACATAGGTGATGTTGTAGTAATTTATTTATAATATGTAAATTATTAACACTTATTATACTTAGGATAAATTTTTACAATATCATTTTACTTTTACCAAAGCTTTACCCACGTTCTCTCCACGGAATATGCCAATAAATGCATCTACAGCTGATTCAAAACCCTCTGTGACATGCTCCTTGTACTTCAGTTTTCCTTCTTTTATCCACTGCAAGTTCTGACTTATACCTTCCATTGTGCGCTCGGCAAATTGATTTACTACGAACCCTTCAATTTTTAGTCGATTGTAAACGACAAATAGTTGAATTGCAGTAGCTGAAATATTACAAAATATTACTTAACTACAAAAAAGCAAAGGAATGTCCAGATAACTTTTAGGTACTTATTATTTTTGTCTCGCATTTACCTTTTCTTTTTTCAGGGTCAGTTTCATTGTAAATAGAAATAGCTCCACAGACGGATACTCGGCCACATAGTTTCATTTGTGACATTACAGTACTACTAATTTCTCCTCCTACATTATCGAAGTAGCAATCTATGCCGTTCGGAGCTTTTTCTTTGAGGAAGTCAGCAATATTGCCGGTTTTATAGTTAACAGCAGAATCGAAGCCCAATTCGTTGACCACCCAGTTACATTTCTCGTCACTGCCAGCAATTCCAATCACGTGACATCCTGAAAATGAATGTCTTTAACAAATAGGCACCTTATTTTACTTTAAGATAGGAATATAGGGACTTAAAGGCTGTGAGGCTTTGCCTTAAAAAACAATGCTTATCTGTGTTAGTACTTAGTAGTTTAGTAATGCTTGCGGTACCTATTAGGCGTATATTATGGTGTTTAGTTACGTAGGAACGAAGGTACGTTAAGTAAATACGAACCTAGTATTTTAGCAATCTGTCCGACGTGAGAGCCCACGGCACCTGCAGCACCAGAAACTACTACTGTTTCACCTGGTTTCGGTTTACAGATCTCCGTGAAGCCAAAGTAAGCAGTGTTCCTGTGAACGTTCGATAAATTAATTAAAGCACAACGTAATATTACATATTTATACTAAGCAATTTTAATTTATAGATACGACAATTTTCATTTAATAGGACAGTAACGATCTCACGGTTCACCGCGCAGCGGCTACCGAGGACAATAATTTTAAGACTTGCAATACGCTTACGCATTATCACCGGCTTTGAGGCAAGGGTGGAAAGAGAAATGGGGACAGACGTGTCGTGTGCCCCTAACCTAAAGCTAAGGCATGATGATGTCTTAAAACCAGGCGCATGGACCGTTTTTAAATTTACTCACCCCGCTCTACCACACATCCCTGCTGCTAAAGAAATAGGTACATCTCCAAAATCAGGTAATTTGTACATAAAAGGTCTATGGAAACCGAACTCAATTTCCGGTTTACTAATTGTATGAGTTCGCCAACCGTAATGTCCCATTATCCATGTCCCAACAGGATATTCGGCATTTCTGCTTTCTATTATCCTAAAAAAAAATAAGTCTTTAATAATAAATTATTAATTTAGTAGAAATATACTTAGGTAGGCTGGAATCTGGAATATCTAGGTAGGTTTATATAGGAAGATTATATTATAAGGGATATGGCTTAATGTTGGTTAAACTTTGTGTGGGATGCAAAATACAGGTTGTTATACCTAATGCGAATGCGAATAAAATACGAGATAAAATTAATCGATAAGTATCATTAAGTAGTGATTTTGGTTATTCTTACTAACTTGGCAACTTGACCACCAATCAAATCGTATGGAAAATTTACGCCAGGTCTCACTACTCGCTGGTATGGATCCACACTAAAGTAAACGGCTTCAGCCAAAAATTCTGAAACAATAAAAAATACAATAAGTAGGTACACGTCTATTAATAGGTAGGTAATATGGGTTGTTTGCATAAGCGACATAATTTTATTAGGTACCTTTAGATACCTATGTACCGATGATGATTCTTTTATTTTTCTTTAGAGTAGGTAGTAGCACAGATTACCTAAGTATTAGTAACCGAAATTACTAGTATTCCCCCAAAGGCCCAAACCCCCTTTTTTTCGTGCGGAAATCCTTATGGATAGGATACCCACCCCGCGGCCAGCGGGGCAGGTTATGTCGGACTTTTACCGACTAAAACCGCACGCCGTCTAGAATCTTCTGACGCCAGGGCGTAAGGTGGCCTAAAGAGCATTTTCCTGGCACTCCGGCTTGACCCGGGCTATCTCCGGATTCGAGATGGCCCCCACGGGTTTGGGAACCAAGTTGTTCCCGTCATGCCCATGCTTCTGTTAGGGTGACAGGCGGCTCCACCCGTCACCCTCAGGCCAGCGCTCATGGAGGACGCCTTGCCCGCCTTTCCCGGACGCCTTTCCTCGGACGCTTTTCCCGAACGCCTTTCCCGGACGCCTTTCCCGGCCGGCTTTCCCGGCGTTGACCGACGACCTGTGACTTGGTAGTCCAAGGGTCATATACCTATATCCCTAGGCTATTACTGCTTGTAGAGATTACTTAACGCTCACTGACGTACCGTTCTCTTGGGGAACAGTCCATGGGCCAATTGTTCTTTGGGTGAAAAGTTTTTGGTTATAACATTCTGTTGGTTAAGCATTCACTGACGTAGAGTAATGCTGGCGAAACGTTCGTGGATGAAAAGTTCATTGGACGAAAAGTTATGGTTTAAAGATAATGTTGACCAACGGTTCATGGACCAATCGACTGTTGATAAACCGTTTCAGAGTCCCCGTGGCGAGTGGGAGGCGCTGCTCGCCTCCGTTGCCCGGGTGCACCGCGTGGAGGTTCCGGCTCGCACCCCGGTTTTTTATACCTGGCTTAATAATTAGGAATATTTTTGATGGGACCTATCTATTTATGTGTATTGAAAACTTACCATTTTCTTGCAGAGGCGGCAACTCTTCTTCAATAATTTTAAAGTCGCTTTTCTTAGGTGCTCCCACAAAGGGATTCAGTACAATGTATTTCTTTGCCAGTACCATGATTTCAGTAAGTACATAAACGTGTCATAAAAACGTCGATTTAAATTAGGTAGGTATTTTATTACACCTATGTAAAAATATAGGTACCTACTATTGTTAGGTATCTCTGTTGTTTCATAAACTTGGATTAACGCGCAGTTACGTAATGGTAGATACACTTATCCGGTACCTATATAACCTCCTTTATCATCAAAATAATAAAACCGGTCCACAGTAATATTTGTCTACTTTTTGTTATACAGAAAAATATAGGTAGGTACACTATTTACTATTTGCACTGAAATGAACACTGATATACTTAGCAACTATGCGAGCACAACTAATAGTACGGGAGGTAGCGTTAATTCTAACAAGCAATCGATAGCCAGTTGATATTCTCCACGATAATAGAGCTTTATTAATACATAACAGAGTTGGCCGTCAACCGGTCTGGTAGCGGTCGAGTCGAAGGTGACACCATGGTAAAGTTGTCAAAAAAAATTACGCTCCGAGCAATCATTTGCCACGTGAAACTTTATATGGTGATTCCTGAGGTCATTTTCAACTGAGAAATAACCGTCAGATGTGGTGTAGAGTAGAGGTTATACGTCAGTCGCGTATATATTAGACCAGTGCCGATAGTCTTTGAGACAAAATAAATTTATAGTAGGATGAAACCTGTTGGAAAAGGATCCGAATATAACAAAAATGAAAGGAAAAATAAATTACGGGTGATCTGAGGTCGGGAAGTGGGGAGGGGTGTGAGTTTTAAGGGTAAAAACGGTTTATCTCGATTTCCGGCAAAACTACAAGTCCTATGGAAAAAAGTTAAATGACAAAGTTGTAGGTAATAAAGAGACCTACAACTTTTCATTTACACTTTTTTCACATAACCTCAAAATGTATGTGAAAAATTCAAATAATCAAGTTTTTGGTTTCTTATTTTTATCTTAAGCAAAACAAATTTGTTTTCCACGAAATTTGGTGAAAACTTAGCTTTTTATGTCCTACAGACACTGTATTTTTTTTGATTTGAAATACTCTTTTTTTCAGCTTATTTTGACTAAATATCGAAAAACCACCCTAATTTTCAATCGAAAATTCTTACGTCAAAATATCAGCTTTTTAAAAAAAGTCAAAAAATGTTTTGTTCTTTGAAATCTCTTCTTTCTGATGATGTAAAAATATATATACATTGCTATGGTAAATTTTCTCAGGAAATGACTAAATACAAAAATATTAATTTCGAATTCGAGTTTTTCTTCTTTGCATTTTCTGAGAAAATTTACCATAGCAATGTATATGTATTTTTACATTATCAGAAAGAAGAGATTTCAGAGAACAAAAAACTCTTTGACTTTTTTTAAAAAGCTGATATTTTGACGTGAGAATTTTCGATTGAAAATTAGGGTGGTTTTTCGATATTTAGTCAAAATAAGCTGAAAAAAAGAGTATTTCAAATCAAAAAAAAATACAGTGTCTGTAGGACATAAAAAGCTAAGTTTTCACCAAATTTCGTGGAAAACAAATTTGTTTTGCTTAAGATAAAAATAAAAAACCAAAAACTTGATTATTTGAATTTTTCACATACATTTTAAGGTTATGTGAAAAAAGTGTAAATGAAAAGTTGTAGGTCTCTTTATTACCTACAACTTTGTCATTTAACTTTTTTCCATAGGACTTGTAGTTTTGCCGGAAATCGAGATAAACCGTTTTTACCCTTAAAACTCACACCCCTCCCCACTTCCCGACCTCAGATCACCCGTAATTTATTTTTCCTTTCATTTTTGTTATATTCTGATCCTTTTCCAACAGGTTTCATCCTACTATAAATTTATTTTGTCTCAAAGACTATCGGCACTGGCAGTGGCGTAACAATAGGGTGGCAGGGGTGGCAAAATGCCACGGGCCCCCGACCCAAGAGGGCCCCGGCCCAAGAGGCCGCGAGCGAAAAAATATTTTTTAGCATTGTACCTGAGTAAATATTTTATTTTATTTGAAAAGTATATTTTTATAAGTTCTGGGCCTAGATTGTGCTAAAGGCAAACCACTGTCATGCCACTGATACTATTCAATTGTAGACTTTACCGTTATACAGGTAAAGTCTAAAATCAAATGAAAAGAGTTCATTAAAGTTTTCGATTCGCTCTACAAAATATCATTTAAGTAATTTTAAACTTTAACCTGATAACAATAAAGACCAAAATTAAATGGTATTTTTTGTAGTGTCAGTAGTATGACAGTAGCTTGTTTTAACAGAATCGAGGCCCTGTTTAAATCTAAATTGAAATGCCCATACAATTTCAAGTTGATGGTTAAGCATTTCAATCAACCTCAACAAAAAGATGTTGATTCATTTTTAGAGATGTACCTACATATTACCAGTGACGAGTAATTTTACTTAGGTATGACCGTCAAAAACCGTCAATCAAAATACCTGTAAATAGCACATTTCTATTCATTTTAGAACGCATCCATAGGTTTCTACAAATATTTTGTCGCAGTACGTTGCCGTTGGTAGCGCAGGTGAGCTAGCAAACACTATGTTAGGGGAATCCCGGGCATGGAGTGGAAGGACCGACTTGGGCAACCAAGCGCGGGGCACGCCTTTGTAGCGGCGGTAAGACCCGTCATGGAGGACTGGCTGGAGAGGCCTCACGGGGGCCTCTCGTAACGGCTGACGCAGGTGATCGCACTAGTAAGGGGTGCTTCGGGGATCACTTGTGTTTGATTCGGAAGGAGCCAACGCCCGAGTGCCATCACTACGATGCGGGCGAGGACTCAGGGCTGCACACGCTGGCCGAGTGTCCGGCGTGGGAGGTGCCGAGACAGGCCCTCCTGGCAGCCCTCGAGGTAGGAGTCCTCACACTGCCGGTGCTGATCGCAGCGATGGTGCCGAGTGCGGACGCGTGGTCGGCCGCCGCCTCCTTCTGCGAGCAAGTGATGCTCGAGGCGGCGGAAAAGGTTCGGGAGAGGCTGCACAGAGCTCTCCCGGACGGCGGCGGGCGCGGACGCCGAAGGCGTCGGAGGTCTCACGACCTCCGTCTTCCATGAGCGCTGGCCTGGGGGTGATGGGTGGAGCCGCCTGTCACCCTAGCAGAAGCAGGCCAAGGCGGCGGTGCGCGAAAGCGCCCCCCTATTCCGGGGGCTTGACGGGAACCACGTAGTTCCCAAACCCGAGGGGGCCATCTCGAATCCGGAGATGGCCCGGGTCAAGCCGGGGTGCGAGGGAAATGCTCTTTGGGCCACCTTACACCCTGGCGTTAGATGACCCTAGATGGCGTGCAGTTTTAGTCGGTAAGAGTCCGACATAACCTGCCCCGCTGGTCGCAGGGTGGGTATCCATGAGGATTTCCACACGGAAAAAAAAGGAGAATCCCGGGCATCCGGATTTTATATTTTTTTAAGAGGGCACGTGGTGCACCCGGGCAACGTAGGCGAGCAGCGCCTCCCACTCGCCACAGGAGACGAGAAAGAGTCAGCTAGGGTGCGAGGGATATGCCTATTAGGTAACCTTACATCCTGGTAATTAAGACTCGAGACGGCGTTCGATCCCGAAATAACCATCTCCGTGGTATCCATTTCCGCACCATAAAAAAGGGAAAAAACTGAGCGAAGAGTTTTGGCAGGTAATCAAGTGAATGGCGCACTGCATAATTTTATGAGCAGTCAGAACAGAAAATTTCTAAAGAGGCACAACTTGCTGTACATAGAGGAGTTCTCGTTCCCACATCGATGTATGGGTATGTATGGTAGTGAATGTTGGGTGTGGCAGAAGAAGCATGAAAGTAGATTGAATGCTGTAGAAATGAGAAGTCTAAGAAGGATAGCTGGAGTAAAGCTGATGGACCGAGTGAGGAACAGTGTGATAAGGGAACGTTGCGGTATAGTTGAAGATGTAGTGACCAAGATAGAGAAAGGGATACTTAGATGGTTTGGACATGTAGAGAGGATGGGTGAGGGTGAATTGGCAACCCGGTAAAGGCCGACCTAGGCGTACATATTTTAATCAGATCCAAGACGTTTTGGAGAAAGGCATAGGTCAAGATTAGGTACCCACAACCGGCGTGCGTGTATGAAAATAAATATGAAAGTTGAAGAAGCGAAAGGGGTATGCTAAGATCGTAGCAAGTGGAAAAATGTTATCTCTGCCTACCCCAATGGGAAACAGGCGTGATTTGTATGTATGTATGTATGTAAAAAAGGGCTCTAGGTACTGACTGCGTATTCTTTGTGTAATTATTTTGACATTGGTTTTGGTGATGCTGAAAATCTCAAAGTTTATTAAAATCAAACTGAGTACAACGTGACGATTTTTACTGACAGGGCCCCATCAACAGATTTTGCCACGGGCCCCAGATGGTATAGTTACGCCACTGGGCACTGGTCTAATATATACGCGACTGACGTATAACCTCTACTCTACACCACATCTGACGGTTATTTCTCAGTTGAAAATGACCTCAGGAATCACCATATAAAGTTTCACGTGGCAAATGATTGCTCGGAGCGTAATTTTTTTTGACAACTTTACCATGGTGTCACCTTCGACTCCTCCGCGGGTGCGGGTTCTGACGGTCAATTCTGGTATGTATCAATAAAGATCTATTATCGTGGAGAATATCAACTCGCTATCGCTTGCCAAAAAAAATTAACGCTACCTCCCGTACTATAACAGATAAGATACGTTCTTTATTTTATATAACTTTGTATCCAGATAATCACAAACACTAACACTACCGAAGCATGCTTTGCTACACACACTAACCACCCACACCCACATCACAAAACTAACTTACGTTGACAGCTGATGCGATGCGAGATTGTCAAATTATTAACACAGTTTTTTAGTTATAAGCAAAACTATGAGCTATAAACACGCTATTTTAGTAGCGAGTTTACCGATGATAGTTCGTGTTTTGTTAATATAGATTATAGATATAGACCGACGTTAAATACTCAAATGTTTTAGTCGTTGTAGTATTCAATGTCGTTGTTGTTTAGGCGTCACCGATTTTAAATAAATAAGTAGGTAATATAGTACCTACTTCTAGGTCTTAAAAAGCTGTGTATTTAAACTGTTATGGGTATAGTTGGTACTGGTAATGAATAATAACTTATTATTCACTAGTATCTAATAATTTTAACTTCTTTCATCGTAATCTTAGCATAGGGTCTTGGTTGCCTCCGAGGTCTAAACTTAAGTCTGGGTGCCACTTTCCAACTTGTACCTACTCCTCCACTAAACATATTCCTATGGCAACCAAATCCTTGCGGCTTCTAAATTCTTGATGTGCCTCACCCACGCTTAATTTTGCACTCTGTATTAGGCCGAACTGCTTGCACTCTATCCAAGGAATCGAAGCTAATTGCCAGCAATTTCATTTATTCTGTGCTGCGGTGTTCAATGGTTTGAGCCCGACCAAGCCCGACAGAGTGCAGACACACATACACAGATCTAGACACACATTAAGGTTATTAGTCGACTGAATATGACGTAAGGTAGGAAACAGGAAGGAGACTGTCGGTTGTTTCATAATATACCTATTATAATGTAAAGGCCTTCACTTCAACCGCTTCAACGTGACTATGAACCTGCGTGGTAAAGAGACTTTCATATTTATACTTGGCTAATATAATTTGAACATAAAGACTTGAAATTCTTTACCAGCGCACGTATTTCCTTCCTCCTATAGTTCCGGGGCCTTTAAGCGGGGCGTGAAAAAGCATTCGATGAGGCCGTCAAACTGAAGGCCGCCATTGTAGCACTATCGCCATTGTATAAGAGGTAGGACACGATGGTATCTCCCGTCCCGTCCGAAATGAGCTGTCTGACTGGGCTAGTAGGTACCTCCGATCTACAGAAGACAGCGGCCATAATAACCATCGTGTTGTGTTCCCGCCGCCGCCGGTAAGTAGGGTAGCCAGAGCTCACTGTATCCCTCCTACACTCACCCCTTACTAGCCTGCCCACCCCTCTTCCCTTCAGGGTAGTTTGGCTTACCATCAGGCGAGGTGAAGTAATTTTGACGTGTCCTATATAAAAAAGTAGGTAGACACTATGAATAGAAAAAGGATACTTCTTAACTTTTAACCTGGCAATAGGTGCCAATAGTATTCCAAGGTGGAGCCCTTATAGTAAGACCAAAACTTAACTAACTTAGAGCGTACCTATACCTAACTAAGTATGCGAACGTATAATGGTTAGATGAATAATTTGCATTGTCATTGAGCTTAATGTTTTGCATAATAACATAGTATGGTATATTTACTTACACATAATACCTACCTACCTAAGTATTTGGTTGTCAGTAGAGCAGGGCATAGTTCATTTAAAGATAAATAAAATTGATTTTTTTATTTATCTTAAAACGTTTTCGAATATATGAACGTTATGAATCCGCACTGATGCATAGGTATACGAGTACCTATTATTACAATAAGGTGGCTAGAAGGAAAGCATTTTAGTAGGTACTAATCAGTGTTATCTCAATAATACCTTAAGCGATGTCAAAGATGTAATCACTCATGTCCTGATATTTACTATTTTTACCACAAAGTACCTAGTAGTACCTACCTAAGTAGTATTCTTGCTCATACAAACTCATCATCATCATCTTAGCGTAGGCCCCTGGTTGCATTTAAGTTTTTCACCTAAGTAGTTAGTAGTTATAATATTCCTTCTTCTTTAAATTTGGCTTACGCAGATTTGACGGAAGGCACTGCCATCACCTCCCGATTGGGAGGAAAGCCTTCCATTGTCCGTCAATCTGCACGTGTAGGTATAGTCAAAGACAAAAGTTGATAAACACTACCAAGTATCAACAAATTGATGTAGGCATAGGTACCTACATGGTTTAATAACCCCCAGAGGACAAGGTTTATAAGAGATAAGAAGATCAATGACTGAGAATTTATTGAACTACTTCTTCCTGTCGGTTTGCAGGTGAGGTTGCTCGGCTCCGAAGGTGTTGAATTTTCTAGGTCATAAAATAATGTAGGTAACTCCACAATAGATACTTTTTATTCAATTGTAATGATTTCTTTTTATATAAAACTTCTTTCATATGACATTTGCAAAATTACTTGTTGTACTTTTGAAGTATACGCTCGTTATTATTGTAAATCGTTGTAAATACATTTTATAAAAATGTTTTATCATAGTATTGAAATGCACTGTTTCCTTAATATTTATTTAAATTAAATTAGAAATGAAGTATAGCAGAGAAAGCAAAGATTTAGAGTGAGTATGACCCTCCTTTTAAATAAAAGCTATGTAGGTACTTAGCTATGTATTTACTCTACCAGACTCTACCTAACTTAATTTTTTCAAAGTCAAAAGCACCTCTTCGTGGTGCAATATACCTAGGACTTGAAGGAAGCTCATTGCTAGTATACCTACGCTACAATTTCGTAGCATCCCGATGGCGCGCCACGATGCCAAGCGCCCCCCACTGCATTCGCCATTCGTGTAGGTATATCAATATACAATGGCGAAGGCTTGCAGTGGTGTTTTTTTTATTTGAACTTAATCGTAATTGTATCTATCTGTTACAGGGCAAATGATGAAAAAAAATTAGAAGATACTGCTCCGAGTATATCCTATTTTACATTGGTATAATACGCCACATAATTTCTGCTAGGGCCATGAATATATTAAGTCCTTTAGTGTCCTGTAATCATTTCCTACTTATTTGTCTTCTTCTTCTTCACCTGGAAGACTACTCAACCGGGATTGGCGAATGCCCCAAAGCTTGCATTTACGAGCCCGCCTGTCTCCAACTTCTCCTATTCATAATTCGGTTTGATTTGGTATTTACGGTAGCGACTGCCGTCTGATCCCTCAACCTGATCCAATCTGTATCCAATTTGTATGCTAGGTACTTTATGCTTCGATTTAAACAATTCATATAGGCAATTTTCTTTTCAGTACAGGTTCGCAACTGTGAGAGACAAGTTATTGATTACCGTATCATTAATAGCATCTTTGATTGCTGGCTTGACACTCCCTTATGCGATCACTCTTGTTGCTAACGTCTTTCAGACTATGATTACTTATGATATGTCCAGGAGGCAAGGGAGACAGGACGATGCAGAATTTTTAAGGGATATGCACCATTTCGGTATCAGTTATTCTTGTGTCGGAGTTGTACTTTTCATTTGTGTCTATCTGGGAAGTGCCCTCATGAATCTTACGGCGATAAACCAGGTATCATGATAATTATAACATATCTGTTATATTCCACGTTTATATTAAGTCTAGTGCATCCACGTATGCATCGAGTTTAGTGAAAATGTGATCGAGGGGTAGGTTATTGAGAACAGGCCGGAAGTTGCCGAAACTAGCTTAGACATAGGCTTCTTTTTTTCTCTGGAATAGGTTCTTATGGTTTGTGGGAGCGGTATCACAATTCCACGGGTACCCTCTAGCTTTAAGTATCTATAAATAAAAAATATAGATAGGTATACATGTACCTGCTTAGGTAGCAAATTTCGGGGACCAATAACTTGCCAGATTAGCTGGCTACTTATGTTTGTCAGGTCATATAATGCATATAATGTCCTACAATTTTATTACAGATATATAGACTGAGAGGAGAATATTTAAAGGTTGCGTTAAATCAGGACTTTGCCTATTTTGATCTTCATCAAACTGCAGATTTTGCATCTAAAATGGCTGAGTAAGCATGAACAGTTTTTTTGATTAACGTCGTTGTCCTTCCTTTCTTTCTTAATTATTTTCTTAATAATTTCCTATGGCATATTATTTAAGAAAGGTATAATAATAAACCACGATTTTACTTCGTGAAACACAGAGAAAAAACGGAATGCAGACACATTTTGTCCCTTTTGCGTCGCCAATAAACGCGCGGTCCTAATTTTATATCCGTTGTGTCTGGCTTGTGGCTTGTGTTCGATTATTTATTTATGTGCCTTTATTTATTTATAGTGACGTGATAAAATTAGAAGAAGGTATCGGGGATAAAGTGTCATCGTTCGTGTACAGCGTGACCACTGCCATTGGGTGCATTGGCATGGCTGTTTTCAAAGGATGGAAGTTGGCTCTCCTTTGTCTCATTACCACGCCTATCCCATTCGCACTTGTCACTTTAACTGGATTTGTATGTTGTTTATTGTTTCAATCCATATTTTTTTACTAAGTATTTTAACTCCTTGCAGCGTTGGCTATAAGCTTCGTTTGCATCACATTTTTTTTACAATTACAAGCTGTAGGTAGATGGTACGACACGACTGGTGTATGGTCGCAGATTCAGTAAGGTACTGCTGCTTTGTTAATCCCCATGTCTAAAGCTTGTGAACGATCTTGAGGGCCTGGGCTCAAGCAAAATTGTTAATTAGTGTGATTGGATATCTACCGGCGTTTAATGAACAGGCTAGGCAACCTACCTAGCAATTCCTGGGTACTCGTATAGGTACACTGAATACCTACGTTCAATCTGATACTTCGTAGCACGTACCTACTGATTAGTGTAATGCTTATCATGGGTGGGATGTTGAGTCGAACACAAATCTATTTCTCTTCCATTTCTTTCTTAAATGCTATTGTTTCATCACTTACCTATTAGTTAATTATTTAAATGTGAACAGACAGCAGATCGTCTATACAAAAGAGAGGCAATACAAACTGGTCGTGCTAGCGCTATAGCTAATGAAGTTCTAAGCTCTATACGCACAGTTTACGCTTTTAATGGTCAGAAGAAGGAGTTAGAGAGATATCGAAAACCTCTTGAAGAAGCTAAACAGATTTACATTAAGAAAGGTGAGTTATTTTTAGTCAAACACCTAAAAAATTTGAACCACTAAATAATATTCAGAATATTACCATCTGATGGTACAATTGTCTCACTACCATGGATGTCCAAGACCGTGCAAAGTAGAGTAGTAAAGGTTGGAAAACGGATTCTAAACTCCGCGATGAGAAGCTTGCATGCGACCAGGATAACGCAAGGATGACACATGGTATATAATTGTATTAATAGCTGTAGTCTAAGCAGCTTGCAATTTTAAGACTAGGAAAGCGCAAGGCTTGGAGTGTTTGTGCAGGCAATGTGAGAACCATACGTGTTACTACCAGCGAAGAAAACACTAATACTCATATTTTCCACAGAATTCTTCACGGGCCTCTCCATGGGTATTCTGTTTATCTGCGTGTTTAGTTCATATGCGTTGTCATTCTACTTGGGAATATTCATGGTCGTTACTGAGCCCGAGAGTTATAATGCGGCTGTTATGTTTTCGGTGAGTGTTTAAAGTCCCGTCTTGAATTTTATAAGTAAATGTTTCGATATAGATGTATTAGACTGAAGTAGATACTATTTATCTGATATTAAGTAGATGTCATGCACCTATATAGTCTTACATGGTGTCGGGGAGTGGATCTGAGGACCAAGAGTCTAAGATCCTCTCTGACATCACAGCGACGCGATAGAACTGTCGGCGCTATTGAAATAGGTAGACCAGGTACATGGGCAAATCTGACATCTTTATCGATCCGGTAGAACTGTCGATCGACCCACAAGAACAAACATTAAAATCGCTGGTATTATAATTAGTAAACTGGATGTTTGTTTGTTTAATTGAGTACCTATCCGATAGAACTATAAAATTTTTGAAATTAAGTAATTTTTTCTTAATATCAATAGAATATCGAGGAGCCACTCGACCTCGTATAGCAAACATGATACATAATCTTATCTAGCTAGATATATCTGCCTAGTCATGTTCTTAACAACGTCGGTTTTGTTTTATTGTTTCGTTCATGTGACACGGGGTTATCTTATGATTATGATACAGCACTTTTAACTTTTTTTTTACTTCTTTTTTATGATAACGCTAAAAGCAAGCAAATTGAAATTCGTATCCTTTATACGGGATCTTCCATAGGACGCTAGTTTTTAACACAAGTGCCGGATGCGTCCTACGCAAGATAAAACCACTTCAAAAGAAACTAGACAGTGAAACCCCTCGGTATTTTCCAGTGTCCTTTGCTATTTAGAGGACAGAGAAATAAAGCAATACCTACATAAAATTTGCAACGTTGTTTTAAATCGATAAGTGACTTACCTACCGACTTAATGTATCTAAGACTCAGTAGCAGGTCATTAAGTACAATATTAGGCAGAACTAAATAACAATATTATCTTAATTTTAGGTATTTTTTGGTATTATGACAGCTCTTGGAAATCTTGGACTAGTTGGTTCTTTAGTACGATCTTTCGGCTTGGCTCGCGGCGCTGGTGCCCAAATATACCGTCTCCTGGACAATGTGCCAACAATTAACCCACTATTAGACCGTGGATTGAAACCGGTGACTGCTCAAGGCATTATCGAATTCAAGAATGTTGTTTTTAACTATCCGTCTAGACCAGACGTGCCAGTATGTATTTTGTGATATTTATTATACTTCTTTTTGTTATTCCACATTCAAAGTATCTATGTACATTTGGTATTGATAATCGATAGTATTAAATAATGAGAGACGAGAATAAATAAGTTTAAAACAAACTTTAATATATTTTTCAGGTGTTAAAAGGTATAAGCCTAAGCGTAAATGTCGGCAATACGGTAGCCATAGTTGGCCACTCCGGTTCTGGCAAGTCCACCGTTATAGAACTAATCTCTAGAGACTATGATGTCTGCAGTGGCAGTGTAAGTTTTAAACGAAACAATCGGCATTAAGTAGTCATTTGCACCATAACCTGTTTTTCGAATTTTTCCGCAATTTTTCACAACTGTAGCAACTGTAGTCAGATTCACTACAATTATTCGATATTTAAATTCTTACAATTTTTATCTATGAGTGTATGTGCAAAATAGTATTATTCGGTTACCTATACCTGCCTATGTTAAAATATATTTATTCATAAGATTGTTTATAAAACTGTACTGTTATAATGCAGGTATGTGTGGACGGCATGGACGTGCGCTCACTTTCAGTAGTATGGTTGCGCTCCCAGATTGGCCTGGTTGGTCAAGAGCCTGTATTATTCAATACTAGTGTTCAGGAAAACATACGCTACGGTAGAGAAGATGCTACATACGAGGAGATAGAAGCCGCTTCTATGGAAGCTAATGCTCATCATTTCATTATGAAGCTGCCAAAGGTTCAACATTTTTATTATAGGTTTATTTGTATTTGTTATTTAGAGATCGCGATAAGCTGCAAACGGAAGGTGGAACGCTTCCGCAACAAGATGGACGAATTACCAATTACCAACCCAACTTAATATTTGTATCTATGAATTTTTTTTCTGATCTGGAGGTGTGGAGACCCAATAAGATTTTCAGTGTCAACTACTGGTTAACGGCCTATAGACCGTTACCTTGGGCGTGGAAGACAAGCAGAAAAAAAACAGATAAAAGTCCGTCTACGGCACTAGGAAAAATGACGCTTTTACCTCCTTCCTCTACATCTTAGTTTTTTAAATACAAATATAATCTCTCAATAAACCATTATGTATAAATAGGGTTACGGAACGTTAGTAGGTGATCGGGGAACTTCCCTATCTGGTGGCCAAAAACAACGCATAGCCATTGCGCGTGCGCTGGTTCGCCGCCCTCGTCTGCTACTCTTAGATGAAGCTACTTCTGCACTGGACACTGCTTCTGAAGCTAAAGTACAAATTGCACTTGACAAGGTAAGAAAAATATGTTATTTTTTTGACCTGAATAATCCATCCCACCTTTCCAATTTAGTATAAGACGCAGAAACAATATTATAAATAAACGAGATGAGTCATCTACGAGTAATATAGGCATACCTAGAGCGTCTTTTTGTAATGTCATCTATATGAGAACATGAAGAAGACCATAAACTTATAACGCGTTATAATTTTATGCTTATGACTTAAAAAGTTCGCATTGTTCGTGGTGCTTTTGCTATATCAATTTCTCTTATACTTAATTATTCCTAAGGCTGCTAAAGGTCGTACAACTGTAGTGGTGGCACATCGTTTATCGACCATCCGCCACGCCAACATGATATATGTGATGAAGAGCGGCGAGGTAGTGGAGTCTGGTACCCATGAGCAGCTAATGGAGAAGCATGGCCACTATTTCGACATGGTTGGCTTACAGGAACCTTTGGATATAGCTTCAGCAGGTTAGCATTATTTCTAATAATATTATGGTAGAAAAGATTAATAGTTAATATCAGACCCTTAAAGAGCACATGATATATTTTTTACTTACCACAGATAATATCATGGCGAGAGAGGATTCAGAACTATCGGAAGGTTACATCATCGACCCTTTATCAAAAACTGTAAATATTTTCTTCTTATCTCATACATTCATACATACACACGTATTGTATCATATTTCTCTCCTACATTGATAGAAAAGCTTTAGTCAGATCCCCATCAATTAGTGTACCGGCTTGTAAGTGAGGTTGGGTTGGGCTGGAAAGATTTCGGTGGAGCTCTATTATATAGGTACACTCGTATACCATCATAAGTATAGTGCACGGCATCTAACTTGGCAAGATTTTGGAGAAGTGTCAGCCCCACTACTCCAAAACTCCACTTGTTTTTGCGGCAAAATGCGTCGCATAGAAACAAGTATAAGTAGTGTAACGCTAGTTAACCCACGATTGCTTTGAAATGACAAAAAACTGACAACTCGCCTCTGTATTATACCTAGGTTACCATTAGCCCCTGCACAAAGGCCCAACATGGGGTACCGGACATAGGGATACATAAGAAAAGTTAGCAAACCAGTTAGTTCTGAAATGTATAGGGATTATATTGATTTTCGTCAGATATCGAATGAAAACGAGGAGGCGGATGCGCCTCGTGTATCATTCAGGCGAGTCTTGGCCCTGAAATCTAAGGAATGGAAGTGGATGCTGGCGGGAATCATCTGCTCAATTCTCATCGGATTCACCATGCCCTTGTTTATCTTACTCTTTGGTGATTTGTTTGGCGTGCGTTAGTTTTCTTTCTATGAACTACCTACATAGGTACTTGTAGTCTAATACTTATTATACCGAAAATGGCAAGACCCCTCAAGAACCCTACCGTTCGGTCTATCGTCAACGTAAGCAATGTTGAAAAGCTGTTATTTTTTCGTTAGGCTTCAAAAGCGAAGCCAACTGATCTTAGCTGGGTCCCGATTCAGTCAAATAACATTTTCAGAACAAGTGATTCCAAAACTTACGTAGGCTTTAAAACTTAAAATATCAAACTCTGACTAAAACGAATCAAGTATGTGAGTAAGAATCAATTGAGTGATTATGAAAATGTCATAACTTCACAAAAACGTAGGTAGGTTAAAAAAAGTGTTTTCACAAACTTTTACATCTTTGTCTTTGTTACTTAGTTAATATTCCTTTAATAAATTGATAAAAGATACTCTTACAGTCCATGTCAAATCCTGATACCAAGATTTTGATGGCGAAAGTCCATACTGTGTCCACGTTGTGTTTAGTTATTGGGTTCGTGATGGGCACTGCTCATTTGATTGAGGTAAGATTTGTATTTAAAGTTTTGTCTTGCATCTCCCTATAATTATATTTGGTGTAGGTTGTGTAGTGTGAGAACGAGATCACCAATATCTTTGGCGTTCAGACCAATCTTATCTGCAAGCCGGCTTAACTGCTGATTGACGGATGAGGTTCTGAAGTTTTCCTCTGGGGGTCAGACGGCAGTCGCTGCTGTAATAGCCAAAATAAACCAAATGTGCCTGCCTTTCAATTTAGCTTATGCAGCTTTCATGAGTATGTGACTACCGTCTGACTTCCCAATCTCCCAATCTCTTCCGTCAATCAACCAATTTACCAGCTCACAGGTGAGGGGGGCCTGACTAGTTAGACTACTGCAATCCATCAGTCCCGCATGTAGCATTTGTGATGCTTTTATTATCTCACTTTTTGTTGTCAGGCGATATCTTTTGGTGTATCAGGTGCACGGTTGATCGAACGATTGCGTCTGCGCATGTTCGAGCACCTACTAAAACAGGATGTGTCATTCTTCGACCAGAGAGCCAACTCCACTGGCGCCTTGTGCGCCAAACTTTCTTCTGAGGCATCTTATGTACAAAGCGTAAGTTATGAAAGAACCTTGTAATTTAACCCTACATGTGTACAGTCATTCCTCATTCCTGATGGGGTGGACAGAGACCATTTGTTTCTCATTTCATTCTCCCCCTAAGTCTGGGGGAAATCGGGGACACCAAGATCTCAAAACCCGAGAGAACCATCTCGAAACCGGAGACGGCCCTGGGTCAGCCGGGGTGCGAGGGAATTGCTTTATGGGCCCACCTTTCACGCCGGCGCGTCTAAAGACAACGCACGGGCGCAACTGGGACACAAGACATCAGACATGATGATGATGACATTCTTAACCATTCTAAATGCAATATTGTTTTGCAGGCAACGGGTCAGCGAATAGGTATATGCTTTCAAGGTTTGGGTTCTATGGGTTTGGCGGTGGCCCTAGCGATGATATACGAGTATAGGGTGGGGCTGGTCGCACTGGCATTCCTACCCCTGATTATTATTGTTATATACTATCAGTCAAAAGCCGCTGACAAAGAATCATTTGGAAATGCAAGGGCGTTAGAAAATAGCACAAAGGTACCTTGATTTGGTTTTTGTTTTAAACTATACTTGCTACTGGAAGGAAGACTATAATGGCCCATTGATCTTATATTAAAAATGTGCTAGACAGGTAGGTAGGTATATTATATAAATGTTAAAGTTCCATATCTAATTTTCAAATTTTAGGTTCATTTGGTCCGTCAACATTTCATTTAAAGAATTTAAATTAAAAGTATTCTAGTTAACCCCTCCAGGGCCTCGATTCTGCTAAAGGCAAACCACTGTAATACCTCTGACACTTTGAAAATGCTATTTAATTGTAGACTTTACCGTTATATAGTTAAAGTCTAAAATCAAATGAAAAGAATTCCTTTAACTTTTTCATTCGCTCTACAAAATATCATTTGACTTTAGGCTTTAAGCTGATAACAATAAAGTCTAAAATGAAATGGCATTTTTTAGAGTGTCAGTGGTATATCAGTGGTTTGTCTTTAGCAGAATTGAGGCCCAGCTAAGCTAGTGGCTAGTCGGTAGAGTTCCATGGCCAGGGTTCCAACCCGGGCCAACCTCTCGATCGTGAGGCCGATTTCTTAAACAGTAAGTTACCGACGCACTTAAACAATAATTATGACATATTAACAGAACTGTTGCTCGCAGTTCTGTCCCCATGAAATACTGATCCCGTACCAACATCCCAAAGGAACAGATTCCCGAGATAATAGTGATAATATCCTTATTCAAAACCAATTTTTTACTCATGCTCGTACCGTGGCATATTTTTGGCTTAAGAAACGATGTGCAACGTACGGACTGTGGTCTCGTTAGGCCTAGAGCGGTGGTTTGTGAACAAATACGTCCGTGCACTTGCCCCTGCGCTAATACGAATAATAGCGAGGAAAAACGCCCATTGCTGCGGCGCGTCGCACTTGACCTAATAAAGATCATTGTTCAACTTTATCAATTATCGTAGGACTTCAATAGTTTTGATTACTCTACAGAAATCTTCAGTGATTATCCATATGTGTGGCAGATAGCTTTAGAGGCGGTGTGCAACGTACGGACAGTAGTCTCTTTGGGCCTGGAGCGGTGGTTTGTGAACGAATACGTCCGCGCACTCGCCCCTGCGCTAATAACAGCGAGGAAGAACGCCCATTGCCGCGGCGCCGTGGCTGGCCTCTCAAGGTCCATGTTCAACTTTATCAATTCAGCTGCTCTTACGTACGGAGGGCATCTTATCGTGTCCGAGGGCATCCGCTATGAGCATATATTGATGTAAGTATTGAAGTTGAAGTTAAGTCGGCATATTTGGATGGGTAAATGTGCAAATGAGCGCAGTGTGTTTATGGACCAAATGGGCCATGTTTTTGCCAAAACTTGGTTAGCTAGATGAGCGGATCGTGGGCTTCGAACGGCATGCTTTAGATGTACCGAGATTGATGCTTAGATGATGATAACAAGTACACGTTCAGGGAAAAGATGAATTATGAACTGAAGGGAAGAAAAATCAGTGCAGAAAAAGGTTGAGAAATAAGGGATAAGGGCCTACCTGATGGGAAGCGGTCACCGTGACCTACGGACGCGTGCAACACCAGGGGCATCACACACACTCGCGCTGCCGACCCTACAAAAACTTTTTAATGCCCTTGAAGAACCCCATATTCTAGTCGGTAGAGAAAACCACGGGAGGGAGATCATTGCACAGCCTAAACGTAAGAATCGTATACGGTGGCGTTCTATGTCTCTGTATTCATTTGGATGTTTGTTAGTTATATAAAATTGTATGGTATGAGATGCGGATGGCGCAGTAGATTCAATCACTCCAACAGTCCGTACAGTTGGACAAGTTTTCAAAAGTTATAATATCTTGTATTGGTTTGATTTAGCACAACGCAATCTTTGCAAATGGCTTCCGGCCAAGCGCAGAACGCATTTACGTTCGCGCCTGAGTTCCAGAAAGGAGTTGCTGCAGCCTCCAGGATCATAGCACTACTGAAGTCTAAGCCTGTGATTTTGGATCCTGACCCGCCAGCCGTCTCTCCTTTTGTTAGAATTTCTATATTATTTTTATGTAGTAAGTAATGTAAATGTAGAGGTACTTTTGTACAGTTCATCGACAGCTTCTAAGATCAATTGGACATTAACGCGAAAGTCCCTGAAGGTGGATTCACGCTAGGCGAGCCGAGCACGAGCCGAGCACGAGCCGAACACAATTCCACTAGTGTAGACCGACCTACAAGTACGTTCGTACTCTACTGCGTTTCGCCTTTTGTCGGTTTTTTGACGAACACAAAGAGATTTCGAAGACAGTGATCGTTGTAGGTACGTCCACACTTGACCCGCGAACGATGAAGCCGAGAACAGGTCCGCTCGTGCTCGGCTCGCCTAGCGTGGATCCACCTTTAGACGTTAGAAGTCCTAATTTACAACATTATTTTTGATGTAATATATCAACAACTTGGTAAAGCCAACGAGTATTTGGATACACAACACGACAGTAGGCACTTCTTGTTGATTGACGATAGTGCATTATAAATCCACAGTTTCATGTCGAGCTTCAGATATAGTTAGTAAGTCTAACGGTAATCCATATTATAGTTACCGGCTGGAGAAGCTGAACTAAAAGAAGTCGAGTTCACATACCCTGATAGGCCTGGCATACGAGTGCTACGAGGAATGGATCTAAAGGTATCTATTTCAAATTACAGTTGTGTGCGTATAGGTAGGTACATGGATAAGATAACAAGTAGGTAGGCATAAAATTATAAGTTAGTTATGTTACCCACTTGTGTAAATACTTTTGATACCTACGTGTAGTCAGCGTCAAAAGCAGATGATCATTTTCAGATTTTGCAAATTTTTTTGGTGCTAGGGAGTTTGGATGAGCTCTGGTTACTTACCCGCGGGAACACAACACGAGGGTTATTATAGGGCGGAGGTGCTACTCCAGACGGACTGGTCAATACGGACGGGCGATACCGTGTCGTGTCCTACCTCCGTAGAAATAAAGGCTAATATTGTAATATATAGGTATAGATAATTAAATTTCACTCAGATTTTCAAGTTTGAAATCTGTTCAATAATCATCTTATAGATGGCAAGCGGTAAAACGATCGCCCTGGTTGGGCGCAGCGGTTGTGGAAAGAGCACTGTGATAAAATTGCTGCAGAGATTCTACGATCCCGACGCCGGAACCATCGTTAGTAACTATTTAACGCTAGCTAATACCTATGTGAATATAATTTTAAAGCAATTAGCAATTAGGTAACCGCCTAACTCCAAGAGGAAAGCCTGCGCCAGACCCTCGTCCATCAATCAGGAGGTTCCTTGGGCGCCATTGATCTTGACCCCAACAAGCATCCCATATTACAGTTATAACATAACATAACATAAACTCACGCCTAAATCCCCGAAGGGGTAGGCAGAGGTGCTAGCACCCAGATTTCGTCAGTTTATGTTTAGGTCCCAATGTAATAGGTGGCGAGCCTATTGCCATTAACCGGGCACTCTTATAAACCTGCGATAAATACACACATAACTTCGAAAAGCATCGAAGTCATTGGTGTGTGCCATGGTGAACCTGGGATCGAACCCGAGACCTCGTCTCAGCAGTCCATTACCCAGACCACTAGGCTACCGCGGTTATTACAGTTATATTGTTGATTTATTTTTACATTTTATTTATCAGTATTTAGATGGTATACCGCTGCGAGATATAAGGATGTCGGAAGCTCGGACTGCGTTCGGGCTGGTATCGCAAGAGCCCGTGCTTTTCGACTACACTATAGCGGGAAACATCGCGTACGGTGATAACGCGCGGACGCCTTCGCACCAAGAGATCGTCGACGCTGCTAGACAGGCCAATATACATGACTTCATCATCTCCTTGCCACTCGTATGTCTTTACACTTTTCAAAGTATTGTACTAGTTTCACAGGGTGTCCCACGGCGATGCCACATGCAGGGTGGAGGAGAGGTATCTTTTATAATGCAAATAGACAATTATACTGAAAGATTTTATTTTTAAAACGTAAAAGTTCGCTTAGGTACTTATACTTTACCTCCATGTGGTATCGCCGTGAGACATTCTGTATACGTAGAGGTATAGGGCCAAGCTTACCTTTGCTTTGGCTAATACTGTTTGGCTTATGGGAGCGACTGCCATCAGACCACCCAACCCCTAGAGAGCTAACGCCCAAGCCTCATCCGTCAATCCGCAGGTGCCGGCTTGCAAATGAGGTTGATTTGAGCCCTGAAGATCTTGGTGACACCTCAAAAACACCCATAGAATATTGCAGGTACATCCCTGATTCTACTTGCACCAGAAAAAGTATAACCATAAAGGTACGTTCTGTCAATTCGTTATTCATTTAGTTATATCTGCCAGGGGTATGAAACAAACATTGGCCTGAAAGGGTTGCAGTTGTCAGGGGGACAAAAGCAGCGTGTTGCGATTGCCAGAGCGCTGATACGACAACCCAAGATACTCCTGCTGGATGAAGCTACCAGCGCTCTCGATACCGAGAGCGAGAAGGTGAGCAAAGTACAATATTTTATCTAACATGCAATTCATTTTGGACTCAACTTTATGATAATGAGAAATTATTTTTGAAAAATCAAACCACGGAGTTCAGAATGATTTGGTGTTTACGATTTGTCTAAGAAAGAATTTTATTGCTTTTATAAAACACTGAGGCGCCATATTTTTCTACTCACTGAATGAAATATGAAGCAGAAGATAAAACTTATATTTTTGAAAGTGACGAAGTAGCAAATATAATAGAATGCTGGATCCGCAGACATATAGTACGAATCCTAAATTATGATAGAGCTAGTACGACTAGGTCTATCATCTATATCTAGCAGCTAGACTCCTAAACTATGATAGACCTACAGGTACGGTAATCTAAAACTATGAGATACGTACAGCCTAAACTATGTAAGATCTACACTCCGATGCTCCTAAACTATGATAGACCCACAGTACTATGCTCCGCTAAGTTAGCGGGGGCGGTTATGTCGGACTTGAACCGTGTCTTCAAGCGCCGGCGTGTAAGTTGACCCAAAAGGCATTTCCCTATCACCCCGGAATGCTCCTAACCTGGCAGGCGTCTACCTGTACAAGCAGTGTGTTGATAGGTGGTACAGGCGGCGCTGGACGCGGCGAGCGTGTCGCGCACTTGTCTGACGATCGCGCACCGCCTCAGCACGGTGCGAGACGCCCACCTCGTGTGTGTGGTCAGTGACGGGGTGGTCGCCGAGGCCGGCACGCACCGCGAGCTGCTCGACCTCAGAGGACTTTATTACCATTTGCACTCCAATACGTAATTAAAATCTATACCAACATTAATCGGTCTATTTTTTAAACACATTTCGAAAGTTCCCTATTTCTTAAATTGAACTACAAAAGGTACCTACTGAATGCGTTAAAAGTTAATTAGATACCTGTATATACTTAAAGATAAATTAATAAAATAGTACCCTTATTAGGAAAATAATGAAGAACAGTAAATAGGTAAATACACAATTTTCAAACCATTTATTTCAATGAATCGGATGTCCGACGTACATAGCGGACGCGCCGTTCAGAAATTATCTGAAACAAAACGAAAACAACAATCACATAAAGCTGCTAAGAACAAATTCATATAAATTGTCGTAATTTTTGCACTTGTGCAACTCTTACTAAGGTAGATACTCACTACAGATCAGATAGCTTTTTGGCACTTTTTATATCATAGGTTTACCTACATTTCTGTCGGATTCGTAGTATCCACCTACTGTATATTATTGGTATCTACCTAGTTATTCGTTTATGGCCCCCTCAGACTACGGCCCCACGCACGTATCTACCTAATACCTTAGCTAAAGGGGCGAGCTTGTTACCGTTAACCGAGTAGGTACATTATGGTCTGTATATTGCTGTATAGTGGAGTAATGCCATATATTTATTAGCCTTAGACCATACCTGTTATATACAACTACGCGCGAAAACTACGTAGAATACATAGGCTGCATAGTTTGCTGGCTTTTATAGCACCGACAGAGCCTCATCCTCGTCAATCAGCAGGTGTTGGTACCCGTTAACTGGTGAGGTTGGCTTAAGCTCCATTTATCTCAGTGAAGCACTCATGTTATTAGTACAACAACGACCTAGGTATATTCACTAATGGATACGCAACAATCTATAAGCGCTTATAACAAAAGTATCTAGGTACCTACCTATTTACTTACGGTGTAGGCGCTACCATAACTGCAGCAGTCAATTGCGAAATGATGCTACCAGCGGCCAAGTTGCCGTAGTAGGCTTGTGCGGCCGCTGCCGTGGACCCGGCTGCTATACCAGCGGACCCGAAGCCCAGCATTGGAGCTACAGCAGGTGCCAGAAGTCCCCCTGTACCATATATGACGGCACCTCCTATCAAGTTCACGGCTATCGCAGCAAGAAGACCCATTGTTACTGAAACATTTGTTTTAAATTTATTAATTTTTGAATCATCAATCTCTCCACAATTTTTAACTGTAACATTTTTTTCAATATCTGACGTTAAAATTGGAGACTCATTGAGTGACAGAAATTTTCTAAAAGTTATTTGAGACTAACAATGAGTTATTTGCGAATAAATTTGATAGTTAACAATGAATAGACGGATTTCGATAAATCCAATATAAGTAGGTAGGTAAGTAGGTACTTTATCGGCCGAGTTAGAAAAACCGAGTTAGAAAACTGTTTATTAAAATGAGCAATTAATAATCATAACGAGTTTCGACGGTTAAAAGGCGAATTGATTCAAGCGCCACCTTGGGCGATATTGAGTTATATACATCATTGGAATCGTGGAATTTTTCCGCGTCTTTTGAGCCGGGTTTGAGGTTAATCTGAGCACTTTTTTGGCGCTTGGCTCCATTACGAATTTGGGTATCTTTTCTATTTACGAGGTATCAAGTGTAGCAATTTTGGTTGATTTTTTCAAAGCATGTATATAGACCCATCAAAAAAAATGTTTTTTCTTACTATCTGTAGTTTAACCCATTAATCTCTGGATGGAATAAAATGGTTTTGCCGTTTGAATTAGTTTTACTTGATCTTAAATAATTTAACGTGGATGTTAATTCATTTTGCTTCAACCAGATTTATTGATGTCATGCAACTTAAATCATTTTGCCTTGAACATTTGAACATTATCTCTGTCGCTTGAATCAATCTTGCCTGAATAAGTATAATGGAAGTATATGACTTGTGCTAATTATCCTTGACCGATTTTTAGTGTTTATGCCATTTAGAACAGTTTTCTCTATGCATAAAATAAATATCTGTACGTTTGATTCCTTTATATTGATTTAATAATTAAACTTATGGCATACTTAAATCAGTTTAATTTTTTCACCTCGCAATAAAATGGCAACGCGGGTAGGCACTTGGACCCTTAATACGAGTGTCGCGCGGGGATTCGAGGTCAATTTAGTCTACTACTTGATGCCAGAATAAGTTGGATTTCAATTCCTTGCGGTTCGTGCGCAAATCACACTTATTTCCTATAGGGTACTTTTATTGATTTGGCTAATCGATAAGGCTAATTGATTGATTGATTGATCTCATTATCAATCAATCAATTAGCCTGTCGACGTCCACTGCTAGACATAGGCCTCTTCCAATGTACGCCATCCACCCGAATCTCCACCTTCCGCATCCAGTCCATCCCAGCTACCCTTTTCAGGTCATCGGTCCATCTGGCTGGGGGGCGTCCCACCTTCCGTTTGCCGACTCGTGGTCTCCACTCTAGGACTCGTTTGCTCCTACAGCCAGCGGTCCTTCGACAGATGTGGCCAGTTGATTGCCATTTCAGCTTGCTTATTCTGCGTGCTATGTCGGTAACTTTAGTTCTTTGTCAGATGACCTCATTGCGAATTTTGTGCTTCAAAGAAATTCCAAGCGTAGCTCGCTTCATGGCCCGCTGCACGTCTTTAAATTTGTGGACTAGCCCCACAATCAGTGTACACGTTTTGGCACCGTAAGTCATGACTGGTAGGACGCACTGGTTGTAGACCTTCGATTTGAGGCATTGCGGTAAGGGTGAGGAGAAAACCCGACGCAGTTTGCCAAATGCTGCCCAACCTAACAGGATCCTTCGGGCGACTTTTTTCTCAAGTTGTTTCTACCAAGCTTGATTGACTTGCCCAAGGTAGACTCATTTCTGAACAATTTCGAGTGTCAACCCCTCGACGTCGATCGGTCCAGGCTGACATTTTCGTTGAACATAATCTTGGTTATGTCCAAGTTCATGCTGAGACCGATACATCGAGAGGCTCCATTTAGGCTGTGCAGCATCTCGCCCAGGTGCTCCAGCGACTCCACAACTATGACAATGTCGTCGGCGAACCGATGATGTGAGATGCGTTCCCGTTTATGTTTTAATTCCCCGTCCAGTCCAATCCAATGTCTTAAAGACGTCCTCCAGTGCGTTAGTGAATAGTTTAAGGGATATGACATCCCCCTGTCGTACTCCGTGCTGTAGTGTAATGCGGTTCGTCTTCTGGTCTTGGAGCTGGACGGACATGGTGGCAGTATCATACAGACATCTCATCACTTCGATATAATGCCAGTCGACGCGGCACCATTGCAGAGCATCCAGAACTGCTCACGTCTCGATGGAGTCGAAGGCTTTCTCGTAGTCCACAAAAGCCATACACAGCGGCTGATTGTACTCCTCGGTCTTTTGCACAATCTGCCGAACAGTATGAATGTGGTCCACGGTGCTGTAGCTTTTTCGAAACCCGGCTTGCTCTGGTGGCTAGAACTCATCGAGCTTACGTTCGCATCTCATTATATTTATAATAATCTCTTAACGGCTAATTTCCGAATCGATGATTGCGGCATGCAGCCACCGACACTGCCCACTTGTGACCACGCAATGCCTGATATTCATATCAGGCAACGCGATGTTCGATTCGATTCGATGCAGTCCGGAAAGCTAGTGGTCTCGATGGTGTTCCTGCGGTGCTTCTACATAATTGTGCAGCAGAGTAGTCCCCAATGCCTACGCGTCTGTACCGCATATCTTACACCTCGGGTACAGTGCCGCCCGCTTAGAAAGAGGCAAATGTACAGCCGATCCCCAAGACAGGGGACCGGTCCGAGCTAGACAATTATGGGCCCATAGCCGTCACCTCAGTACTGTGCTCATCTCTGGGATGGCTCTGCACAGTACTTATTAGATGCTCTTGACAGATTGCAGCGACGCTAAGTCCGTATTATTGGGAGTCCTGAGGTTACGAACACCCTCGAGCCTCTACAGCTACGTATTGCATCTTTGCAGTTTTTTACCGGCTCTACCATGGCGAGTGTTCTGATGAGCTCTTCCAATTAGTCCCAATTAGTGCCTCTTTTAAAGACTTGGAATTCTGTACCAGCGCATGTGTTTCCTTCCTCCTATAGTCCTGGGGCCTTTAAACGGGGCGTGAAAAAGCATTTGATGGGACCGTCAAGCTGAGGGCCGCCAATGTAGCACTACCGCTGTATGTAGTGGTGACCCCAGTCCTGAGACTTTGCCTTTAGCTTACCATCAGGCGAGGTAAAGTCATTTTGACGTGTCCTATATAAAAAAATATTTGTAATTAAAATCCTATATATTTGAAGACTGATTATTAGCGGTTATAAATGCCACCTATGTTTATAGATACCTACTTAATTTTACGTAAATGAATAAATAAAACAAAAGTTGATTTGTAAAGCGTTGTTTTCTTTGTTTCGTTTTACAAAATCGATTTTAAAAGTCTCATGTTCTTAAAAGTGCACCAATTTTATCTATTTAAGTAACTTTTCTCAAAATTGATGTGTCATTTAATACGCTTTCCCTATATCGTGAAATTTATTTTATTACCTTTAAGCTATTTTCCTCAATTCAGATTCAAATAAATCTTGCTATTAAAACAATTTGCTATCAATAGTTATTATAATATTCTGTAATTTGAGTCATTCCTCCTAGGACAGTTACAACTAGGTGAGTGGTTTAACTCATTTATTCATGAACAGTTGACAAATAGGTAAGTGATTTAAATCATGTATCCATGAACAGTTGACAAATGGGTAAGTGATTTAAATCATTTATCCTTGATCTGTTCAAGAAGCAAGGAACACATAAACTATTTTGCTTTGAATACATAAATCGTTATCGTGTATATAGACCTTTCTGCCCTGATCAAAGAATTGTGCAAAATGGCTCAAGTTACATCTAACTTGCTTTAAAAACACCTTTTAATAGTTATAATATAATCATAAATTAGCAAAAAATATACCGCTTCTTAATTGGGGCGATTTTTTCATTTTTATTAAATACTTTAGGAACAGTGATTTTTTTTCGTAAAAAATAAACTTTAAAATGCTCTCCTGTAAAGTTCTCAAAATGGCGCTTGAATCAATTCGCCTTTTAACCGTCGATATATGACGGCACCTCCTATCAAGTTCACGGCTATCGCAGCAAGAAGACCCATTGTTACTGAAACATTTGTTTTAAATTTATTAATTTTTGAATCATCAATCTCTCCACAATTTTTAACTGTAACATTTTTTTCAATATCTGACGTTAAAATTGGAGACTCATTGAGTGACAGAAATTTTCTAAAAGTTATTTGAGACTAACAATGAGTTATTTGCGAATAAATTTGATAGTTAACAATGAATAGACGGATTTCGATAAATCCAATATAAGTAGGTAGGTAAGTAGGTACTTTATCGGCCGAGTTAGAAAAACCGAGTTAGAAAACTGTTTATTAAAATGAGCAATTAATAATCATAACGAGTTAGTTTAAAAAGTAGGAAACAAAAGATGCAAAGTTTTATTCTCTACAATGCTCTACAATAATGGCCTTTTAAGTTTTGCTCTAAAGTAGGTTATGTACATAGTTGGTGTGCGGGTGGACGGAGAGCTAATTTTTTTTAAATTGGTTGTATTTTTACGAAATTAAGGGAGAATTTAGGAAAAAATTGTGAAACCTTCATGGTAGATAAAGAATAAAAATTTGTGAAATCTTATGAGGGAGTTTTGATTAATTAACTTAAGCACTCGATCTGCTACACTGAGAAAAACTAACTTCCTAGGTATAAGATTTTTTGTGAAAAATTAATTGCCAAGATTTCGGGCAAGAACTTTGTTTCAAGATGGCGCCTGAAGAGTAGGTAATATTAGTTATTCTGTGCCTGAACCGATATCTATCCGCATTTTATGTTTTTATAGGATCGATCGGTAAGAAAATGCAAAGTGAACCGAAAAAAAAACGTATATGGTACTTACCTATTTACTGGCCTAATTTTCAATAAACATTCTTTTGTGAGGTGCTGATACCAGTAAATGTATTAAAAGATTCCAATAATACCTAAGTATTTTAGAAGCTAGGTATTGCAGTTACAAGTAGGTATTTCTAGTCTTGGATTGGACAAAATAAAGACACCCCGGAGTCAGGAGTCAGTACTTACTATGAATTTATTCTGTGACAACGGTGTAGAACCTTGTTGCTAACTTTAGCACCGAATAAAATAAAAAACAATACCTAGTACCGACCTACTAGTTTGTACCTACCTTTAAGAGTTCTTTTCAGTTTATTATTTTATTTGGGACAAAACAAAGACACCATACAACCCAAGAACACGTAAAACAATGGACGCAAATGGACACTGTCATACAGGTACAGTTAAATATGGCCGCTACAACTCACAGATCACATAAATAGTGTTGATACAGCTCTAGGCCTCTCCCGTATGAAATGAATCCCGACAGCTGCCTCTTCGTGTATGTTTTGCGCTTTATACCTAACAGAGATTTTAATAAAAATTGAAATCACTTACCGATTTAGTATTATGAAATATCAACACAAGACGCGTGAATGAACGCTGAAACTGTTTATTGAGAGTTGCATGACGTTGCTTTTATACCTCTCACTTAGACTCAATGCACACATGCGCGAGTAACCGAGTAAGGGGAATACCCGTACATGGTTAATTTTTGGATTTTCTAGACGATGTTTTTGTCCGATGTTCGTCAGCCCGGTATCCGGTACGTATACCGGGCATTATGTACAAGTTCTTAGTTACTAAACCTACTAATAAAAGTATACTAAATAAAATATATTCTTTTAATTTTTTTTATTGGTAATAGGGTCACGTTTGACCACAATCTTTCCTGTTGGTAAGTGATGGATGATTGAAACTGTTACGTTGTTATGTACCTATAACGTTACTACTGTTCGAGGCTTATATGGCTCGAGGTTCCGCATACCTACTTATAATCTAGTTCTGATTCGAATGCTTCTGAATTCAGAAAACTTCAGAATTCTTTGCGATTGAATTCGAACAATTACTTTTAGTTATATTTATCTCTGATCAGAACTTCTGATCAGGGATAAAAGTAACTATAAAATAAAAAAATAAATAAAAATCTGTTTATTTCAGTAATCTTAAAACTTAACACTGTTGAGTCTTCCCGGTGAGTAATCGGATGACACTCGTGTTGGGAATGACCCGCTACTTCCCTTGACAATACTAAAGATTACAATAATAGTGGGCGCGTGTATGTGTGTGTGTGTGTGTGTGTGTGTGTGTGAGAGTGTGACCTTGGATGCGTAATGATTATCTCTGTTGGCACATTACAAAGTTGGTAAGATGAGAATCAGACAATTCTTGTTAAAATACTTTCTACTTCATCATAAGTAAGAGTAAATAAGAATTGCATGAGTGATTTTTTGCACGTGTGAAATTGTTTAGGATATAATTTGAGTGTTTTGTTTAGTTTATTGTATGTGAATGCTGCCTGACATGGATACTGTCTTCCAGCAAAAGCAGTACGTACCAGAGGTGTAGGAGCAACAATATCATTTCTTCTCTTTCTTTGAAGTTCTACTTTATATGGTAAAGATTTATGACACTTTAGGGTTAGGTTAAGAATATAAAGCTTTCGAACTGAGAGAAGTTTGCTAGTCTGATATAAGTTGTTAGTAGGAAATGTATAAGGTTTGAAGTACATAACCTTTAGAAGAGATCTTTGTGCCCTTTCGAGGTTTAAAAAGTTGGTCTTGTTAGCTCCACCCCAAATTGGGATGCAATAGGTTATTATCGATTGAGCTAGTGCTATGTAGATTTTGTTCAGAAGAGAGCTAGACATTACACATCTTAGTAATTTAAAAACCCATATAAGTTTACGAATACGATTTATTACCGCCTCCAACTGTGGGTACCAACACAGCCTTTGGTCAATAATGATGCCGAGATATTTCGTTTGGCTGACCTTGTTAATGTGGGGACAGTCGCACAGGGTGTTTTCAGGGTTCGAGCAGCTGTGGATTTTTATGAAAAGATTATTCGGTGGCTGCGATGATTTATAGGGAGAAAAACAAATATAGCATGTTTTGTGAGTGTTTAAAGTTAGCAAGTTTTCCCTGAGCCATTTCGATACACGCGCCAGTCCCTTCACAGCTAGGGCATGTACGGAGTTCCAAGTATTAGCAACAAATACAATAGCAGTGTCATCTGCATAGGAGAGTATCCTTCCCCCGACATCCTGTAGGTTACATAATTCATTTATATAAATTAAAAATAGAGTCGGACCAAGGACACTCCCCTGCGGAACACCAAATTTCACGGCGCATTCGTCACTTACGTTGCCATCTATTTTCACAGATTGGGATCGATCACAGAGATAGCTGGAGAAGAGAGAAAGCTCTACTCCTCTAATGCCTATGCTCTCCAGCCTGTTTACAAGAATAGGGACAGAAACCGTATCGAAGGCTTTTTTAAGATCTAAAAATACCGCTAGACATTTGTTTCCCTTGTCGATCCCTTCAGTCAAAGTAGTAGTCAAATCCAGAATTGCGTTTTCCGTTGATAGTCCTTTGCGAAACCCATATTGAAATTTTGACAGAATATTATATTTATTAAGATAATTAACTAATCTAACATTTAAGAGCTTTTCAATTATTTTTGAAATAGAGGTCAGGACAGATATAGGCCTATAATTGTTAACATCAGATCTGTCTCCGCTCTTGTAAACAGGTGTTACCATGGATCGCTTGAGAGAATCAGGAAAAACGCCCTCACTAAAGCAAAGATTCGCCAGTTTACTAATGTATGGAACAACAAAGTCACGAGCCCTCTTCAGAAAAGCAGCGCTAATTCCATCCCAGCCAGGTGCACTGTTAGAGTCCAGGCTCATAAGTACCATGTCAACTTCTTGGGGGTCTGTCCCCATCAGTACAAACGAGGAATGGTGAAGACTACCAGTCCGTGAGCTGTTCGGGTTATGGTCGTTTGTTCCAGATTGTTTAAATATGAGTTCAGCTAAATTTGATCCAATGTTGACAAAATAATTATTTATATAGTTTACTGAGTCTAGTGGTAGTGGTTTTATGTTAAGTAGTTCAACGTTTTTCGACTTAGGTGGCTTATATTGAGCAACTTTATTAATAGTGTTCCATAGCTTTTTGGGTTGATTAACTGATTTATTAATTAGTTCCCTGTTATAATTCCTCTTTAGTTTAGTTATTAGATTGCAACAAAAATTTCTATAGCGTTTGTAAGTAATTTTTAAAATGATATTTTGGGGATCCTTACTAAGTTTAATTTGCATGTTATTTCTAAGTTTAATGCATTTTAGTACACCACCAGTAATCCAAGGTTTTAAAATTCTTTTGCTATTTGATAGGGTTATGATCTTGGAATTAGCTTGGACAGATGCCTTAATCATAGCTGTAAATGTGTTTGCAAAGATGTCCGGATCATTATATATATCAAGAAATGATACATCAGATGCAATGAGAGTTTTATACGCATTTTCAAAATCTACAACAATTCTAGAGTTAGAGGGAGAAGATTCCTTATTTACATTTGCAAATTTTATCAGGATTAGGTTATGATCGGTAATAGTAGTATTTAAGACAGCGACAGAGGATGATTTTTCATTGGTATCAGATTTGAGCATAACATGGTCTAGACAGGAATCTCCCCTAGTGGGGAAAGTATGACTGGGCAAAAGACCATGTAAGGATAAAACATTCAGGTAATTAAGTCGGTTATTGCGTTCATGTGATTTTTCTGTGACTGAGCTGATGAGGTCAATATTAATGTCCCCTATAACCGAGATATTTTTGAATTGAGAAATGTTTTCAAGATGTGTATTAAGGGAGTTAATAAAAAGGTTTGCATTTAAGTGGGATGGAGAACGATATACTGCAAGAAGAACATAGTTGGCGATCATAATCTGGAGTCCCGTAGCGTCAGCAAGACTGAGTTCTGTAATTTTAGCTTGATGTTGGTCTTTGATATAAACTACGGTACCGTCATTTTGATTAAGAACACTTACTGTTCGATATGAGGTATACTTATTTAGTGAAGGCAGATGTTTATTTTGGTTCAGTCTACATTCCGTTAAAATCAGGATGTCGACTTCTAAGTTTAATTGAGAAAGTGTTATTTGCAGGTCATCGAAGTTCTTATATATACTTCTTATATTTTGGGTGATGACAATTAAATTATTATTGGTACTGGTAAACACGTGTTGAGCTAGGTCTTGTAAATTACATTTAACTGATTCAGAAATTTGTAAAGTGTCTAATTCTTGTAGTATAAGAATACTATCCATAGTGAAAAAATGGTTTAAGATGGTCGTGGCGAGATTTGGGATTCTTGAAGACACTTGGGACAGTGAGTTTGATTGATTTTTTTTTTGTATGCATTAGGCTTTTAAGTTTCAGCTCAGTTTTGGAAAGTCTTACTTCAGATGGTAGTGGGTATAAGTTCGTGCAAAGAAATTCAGTGTGCGCGATATTGAGTTGCTTCTGCCAGAATTTCAATTTTGCTAGTGAGAAGTAGTGTTTTATTATGTAAAATAGTGTAAATTTGATGATAGATTGAGGAGTAGTGTACACATATTGTATAGTAAATTTAAGTAATAGACAGTTTATCTTACCAAGTTGTAGTAGACAGTACATAATATATGAAAGTATACTAAAAAACAGGTGACAAATTTGAGAAGATAGTCATTTTTCTTTCAGAAGTAAGTGGACTTGAGCTTCATTCTGGATACAAATTATTTTGGAGCTGTCGTCCTGTCGTACAAATACTTTTCCAAACGAAGTCCAACAATATTTATACTGTTTGGACCTGACGAGATCCCGGGATAAGAAGAACAGACGTGCACCTTTCACAGTCAACTGTTCCGATATGTAAATCGGCGTGTCTTCATTGGAAGTGTGTCCTAGGTGTTTTGCCTGAAGTTTGTTTTTGTTTTTAATGTTGAACTCCTTTACCTTTTTTAAAAGGTCTGTTTTTAAAATAATAGAACCGAGTTCCAAGATTATCGGGGGGTTTTTCTCCGCTTCATTTCTTCCCTTGAGTCTGAAGATGTCCTTAATGTCTCGTGTACAGATGTCAATGTTAACTGTTTTGGATAGGTTCAATACCATTTTGATTAGGTCGTCTCTGTTTTCCTGATGTTTACGCGGAACATTTTTAAGTTCTACACTAGTCTTTCGTGCCACTTTTTGCAGGTCCTCGATTCTATCTTCCAAAATTGTGATATATTCTCGATCCTTTTTTGCTTGTGTTTCCATCATTTCAAATTTCTTCTGAAATTCCTGATTTTGAATAGTTAATAGAGTGACAGATTGTTCAATATTTGTGTTCGTTATGTGGATTTCTTTTAGGCTTTTAGTAATTTCGAGCAGTTCTTTTTTCTGTTGACATATTAAAGACGACATAAACTCCTTCATTTCTTCTTTGAAATTGTGAAATTGCGATGGTGAAATAATTTCTTCTCTGGGTCTTTTATTTCGAACAGAAATAAAGTTTGGAGGCGTAAGATCGTCCTTCTGGTAATCCATATCTTCGTTTCTTGCCGGTTGCGGTTCAATTTCGTAGTTAGAAATTGGCTGGCTCAGATTGGATTCTGATGGTAAGGACATACTTTATTTTTGTTCAATTAATATGCAGCGAGCTGCAGTGGGCGTATCTTGTGTAGGTTAGTGATAAACAAATAACGATACCGGTCCGGTACAGTGTAGAATTCGTAGGTGTTGACATACAGCAATCGTAGCTCGTAGGCCGTGTAGCGACGTAGCGGCGTCAAGAGTTGCTACGAAGTTAAATTGGTAGTGGGGCACTGATGACTAGTGCACGATTAAGTGAGAGGCAAATTATGCGGTAAGTCTCTTTCTCGCGGGTCGAGGCACGGGGAGATGAGGTAGCCAGCAGCGGCAAGTGAGTAACGAGAACTCAAGACCGGAACGTCTTAAGTCTCACACTGTATTCTTACAAACTTAAACTGTTGTTTGATTATTGTATGCACTATTTTCGTTTACTATTGATTTAAAAATTTAAATAAAAATTATGAACACGTCTGTCTCGTAATAACGCTCGGACGGGAGAGTAACTAAATTCACACACTACGTGTACCATACACAAACCATACAATACAGCCTAAGCATCTTACTATAGGTACTTACTTACCAAATTTCAGTCAGATCCTTTTAGTCGTTTGAGCTTGATTAAATAATAAACATAGTATACGAACATCTTCTTTCACATAAATATAATATTGTAGTAATAGTAAGCAGCAGCTACTACTATATATAGAAACAGATCGGGGTATTCCCCTGTCATAAACAAGTTTGTTTACTTCTATAAGTTTTAATTTTATTAGGTCTCATTTATACAGATGCATTTAAAAAAAACTTCATGAATTCTGTATGTCGACCTACCTACCTAATAAAGAAAATTTTAATAATAAGTAGTATCAGTAGTATGTTAGTTTTTTATATTATTGAACAATTACTGTAACTATTTATTTTAATTGCTGCAATTTTATTTAAATATTTTCTCATCAGTAACATAAACTTAGAACATAAAAATATTAGGTACATACAAGTACAAACTTCTATTATTAGTGAATCTTTACAGCGGTGCCATCTGTGAAACTGTTAGGTTAATACTTAGTAAAGCGTTGGTTTGCGTGTTTTGTTAAGGGTACACTAGATGTCACAATATGTGTACACTCACTCTTTGTGTGCATTAGATTCTAGGCATGTAGGTCCCTACACTGAGGTCTATATGCTCCTAGGTAATTATCTATACATCTATTCCCTTTTTCTCCTATTTTTGTCCAATAGGACTCTTATTGGGCAGCTGGGAAAACATTGAAAAGCTTTATCATGTTCATCAGTGATTTTGTTAGCTTAGCACATATAGGTATAAAAGTACCTATTTAACTAGCTGTGTCCCGCGACTTCGCCCGTGGCATACTTCGCCCAAGTGGTGTCCATTTACATGCCGTAATTTATTGGTATGTTTACAATAATAACTATGAAAATTAGAAACGTGTATCCTGGGTGTGGGTAATAGTGTGAGGATACCTACAGCTTATAACCTGCCGCGATAAATGGGCTATTCAACACAAAAATATTTTACAATTGGAACCGGTCGGTAGTTCTTTAGATGAACGCATTCAAACAAACAAACAAACTCTCAGTATTAAAATATTAGTTTATACCTAGGTAGGTATCTATGTGTAGACCTAAGCAAGAACAAATCTCTCATTGTCTTTACTACAGGCCACAGACCACTAACTGTGGTACCGACTGTAGGTACCTACCTACTAGGTATATAGGTAGTACCTATCCCCGGCTGAATGGATCTGGCTGACATTTGGTACAGATATAGATTATAGTCTGGAATAACAAATAAGCTACTTTTTATCCCAGGGACAGGTACCCGTGGGTGACGGGTAGCGGGAACAACATTACACGCGAGCGGAACCGCGGGCAACAACTAGTAATTATATATATTATGTTAGGTACAGATATATCTACATAGGTAGATACAAATAAATAAAATCGGAGTATCTGGTTGTAACATTAAAATAACCGTTTTTACTAAGTTCATTTGGATGTGCTAGGTGTACCTACCTATATCACGGTACATACCTAATAATAACACAATTTTTTTTACAATTTTTGTTTGTCTGTCTGTGTGTTTGTTTCGGCCAATCTCTGCAATGGCTCTAACTAATTTGATGGGACTTTTATTGACAGATAGCTAATAAAACAAGGATTATACCTACTGGATATATTTATAACTTATGCTACTCTGATTTTCGGAAAAAATAGAGTTCCGTGTAAAAAAAAACACGCGGACGAAGACGCTGGCACAGCTAGTTTAAAATAATTTTAATGATTGGCTGTCTAATGGATATGCCGTGCGTAACAGCATACCCACGTAGAAAAAAAAACTGAAAAGAAAAAAAACAAGAAATTAGATTGATGTCCGGTGGTCTAGAAACATAACAACTGAACAGTCGGGATCCATTATTCGACAGCCAATCAAATTTTTCAATGGATCCCGACTGTTCAGTTGTTATGTTTCTAGACCACCGGACATCAATCTAATTTCTTGTTTTTTTTCTTTTCAGTTTTTAGGCAGTCGGGTTTTTGAATTTTTAAATTTATTTTTTTTATTTTATACTTTTTAGTTATTTACATAGCTGCCCGGATAATAATGAAGTATAAAATCTATCTTTTATGGAGTTAATAATTTTCGTGTAGTGAAGGGACATCACCGAAATTCAACCTTAATTATTATATTTTTGCTCATATCTCCGGTTGTACTAAACCGATTGTAATCAAACAAACGTAAGATTTTAAGTCTGACCAAGACCTTTTAAGTAAATAAAACCGCATCGAAATTCGTTCAGCAGTTTTTGCGTCAATCGCAGTCAAATGTTTGTGGCGCCAAAAATCCGCCATTTTGTTTTTTTAGAAATTTTAATATACCTGGTGTCACACACATTCATGACGAATCAAACAACACCTTGTTTGTTGAAATCCGTCAAGCAGTTCAGGCTGTAGAGCGTGCAAGACAAATTTTCAAAATTTTCATTTTGCCGCCAAAAATCCGCCATTTTGATTTTTTCGAAATTTTAATATACCCAGTGTCACTCACACAATCGTGACGAATAAAATGATACCTCGCATGTCAAAATCCGTCAAGCCGTTTAGGCTGTAGGCCGTGCCAAAGAAATGGACATACATACATACATACATACATACATACATACATACATAGTCTCGAAAAACATTACCCTCCTTTCTTCGGCAGTCGGGTAAAAAAGAAGCTTAATATTGGGTCAGGGCTGGGCTACGAATGTACCATTTTTTATGGGAATTTGCAAAAATCGTTATTTTAAGTGTTCAGAGGGAGATAGAGAAAAAGGCCTTCTCAATTTACGTAACATGAAAAATGAAACAAAATCAACTCAATCAATCATATTGAAAACTTCGATGGAAAGTTTTTAATTTAACGACTACGACTATGACCTACCTACCTCAATTTTAAATTTTTACGAAGAACAAGTGAAGAATATTAAAGAATAAACAAATTTAACCATAAATCCATATCAAAATAGATGTAGGTATTAATTGATTAAAATAGGTAGGTATACGTAATTGAGAACTTAATATTCAATGTCAGGAGTACTATTATGTTCTGTGGTTAGATAAGTGCGTGAACCACATAGACAGTCGGTTTAAATTACCTTCCCTAATTGTCAAGTTCATTTACTACATCCGTTCATTAAAATAGCAGAGGTGTATGTTAAAGGCTTAATAGAATATATCGGCTTACTGAGGTAGAGTGGGTTCGTCATCAGCAGACAATAAGTAAACAAACAACGAGCACATTGATAAACTGCTTTGGGTTTGAGGTTTAAGGTAAGACGCGCGCCAGGGATACGGATAACTGCAGCAAAAGCGCGCCAGTCTGGATACGAACCTCGTGATTGAAACACGCCTGTACGTCCTCATACAAACACCGACGACAGTGTTCACTGTGACTCTTCGCTTATCTCTTATCATTATCAAAAATGATACATACAATTACCTCACTAGTGCACAGATAACAAACACTTGAGCTGTGATAAAATACTCCTTTAGTACAATTTAATTCGTTTGAAACTTCATAAACAATTTTGTTGAGAACTTTAATTCGAGAAATGTGTTAAGTGATGATAAAAATGAAGGTGGTTTGGTATTTAGTGCTCTTAGTGGGTGCGAGTGCCCAAAACACTCCGTGTTTAAGGGTACAGAGTCTGAATGTAACAGACGGCGAAACATACGCAAATGGTTCGGTTATACACGAAGGTATTGAATACAAGAGTGGGACTTGGTACGAAGTGGAGGAAGATGGAGTGTTGATACGTCTGGGATGCCCGTGTATTGGGCGGATATGTGTCCATAGATGTTGCGGCCTTGGAAGTATGTTCTTCAATACTTCATGTACCCCATCTAATTCAAGTGTAATAAATCCGTTTAGTCCACCTGTATACCAAGGGAAGGAACTGACGAACATAGCTGCACACGAGCAGTTCTTCTATTTGTACGTGAGGCCCTGTATTGACAGCTATGTGGTCGTCTCAGGGGTTAACAATGAAGAGGTGTTCATTCAAGAGGTAAGATCTGCCTCCACGGCAAGTTTCTTGTGTGTGCAACACTTTTTGCACTAACTCTTTAAGATGGTTATCATAGTCTGAGTCAATAAGGTGTAATAGTGTGTAGTATCTTCGAAACTAGGCCTAATATTAGGTAGGTACCTAATGTTTTAAGAATCTTAAAATTTATCGATTTTCTGAATTCTGTTATAAGATGCCTGAAATTCTCTTTTGTATAATATTTATTTCAATCTACACTTGATTTAGCAACATCTCTGTCCGTCTATTAACAACTCATTCAAATTTTATCGTACTTTACTTAGATAACATTTGTAAATATTTTTATTTATGTACCTACCCCCAATAAAATTCTAAGTATCTAGGTTCTGTACAGAACATGTACAGAACTTTTGTATTCTTGCTAAAAAATTTAGGTGATTGGTACCTACCCTAAGCTCAGTTTTTTACTTCCGTGCAAGTCTTGTGCCCATTTATTGAAAGAAAGCTGACACTGTTCCTACTGCAAGTAAAGTTGTTTCAGTCGGGAACTCTCTGAACTGCAGTTCTAAAATGGGCAATTCCATATAAATCTTATCTCCTTTTGTTACGTCGTAGCAGATTCTCAAAATAACTCTTATCAGATTATCTATCAAACATATTATGAGTAATACACAATTGTTTCATAAAATGAATCTGAATGGACACTTCTGATTCACCTAATATCACTGTATGACGAATTATATTAACTGTGGAGCCGTTTGCTTAGGTTTAGGTTGTCATTTGGTTGATGCTTCAGCTAACCGGAAAATATGAATGGTTAATCCATTCAGTCATAAACGGAATTCTTTATATTGATGATTCATTATTGTTATTGCAAATAATATAAATAGACCACCTTAGTAGATGCTACAAAGGTTTTGATTCGAACCAGTAGTAGTGCAACAACCTTAATTCTAAGTAACAGTACCTATACACGTGGTTTATTCAGATAAACTACACGATACAAAATCCATTAGATCTCAATAATATGCAATTAGACATTTACCGAAGTAGGTAACTTTAAGTTTTATAAGTTTTACATTATAAGTGCATAAGTACAAATATTTGCACTGAGGGAGAATGGAAGCCGCGACCTTTGACAGTAGGTACCTACACGGCTCGTGTCCAATAACAAAAAAGCCAGTACGATCTGGGACCTCCACAATCCACTGGTGATATCCAATTTCTGTATTAGAGTAGGTATTAGGTACATAAAAATACAAAACTAAGTCCGATCACAATATGCAAATAAAGCGATCATCGTGAAGTCTTTTATTATATTTGCAAGCATTACCTAACAATGGCAGTGCTAGTCGAAGCAAGATAATATTATTTACGCATGATGATACCCCGCACCTTTTGCCTCCAAATTTGTTTTCAAGGTTTTGAGAAATACCTGTTCATTGCCACCTCTTTTAAGCGAAGGGCACCCGACAATTGGACCACCTGCTGTCCGACAGGTGGCCAAGGTCAAGGTCTATCACCTAGCCAATAGAATAGGTAGGAAATACCTAGAAACCCCTCCTGCGTATTTTCTGTTTATTCTCTTGACGGGAACCTGCTCAGGAAGGGATATGGCTCTCCCAAAAAGAGCCCTATTTTTTAGTATTTGTTCGATTAAACTTTATAAAAATCTTTTTATCGAGACACAAGCTGAGTACCTACCGTAAAATCTAAGTAAATTTCAGTTTTTTTTAATACATATCTAAATACATACGAGTATACCTGCTCACGAGTCATGTTTTTGGTCTGGAGTAGGAATAGGCAGCATCTGCTTTTCTGTCAAACTTTTTGGGTTTCCTCATCTATTTTTCAATCGTGGTTCCTTTTATCGGTTTTCCACGGTGAGTGATCCTGTGTTTTGCCGTACAACAACGTCGAAATACAACGACACACACATGGAAACAAAGTAGTGCGTGGCTGTCCGAGGCTGTCTATACTGTGCGTGAACGTATCATGGAAAGCTGCCTAATATGATAAAATCTACAGGTTTACACGCCGGGCTTTCCAATTTTTCGTTTTTTAAATCGTACATATAAAGTAACAAGTCGACAATCTGTTGCCGTCTTTTTACAAGCTTTTAACTTGCTCTGTATGTATTGCATGTTAGTTTGGGTCAAATCCTGTAACTGAATTTTAAGGCAGTTATCCTCAATTTGGCTGACAATGATTAATATGGTACCGCGAAACTGGTCCGGAGTAGGAAGGTGACCATAGGAACTCCTAAACTAAACAAGTTAAGTCTATAGAGTTTGGGTTCATTTGTTTTGCTTTGAAACTCTCTGGTGTTACGTGGTATTCTTTCCTCTCGAGGTTGAAAGAATAGACAGCAATCGCCAAGATAGCCAAACATAAACATAAAAATGTACAGTAAAGATCCTGTCAGAAAGCGAAAGAGAAAAATCGAAGGCCAATAATAACACTTTTACAACAATCAAGAGATTTGAATGAATTTTAGTTTTTTTTTAAACTAAATTATTTGTTTGGTTTATCTTTGGCTTGTAAATATACGTCGACTCTTATCTCCAAGTCAATGTTAAACAGATTGTGACCTCACAGTCGTTTCGGTGTAATCAAGCATTCGATTTCGTCTTTCTGGCATTTCCAGATTTCTGGGTAAATTTTAAATTTTTTTAGTGACGCCCGTATTAGTGTCTTTTGATCATTCAAAATGTGTGATTAGTGGGATTACTTAGGAACTGTTTATGTACTTTTGCTCTTAACGAAATGTGTATTTTAAAGTTCGATACCGTATTGTTTTATAGCCTACTTTCGTCCATAAGTGGGCAATTAATTGGAAAAAGATATTTCAAATCAGTTTTAAAAATATAGAGCAAGCAAATTCTCTCGTACGCTGGAATTAGATACTTATTTCTAAGTTTTCCTGTAATTGTAAGAGCACATTTTGGCAATACTTAAAAAAAACAAGGGTTTGTTGGAATTACTTAGGAGTTTACAGAGGCCTGGTCAAGAATTGTAGGTATATTTTCTTATTTGAACTGAAGCAAGAAAATGTCTAATATATACTACTATACTGCCACGAATTACGTAGAATTTCTTTCTGTATACATTACACTTTTTTTTTGTTTTGTGGTCCACGATAACAGTATCTTTGACATACATTAGGATTAAGTACCTATTACCTATTCTTTTTAGCCGACAAAAAAGGAAATTCGTATTTAACCAAGTATGATTGTGATGTTTTTGGCTGAACCATATTACATTACATACTGAACAGTCGGGATCCATGGAAAAATTAGATTAGCTGTCGAATAAATATGGATCCCGACTGTTCAGTTGTTACACACAATCGAAAAATTTGGATTAGGAAAACGGAAACGAATACTGCGACATGCTTGTAATAACCTCTCTAATACTCTCTATCAGGGATACCGAATGCCGGACTGCGAGGAGTACTTAAGAGTTGAAAGCCTTTTTCTTCGCGCGTAAATCCAGTGTTTTCTCGCACCATGGCTGACCCAGGGCCATTTCCGGTTTCGTGTTGACCCCCTCGAGTTTCGGATGCAACCGGGATTAAACGTTAAAATGATGATTTGATTAGTCGATAACACCTACTAGTTTATGCGGATATATTTCTTATACACACACTTGCGTTTATTGTTATAGAAGCAGCAATGTGATTGTACAGACTTGTTTAAATATGATGGTACGATATTTCTCATAAACATCATACAATAGCCTTGAGAGGCGAAGCTTTGTTAGTTCAGGCGATTTCTGGGAAAAAATATTGTTCTGTTTATAGAATAAAGTTTGTCGCGGTATTATGGTTTTTTCTACTTCAAATACAGATAATATAGTAGCCGTAGCTCATGAATTAGTTATACCTATGTATTATATTGCGTATCAACTTCACCCGCATATGACGTATAAGAGTATCAAGTGATGGCTTTCGTTATATTACCTACTTTTTATTTATGAAACTTGACGGAAGTTATTTTGCGACTTGTACTGTGTAATATATTATGCCAATAATACACCAAGCCAACAAGTATCAAGATCTTTGAGGTCCAGGTCAATCACACTAAGCCCTACCTTTTACTTTAACTTTACTTTTACTTTAACACCTGCTAATTTTATGAACTTAGAACATTTCACGATACGGTTGGTCAATCCGCATAAGGAGGCAGTCGGGGCAATAGAGTAAGACTTAGTAGTTAGGCAGTTTCCTAAACATTATTACTTGTTTAATTCTATAGAAGTTTTCGCTTGTTTCACAAAATATTTAGCTTAACAAAGTCAACTGAGCAAGCGGCTAGCAAAATAAAACTTAGCGTCAGGGACGCTGTTCGCGCTATGTGTGGAACATAAACAAATGTTCTACAAATTGTTTCTGTTTACAATAGTAATGTTTTTACAAGTGGCGTGGTTTCCACAGTCAACTCGGACTTTACCTTCGGCTTCGTGAGAATCAAGAATATTAGAACCAACAAGGAAATTTCTAATGTTCTTGGTGAGAATATTTTATTCTTTATTGAACTAACATTTTAATACTATATCATTTATATTATCTATGGCTACGCATTTTATCCCAGAGCTGTTACATTAGAGGCGAGGGAATATAAAGCAAGCGAGTCGAGCTTCAAGAACTTCGGGACCCAAGCTAGCTTCACCTGCTAATTGTGCTGATTATTATGATGAACGAGGCTCTGGTGCAGGCTTCTATCTTAGCGTTAGGCGGTAGCGGTAAACCTAATACTTTAAACTTTAACCTGACAACAATAAAGTCTACTATTAAATGGCATTTTTTAGAGTGTCAGTGGTATATCAGTGGTTTATCTTTAGCAGAATCGAGGCCCTGATCTCGGGCTCCAAAGTATAAGCTTTAAATGCAACTGGGCTTGACGCTCAAATGTTTTATGTTTTACTTAGTACTTCATAAGATCTGTTTCTTGATACAAATATTATTGAGTTAATACAATAACATGCGGGCAAGGACAAATATATTTAATGAGTAAATAATTAATTCTTGAGGTTAGCGTTAAGATAAGAAGACCACAGCTAAAACAATATATTCCATTTAGACTATGGATTATGAACTTCATGAGAAAATTAGACCTTTATTCCATTATTGCAGGGTCACAACAAATATCTGTACATTCATATGTGATGTTGTGAATTGTGTTCTATGATGCACGAATCTTGTCTTGACGCACGGTACGAAACCGCAGACTTAAGTACTGAAGAGATTATGGGTAATTACTGCATTCCACTAACATTACTTACATAATTTTATGCCAATATCTAATACATTGTTGTATTTTCAATCTGTAAAGTAAATTCAAAATTCTAAAGTAGTGTACATTGGAGATAGTTACATAATATGAGACTGTACCTAAATAGAAAGGTTATACCTATTAGGCAATACTCTTGGTGTTCATAAGCTTTGCGACCTACATAAATAAAGATATTGGATTTAATCCTAATACTAATAATACTTAATATCTTACTAATATTTAGAGCGCGAAAATTTGTAAGAATGTATGTCTGGATGTATTATTACTCTTTCACGCAAAAACGGCTGAATAGATCTGGCTGAAATTTAGTACAGAAATAGATTATAGTCTGGAATAATATATAGTTAGGGGACTTTTTATCCAGGGAACAGGTTCCCGTGGGTCACGGTAGCGGGTACAGAATTTCACGCGAGCGGAGCCGCGAGCAATAGCTAGTTAAAGTATATGATTGGGTTAGGAGTGGGTACAAACAGCGCTATTGGAACGGCATTATTACGTAACTAACAGACCACCCGGCGGGGCTCACCGTTATTGTACTTAGTAAGAGCACCAAAGAACACAGATTAACTTAATAGTTACTAAGTAAGAGAACCATTTCAATGTCTCACATATTTTCACAGCAGGATGAGTGGTGAGTGCTCTGATATGGTTCCATTAAATACGCTTGCATAAAATCACTTCCCATCAGGTGGGCCGTGTGCTTGTCTGCCACCCAAGTAGTATAAAAAAATGTGGTGTAAAAGTTGGGAGCAATAAAAAACATAATTAGTTAAATTTCTAACGAAAAGCGGGTTGTCCGTTCATTCAGGGTTCAGGGTGGAATGTCGACCTATAAAAGGTAGCTGGAATATTCTGGTAACAATATTGATTTAAGCCGAATACAATCCGTAGTCTTTAAGTGTATAAAAAGCAGTTAAATTATATTTCAGGTTAAATAAAAAAGCCTAGGGCCACAGAATACCTAATAGTACTCTACATTTGTTAAGAGTACCTACACTATGGCCGGTGATTTTATAATAATAGCTACTAGTAGCTACTACGGATAAAACCATGTACCTACCTATTATTCATCACTTTTAATAATAGCAGGATATTTCTGCTGTAAAACCTTCGTAGTATCGTAGATTCAGATGTTGTTTATTATTTCGACCAAGAGCGGTTTTCTTGAGCTGATTGATTTACACTTTATTTTACAATAATAAATGACTTTGAAATTGGTTCTGTACCCATATCAAATTAATCAAATTAAGTACCTAACACACCTACATTTGCTTATAGCTAGATAATGTACCTAACACTCGGTTTTATTGTGTAAAATAAGTCAACGAACAAACGAGTACCTATTATTATTACCTACCTATTATTATTACGGATTATTAATGTTACTAATTCAATTTTAACAATTGTATTGCAAAATAAAAAAAATATTATAATTTTTTAAAAACATATACCTACCATATTTTAAAAAATTATACAAATAATATCACATTTTTATTTTTATTTCTTTTACCATTTTCTCCCTACAAGCAGGGTGTGTGTGTGTATAACATAGGAAGATTGGAGGCTCCTAACACAGGTATTTTTGGTTTGCGTATTAAGGGATCACCAATACAAGAAGGAACGAAAATAGGTCAGAACATTATTTTCGGTCAATAAATAAATAATTATTATGAGGTACCTAGGTACTTAATTAACATGAATGTGAAGCCTCTGGATTAATTCGGTCAAGGTGACCGTTTATCATTTACCATAAGTTCGTCGTGTGGTTTCGGTTAACTTTTTTTCCCGCTTTCAAAGTTCGATGTCGGTCGAATATTGATCATGAGGTTAAATTTTTGAAACAGTATCAATCAACACGTGATCGTTTCTAAAAAAACGAACAATAGGTAATAAATAGTACGTTCCCATTTCTCAAAATAAATTTATAACACGTTAAAAGGTAGGTACGTTTCCTATTTATAAAATAAAGTATAACATGTGACCTTTCTCCTCGAGTTATAAATAGGCTTTGATAAATTCTGTTAGAGGTTCGTGTAAGCACGAATCTTCTCGCCTATCTGATAATGTTAGATGGTTTACAGTGATGTTGGAAGAGAAATTTAGTAGGTATCTAAATATACTGTGTGCTGATTAAAACATAGGCATGTAAGCAAATTCAATCAATGCCAGCGTTCAGTTGATACAAGCATTACTTCCTTAATATTTTTCTAGGGTAGAAATAATATAAATGCCGATAGGTTTGATTTGATGTGGTGTGGTGTCAGAAGATCCGAAATATCAGACGTAAAAGTATTACTAGACTATGATGAGATTCGAGTTCATGTTGTGTAAAGAAGCATAGGACAAGGAAGCGTTTTGAGATAATTCTTCCTCATACATATTTTGAAATAAAATACGTAAATGTTCATATTCGATTTTCATGTTATACCTGTGTGGTGTGATAAATCTGCAAAGGCGTAAATTTAAATGCAAATGTGCATTCCAGATGTTGTGACTAATGACGTCATTGAAGAAAGTCAAGCGAGAGTACCTACGCGTTTTTTAATAGCCAATACGAATCCCTTTATAACTATGTCGTTTCTCATTGGATTTAAATCATTTCAAAGAACACTTTATAGCGTATAGTACCTACGTTTCATTAATTGAAAATTAAAAGTTCTGTTATATGACTGATCCTCATTGCCATACCATACGCTAGTAGGTATAAGGCTAATTGGGACCTTTAAGATTAGATTGGCTGTCGAATAACAGATCCCGACTGTAATATGTTCCAAATATCTGATTGTATGTTTTGGATCTTTCTAAAATAACCATCAAAGAGGAGTATCTATCAAAGAGGTGTAATTATACTTCTGCTTATCCCTTCGAGGATATAGGTACAGGCGTGACATACATTATGTTGAGAAAAAAGAAATATTGGCCAACAAAATTCACAAATCGCAAAATTAGGCAGGTTGAACTAGGTATATTTTCATGATATTTGCATTTGTTATCTCCAGCCACACTTATGGTTACTTGTATCGTGTTAAATGATAATATTTAGATCCAGTATGATGTGCGGTGCTAAAAATATAAATTATTATAATTTACAACCTGGATTAGCATACGCTCGAAATAATATCTTATAAATAGTACAAGCGGTAGTAGCTGAAACTCACTCATGAAAATTAATTATTATTTCACGAAACAGATAAAGCTTCATACATTATGAACTTGGTTACTATCAACAGGTGAAATACAGCCGCGGATATTTATAATACATTGATGATCTAAATCTAAATATCCTTATCTAAATAGGCTCACTATCACATATCATAAGAAATGCAGGACCTCCCAGTTCCGTTCCGAGAGGAAACCTATATCATAGCCTTGACTCTTGATCGGCATGTATATTGCGATTGACTTGGAATCCCATGCTTGATTCGGTACATACGACCAAGCCCAGTGAGGTAGGCAGAGACCACATGTTTTCCTTGCTAGTATCTTGACATATTATCTTTCGTTTCGTCTATTTTTATAATTATTTCATACAAAACTACTCGCCTATATATAATTTTAAAATGAGAGCTAAAGTGAAAATAATTTCTCAGCCGCCACAGCTTGGACTATTATGACGTTGTTTAAGGACTATTAATTTCCACAAACTACATATTATGAATTTTTTACTAGCTGTGTTCTGTGTAGGAATAACGGAAACATATGGGATAGAGAAGGAAATAATTTTTATGTAAACGTATTATTAAAAATGGTTTATATGAACGCTTTAAAAGCAAGCTGGATGATTGAGATTTATACTGTACCAGCAATATGTATCCAAGTAAGTATTAGTACTGGCAAACATTTTGAAGTAAAGTCGGAAAGTTTACGCTTGGAACCAACCAAAAAACCAATAAAAATATTGACTAAGCAATGTCCTTTGAGCCCGTAATTGGTTTAATATACGCCTCGGCCTTTGCGACCTGCTTCACTGCCAAAAGCTGCTGTTTTCTACGCAGCCACAGTACATTGTCAAACTATTTACGGGTCATTATCTCATTATACACATATGATTAATGCATAGATAATCATTTGGATAACGTTATGTTAAGTAATGAGTACAGGTTGATACCACTTTGAATATAAAAATTCATTTATTATACAATCTATATAGCGTAGTCGTAGAGCGTTCAACTGCTACGTCGTAGCCCAAAGGTGGCGGGTTCGCTTCTTGCTTAGAGCAAATAGTAGACATTGATCTGGTTGCTTTTATGTACTTATTTAAACAAAAGTAATAATAATCGTTTATTTGCCAAAAATAATTTTATAGTATCTAGGTATGTTTATTACCATTTTAGATTCTATGTTATTCCAGTTTGGTATAAGGGCGGGGCTGCGTAGTTAAAATATAGTAGGTAGGTACAAGTTTCTTTGACCTATTCATCAACTGGTTCATGTGGAACTCGGTCATTCAAGCGAGTAACCATACTAACCATCTTCCATTCTGTCCTTTATGATTATTTTGTTGTCGTCAATTCGCGCGCACACTAATACCTACGGTCATATTTATAAGAATTAGGTACAATTTAGTTGTGACTTTTAGTTCTTGAGAAGTGTGCATAATTTCAAATACATCCGACATTTTGAATTGCTCCAAAATCGATTTAAAAGATTTACCTACCGAAATAATAAATGTTAAATTACATTTTAAACTGAAAAGCTGGAAGATATTGATTTCCAACAGCAGAAATTGAAAATTATAGTACACCCTGTCACAAGAGCTCATAAAACAAGCCCAGCGTTATTAGTACCGTTGTAATATTAATTCCTCAGATAACCGTGACCTTTGCATTGCGGCACCCATTATGCATATTTTTATAAAGTTTTTGTTAGAACTTCTACACATAACCGCTCATTGCAGTAAAATTTGCCTATAACATTGCAACTGAAGGTTCTAGATTCTCCAAAATAAAAATGTGGCGTTTTTCACTAAGTAAGTAGGTACTTTTAATAAGTATTTTATATTTTTCATTTTCATTTTTAAATGTGGCAATTTAACATGCAAAGTACCCTATGAATATTTTAAGATAAATACCACTTTTCTGTTTAATAATCGTAAAATGTAAATAAGGCATATGAATGCGTATTGGAATGAATAACAAATTAACGATTATACGACTATTATACTCGTATATATGGTATGATCATGTCAAATTACAAAGTAAATTCAATTAACAATAACAGTAGCTTTAGTATGTAAGCAAATGTCATTTGAGAGCAGTTACAGGTAGGTAGTACATTATCTCAACATTTTAAGATAGAATTCGCATTGCAAATCTTTAGCGAACTTTAAGTCATCAATAGATAAGCTTAACTATACATATAGCCCTCTTTCCACACAAAACTCGAATAATCTTCTACGGTAAGATAAGATAAGATTAAAGACATTTATTCAAAAGGCAGTTTAGGAGTTGGGGTCATTTAACTTTGTACCCACATTTTATTATATGCTACCACAAGTACTGTGATGTTATGTTCCAAGGTTCAACCGTACTCGTACCTTGTGATATAAGTATATGTACCTACGTCATTTGGCCAAGAACAAAGCGATAAGTGGTAGAAATACATCTGTGGACATTTATCTTTTCAAATAGTTAATAATGTACCTAATATTTATCTTTTCAAATGGTTAATATAAATATTAAAGTGTGTAATACTAAATTATAAAGGAATCAATTGGTTAACTAAAATTATATTTACAGTACACACAAAATTCAGCTGGATGATAAGAACATAAAACCTAAATATTCTTCGCCCTTCTGATAGTCTAAGGACCTTTAAATAAGTGTTAATTATTGTTGCAGAATGGTACGCTGTTCGAGGTGGCCCCCGGTGGGCAACAATACCACCCGTCGACAGGGTACTGCGTGGAGATGATGTACAGAGATCTGTCCCAGCCAGCAATGCTCGTAGCCGGCGTTTGCTACCCTGAGGATCCACCAACGAACGATGATAGTACTCTCTTATACACAGCATATGCCGTTGGTATGTTGTACTTTATTATGATTCTTGAGCACCTTTCTTTTTAAATCAAGGAGTTTGCCCAATTTTCTGCGGTTTTTAATGCTTTTGTGTAATATATTGAAAAATATCAAAGATTTTTATAGCCACTAGACTATATTATACCTATTGATGCTGACCTCACACCTCTGCAATAACTTGTAATAGGGATGTTGACATAACATGGTCATCAGATTCTCCCCAATACGGCTTAATGTCTTAGTATTTTTTTAGAGTGCTTCAGAAAATATGCATGCTAAAATTAGATATTGCTTAACTAAACTGAAACTATAATTTTATACTATTTTTAGTTTCAAAAAAAACAAAAAATCCACATAAAAATGTACAGCTTTTTAGATTCCTTATTAAATCAGCGTCATATACTCGTATTGATGTAAGTTGCTTGACGTGTCCTAATGAGTGTATTGATTGTCCTGTAATGGAACTGGTGTATTAGAAAGAGTAGGAACAGGAAGACATTAGCGGTAAATACCTTTAATTTCTACATGCCTTTGTTTTCTTGTTGTCATTGAGGCATGTGATTTAGAACACAATCACCTTCAGGGACATTTTCATCTGTTTTCCTCATGATACTTGGCCGCAGAATGTCGGCGATACCGCTTACGCAGAGCGCTATCATCTGCAAAGGAATCTATATTGCATGTTAAATAAAATAAATGGTTTAAGTTTTGAGTGCTATCAAATCGAATTTATCAGTTATCTATACAAGGTATATCTGGACATTTTTTGGGCGTGTGATCCAATATGTGAAATTCAATATCGATACAAATTTCGTTCGGAAAAAGCTTTGGCAATAATAGATGAAATACAATCTCGTTATTTTTGTTCACGTCGTGTTGTTATGAGATATTGAAGTTAGCCTATATCTTTTATGGCCCAATTCACCCAAACGATTCATTAACGTTAAAATAACACATAACGTAGTTTGATAACAGAACGGCCAATCCTCGTGTTTACGAGCATGTATAGCCAGAGCTTTTAAATGTTTATCGTTGTTAATTATCTTTGAGTACTTATGTGCTTGTGAACACTAAAATGGCCCATAAATTTTGTCGGTTTCTCAGTGATTTATCCCAGTTTAATGCTGGCATTGACTAGATTATAATATCAGTTGAATGCTGAAGCCCTAAACATTATTTATTGTTGATAGTATACCTTAACTGTACTTAACTAAACTTACTCTTTCCTGTGCACCTATGATATTATTTATGGAATTTTGTGGACATTATTTTCATTGGAAAGTTTAACCAAAGTATGTACCTACCTATTACAAAATTTAATATTACTTGTAGATAGGTTTACTTACTAAGGAATATCAGTCATAATTATTTATGGTGACATATCCTCGGCGGAGCGTTACTACTATCTTGAACTAGATTCCCGAAATATGCTTGACGAGGTTGTTCATTTTGTTCAAAGAGTACTTAACTAAATACTGCTAAACGAGCAACGTGAATGGTCTGGTACACCGTGGTCATGTCGTCATGATTTTCCAAGTATACAGCTTAGAGCTGAACTATCGGCGGATATACATATATATTTTACTAGCCACCACCGCAAGAACAGGGAGCTCAACTTAGTACAGGCGGTGCGCGACGTTGGAGGCAGCGCGTCATTGTATGTCTACTGCATCTGCATAATGAACTCTTGACAACGCTACGCCAGCTGCGCCTTATCGTCGACAACAAATGACCAATGCTAAAACCTCCAAAAAGCTCTTGACTATTGCTTTAGCACCTCAGTGGGCCGAACGTAACAGCCTCCTCGACGTTGCACCAGCTTAAGATGCAGCGTGCTAGTTCAGAGCATGCAATAGAAATTACATAAGTCGTGATACCTTGCTACTTAGATACACACTTGGCCATATAGCCCCAAATTTAGCCCCAAATTACACATATGTGGAATGTTTAACACCCAATGGTATTAAAATAGATACGATATACCTAACTCACTTATTATTTCAAATCGATTGCTTCGGTCGTAAAGATCTTATGGTCTCTACATAATTGCAAAATGGAATCTGATTATATGATAGTTAAGAAGAATATGGAATGAATAGGCAATAAAGATTGTAACCGGTGGCCGAGGTTTACAAGCAATAAAGTTATTTAGATATTTCTTGGTAAATCTGTAGAATGCTACGTACATAAAAAGTTTTCACAGAATCGGCAATGTTCTTAACGGTGACCGCTTGCCATTACGTAGTCCTTATCTTACATTGTAACTTGGCACCGAAGCGCTGACCCGTGACCCCCTAGGTATCACTATCAAACTTTAGCAAGTTTTACCACAATAATACCTTTGTTCCAGGTCTTCTATTATCGGTGCCATTTCTACTAGCAACATTCCTAGTCTATGCATTTATACCAGAACTGAGGAACTTGCATGGCATGTGTCTGATGGCGTACTGCGGGGGCCTAATCGTGGCCTATCCTTTCTTGGCCTATCTGAAGCTGCATGTTGGCAGGATTGGTGTTGCGATGACTGGCTGCTTGGTTGTTGGTGAGTATCATATTCACGTATTTGTATACCAACTTATATACGAAGAATTAAACTAGTGGTATCGGACTAACTCGACCATAGGTAATGCTCCATACTCGACCACAAGGGAAATTAATCCTAGCAACTTATTTCACTACAAAGCTAGAGAGAAACAGACCCATTATCAATTTGTTGTGTATGTATCTAACTAATTAAAATTTGTATATGCGTTGCCGATTATGCATTATGCTGCGTTAAGTTGTCTTCTTATTCTATTCTCAAGTAATATTTTTTTATAAAATTTCAATACCGAGACGCTATATTTAAAAACTTTTATTCGTGCCAATCCCTCTCTTGACTCATCAAGCTCTAATCACTCGTTTAAAACTTTGGAAGGAAAACATTGAAACTTTTTCATACTATGGCTTTTTCATAGTGTTTACTTTTACTTTACTTTGATATTAGAGAAAATTAATTTTGGGAGTATCAAGCGCTCAGTGAAATTACAATATGAATGGGCAATAGGCTTTATGTCTTTGAAAATTAGATTAACGGCAGGTGCCCAATTTCAGTATAACACCCGGTATTTTCCACCGTGCTTAAAGTTGATGAGAAATATCTTTAAGGAATTGCCTAACAAAAGCATAGGTATTACTTTATAACTTAAAGGTTGGTATTGTTGAACAAATTTACCAGGGATACCTATTAGTTATAGGGAGCTCGACTGGTATATTACTATCAGCCATAATATATGTCCGCAGATTGAAGAGCCCACCAATCCCCAGAAGATTTTAGTCAACATTAGTGATGTCCATTTTCACTAAACTAAAAACCCTTAAGACGCCTTTCCTGAGAAAAGAGCGGGTCGCTTTATCTGGGTCGATTAGTGCAAAATAAGCTGCCCCGTCTACCAGAATCAGGAAATCAAGTTATATTTTCTTCCTCAAAAGTCCATAGAGTCACTACTCATGCCAGTTGCGATTCAGGGTATGGCTTGGCTGGAGAATGGTTTGTGTCAGACCGCATTTATTTTCTTTGAAAGAATTTACGAAACCACCTGTCCGCTATAAGTAATTTTTATAGAGGATTTCATTCACATATTCTCCATTTCTGTCATTTGTGGGCTAGGGCTACAACTTGGCCAGGATGTATTCATCACACTATCCTACCACTTTGAAAGAATTCGTAGACAAAGAACACTCCGACTGCCTCACCCAGAGCACCAAAGTGAACCGGTATTGTCTTACGACATTGCGAGCACTTTCAATTGCATGCAAGGTATTCCTACTTCCACCGCATTTAGGGGCTTGGCGAGAGAGCTGTTATCTACCCAAGTAGGGTAGGGCTCGGGCGGCAAGAGATGTGGTACATACATACGGTGTTCCGCAGGGCTCGGTGTTTGAGCCGCATATTTGTACATTTTGAACTAATGGCATCATAGCTATGTACGTAGCTAATGACATTGATGTAGCAAAAATGTTTGCAGTGAACTGATGACATAGCCATCAGCGACTACTTTAATAAGGATAATTTAATTGCCTTTGAGTATGCGGAAACGAAACACGCCCCTTATTTTTAACTAATAATGCCTACTAAAGCATATTACATTTCATAATGGGTTTGTTAATCTATTAAAAATCGTTAAAAGCTATACATGTAGGTACCGGTTTTCATAAAACATTACTATAATGATTGATTTACTGAACTTAAACGGAATTCCACAATACACAATACCATCAGACGAGGTGAAATCATATTAAAGTGACCGACATAAAAAAAAATACGTGACTAATCGTTAGATTAGGCAAAAACGTTATCTTGTGGTCGTGCTTGTGAGTATTAGTGCTATTATTCTATTAGGGTTCCGCGAGATACATTTTCCTAAGGTACTGGTGAGGTTGGAGCTCACAGCGGGTTTGGACCACACCTGACCGGAATCTACTTAAATACAACAATACTTACAACTTATTTAGAAAGGTTATTGTTAGGTTTAACATATGGCTTCTTTACTTGAAAAACAAACCCATTTCGTATGACTTGGGTAGGTATTAACAGTCTACAATTTAAAATGTAGGTCGGGTAAGGGTCGGGTCCGACATTTAGTAACCATTAAGCACGGAACTCGCCCATATGATCAACGTCATAACAATGTTACTTACCATTGTAATTTAAATTCCATTAAATTTATTAATGACTATGCAAAATATGTTTCCGTTGGCCCTTAGCATAATGAATTATACTTACTTCATACTCTTTATTATTATATTAACTGAAATAAACTACGAGATTTTAAAGCGATTTACATGGGTACATAATACACCATGTTTTTGATACATAAAGAAGAAAACTTCGGCGTTGTTTTGGGTAGGTCCACCGAATTTATTAAAAAAATACGTGTGAAATTTTCATGATTAAGGTGTGTAAGATCTCGGGGCCCAAGACAACATCACATGTTTACTTGAGCTCCTGCTGATTAATGGAAGTGACTTAGGCGCAGGCTTTCTTCTAGAGGGTCAGTCGCTATCGCAAAGGTCAAGATGTGCAAAACTAGTAGGACGTCTAATGATAGACCGTAACAAACAATTCCTGATAGACTGAAATGTTTGTGAAAATTTTTGATACCATTCACAAAATAAATCAAAACATGACATTAAGTGAGACGAAAAACGGATTATAATTTAAAACCTGTAAAAAATGAAATTCGTTAATTTATTTGTACCGGTATCAGTCGTAAATCAACAGTCGTCGACGTTGCTTTCCGTAATTCCATCACCACGTGATCTGTTGCTATAAACGCGAAGGGAAATTTAAAAGCCAATAATTTAGGCTTGCAATGACTGCTTTTTGGCTCTACATTCATTTAAAAAAGGAATTTGTAGAAATTAATATAACAGCAGGCATTGCGACGAGCGACGACCATTACGTTCGATGACAATAGGCTATCTATTTGTTAATTGGGACCAAAAAAATATAGCTAGCCAAATTGTGGATCACTGGACCATTGTGTATAGGTACTTTCAGGGACATCCTTACCTACAAACCTGTACATAGACGTGCATGGTCAGTAAATATTTGTATTTCGTGGAAACCTATGAACGTATTTACAAAAGTCTACCACCATGCGAAAGTCAACAGAGAATCGTACGTGACCAAATAAATGTGGTAATTTTGGCGTTTCGGTTAAACAACGAAAACCCTTGTATGAAACATTGAGTTTATTATTACTGATGAGAGAGGTTTACGCTAAAGAAACAAATGTGTTTTTGTAATATGAATCAGGCAAACCTGATGACGTTAATGAATGTCAGTGTGCCAAGTGATTGTTCCTCATTTAAAGGTGCTTCTTCACCGGGAGCAATGACCTGTTTTGTAACATTAAATTATAACTTTAGGTACTAGTTGCGCACTGCAATGCTTGCGCACAGTACCAACGAAACAATTAAAATAAATGCGAACACTAAAAGCAAGAACATTAGAAATTTCCTTGACTAAAAGGAAAGTAAGGCAACTTAATACCTACGAACACAGATAAAATATAGACAAAGAATAAAAAAATGGGCTCTGTTTTGCGTCCTTTTAGCTCGTTTATCACAAAATGATTGCGCTCGATCGGCGTAAAAATTGAATTTTAAAAACAGAATGCAGTGGACTAGAAGGAAATCCATCACTGTGACCGAGTTGTCTTTCTTTTATATTCGTGGAATACTTCTATGTCCAAGCCAGATATAACAAATATACTTATAGCAGGAATATAAATAATAAGAATCAGATACGTAGCAGACGTGAAGTCAATTCAAATATATTTCATAGCTTGGTTTATGAACTTTTGAAACATTTACCCGTGTCGCCTATGCATTGAGCAACCCAACAATAATATTTTTTTTTAGAAAACTGTATAATATAAAGAACTATTATTTCTGATACCGCTTAGGGATATGAAAAATAGTTTACGTTTTATTCTCATACGTTTTGAATATGCTCATATAGGTACACAAAATTTTATTAGAAGCCGTTCGCAAGAGTTTTGTTACATTCCAAACGCATTGAAAAATCATTTACGCTTTGTTCTAAAGTCCTTGGTATAGAAAATAAAGGAATTTCATATATTTATATACCTAGTTATAGCCGAAACAAATTTATTATCGCAAAATAAGATGTAAATGTCGACGGTGACGTATAGCAAGCTAAAATAAACATGCACTTACTCATAAGGATCATGTATAGGCCGCTGGCCGCCTACGACTTCGTAATGAAGTCTAGAGGTTAATAGAGAATTATGTGACCGAGGCAATTGATCGCACTCAGTAAGTAATGCCATCTTATTTATGAGGTGAAGTGATAAATTAATATTACCAATAAATGAATATGTTACGAGCGGTAGTAGGTGGGCAGCTTAAGTGCGGTAGGCAGAATAAATATTGATGGATAGCCTTCATAATAAAGCCTAAGTATACATTCAGTATTAATGGCTTTCGATCTCTACCAGATAACTTGTATGGTTTCATTATTTTGATGAATTAACCGTTTATTGGAAGGATAACTATAGGTAGGTATTATGATTTTCGGGGTTTAAGGGGATTTAGGAGTTTTTTTATTGAAGTTTACAGAAAATTTTATAAACTTGCCGTGAACATGAACCAGCGTTTGAATGGGCCAATCATCGTTTATTCGATGTTTACGAACGGTCGGCCGTTTAAATAATTAAATATTTGAGTCAATTTTTTGAATCGCCTTTTCATTCGTTTATAATGGAATTGGCGTGTTGGTTGTCGTAATTTGAACTAAGTATTGTCAACATGTTTGACACGCGAAGTATTCTTCCATTCCATCTGTGAGTTTTACACGCGGTCCCAGTGCGTCGGCCTAATTAATAGGTTTACTGGTAATTTTGATTACCTTTACATAGTTTAGACTAATCGAAATAACTCTTTAATCTTTATATACCGTCTTTTTCGATACATCTATATAATATAATCACGCCTTTTTCCTTTTAGGGCAGGCAGAGATAACAGACCGCCATCTGCATCGTTCTCCGTACGCATATCACTATTTTTCTCATGTATAATTTACGATATATATCTACACTAATATTATAAAGAGGAAAACTTTGTTTGTTTGGTTGTAACGAATAGGCTCCGAAACTACTGGACTGATTTCAATAATTCTTTCACCAATAGAAAGCTACATTATCCATGAGCAATATAGGCTAAATTTTATTTTGGAAAAAAATAGGGTTCCGTAAAATATTTGGGTTTTTCGGACACAAGGTGTAAAAAATCAACCAGAAAAGTTACTTATTTTGCGTACGCTGCCTAAACTATAAAAGAGAGAACCATAAAATGTTCTAATTAATTGGAGACCTTATAAATATATATAAAAAAGTCCGCGACACACTATACCTATCTATGTCGAGTGAGGCACAACAACCATTTTTTTATTTAAAAATCTTAATTTTTTTTAACTACATTTAAACGCATTTATTTAACTCATGCTATTAATCCTTATCAAAATAAATTATTTCATCACTAAGAACAGTTTATGTAGATAATATTTGGTATTTAAAAGATTAAAATTGGACGTTTGGTTTTGAAGTTATGGCGAAATTAAAATATTACTATTTCTGCGTTGCGAAGTGAGCGTCACCAAGGCGGGGGTGCGCGTGCGGGAGGGGAGTTTAGATCCTCCCCTACGGGTCTACGGGTCTACGGGCCTACCCAAACCCGAACGGGTTTTGATGCGGTTTTTATTAGAATGGTCTTGGTTAGACTCAAAATCTTACGCATATTTAATCACAATCAGCTGATTAGAACCGGTGATATAGTAAAAAAAACGCGAAAACCGACATCCACGCGGGCGGAGCCGCGGGCAACAGCTAGTAATATATATTTCTCAAACAAGTGTGGATTGTTTCATTATTATATCGCTATATCATTGGGATTTGTTATTTGAGGAGGAAGATTTAGAGGAGCGTATTTCATAATGTAACTACAATATACGAAGGATGTTCCAATGCAAGATAACATGCACCTGTTTTATGGTGAAATAAACAAACATAAGTCTTCGTACATATGGTGTAAATGTTATTAAAAGCATAGTTAAAAAATTTAGAGTCTTATCAATAAAGTGTAATCATTTTATATCGGACTATATGGTATACCTCGGATATTAAAATATAGTTAAACTCGAAAGCTTAGTGCGAAAACCATTTGAAGATGTTTTCCTTCCTTACGAACATACCTACTATGAACTCAGACGTACCACTAATTTTCAAAGTTCGGAAGGAATGGGCCGAATGGGTACTATTATCTCTAAGGGTAATTCATATAATGGCTAAGACGTCAATGATTATTTCATTCGACTAAATTACACTTAGGTTATAAAGTCATAATCAGGTCAAATGAATGTTGACCATCAACATTGGACTTTTGTAGTTGACCTAATTTATTGGATCTCTCTCCACACATGATTTATTTGTTTTTAAATATCTGAATAATCCGTTCCGTTTGTTATTTTTCTTTTTATCTTTATTATGTTGATCCTTGAACGTTTCCTCTCCACAAACTGTTAAATTTTTATGATTTTTTACGTTTGTTTATATTTTTCAGCGTTCATCGTTTACTATGCATTCCAAACGAGTTTCTTCTGGCTCAACGTCATGTGCTTCGATATATGGAGGACGTTCAGGTAAATATTTTCGTTAATAACACTTACCAGAACATAAGACAATAATAGATTTATCAGTCTCACATTTTTCTGCCCAATTACATTTAGAAATCAAAATCAAGTAATGCTATTAAAACAGGGCTATTATTAGTAAATTATTAAGTTGTTCGTAATTTGATTGTAAGCAAATTAACTATAGCTACTTAGGTGATATTACACCAAAATTAAAGTGAGTTTTTGGATGACAAAGAAAAATATTAAACATACTACATTTTAAATTTTTATGTAGGTACCTAATAAGTTGTTATAACCCTAAGCGAATAGTCATGTTCTTCTTATATCTTAAGGTAAGTACCTACGTTAAAAATATCGGTCGCCATTTTCAGACATTCTAAGTAAGTATTTACCGTATTTTTATGTAGCCGCTATCCGTAGGACGAAGTCCCTAAGCTACAGGTTTAGGAGATATTTTTCACAAACCCTTTTTTAACTCTCCTATTCCCTAAATTGTCACGCTCTTGGGTTGCCATTGCTTGTCAGTCAATCAGTGTCAGAGTTTTGAAAGTGAAAGGAAGATATTCTGAGAGACCAAGATAACTTCGAAGCAATAAGATTTATAGTTAAATATTAGGTTAAAAGGTGTAAATTGACTTGGCTCTTGAAGTCTATTACATACCTACATACCTACTACCAACATTCAATGGTGTATGTTTTGATTAGGCACTGAATTGTGGCAGAAACTTCCATTTCAGCGTATTTTTAAGCTGTTCTCGAAAAGTTATTACGAGCATCATCTTCCTGCCCTTGTCCCAATTATTTGGGGTAATAAAAGGTATTACGATCTTAGCTGAAAATATTTTATTAGATAATGTACTCTCATTTTGAAAACTTTAATTATAAGTTTTTTTACTGTGCCTACCTACAACATCAGAATTTTATATTTGTGTGAATTAATTAATTAATATAATAGCGATCCTAGCTTGTATTTTATGTAGTTTAAATATTTGTACTTATGCTATTTAATATTATGAATTAGATACACTTTTTTAATATGTATACATGAAGTTATAGCTCTTTGTGGATAAATAGGTAGGTATGCAATTTTGTTTGTAAACTTTATAGATAGGTAGGTACCTATAAAAATGCCAACTGACATTCACGTAACATAACAATATTGGGTTTATTTCTAATCTCGTTTTATATTTTCACGCCAATTTGGCCATGGAGCTGGTGGACTTTTAGTCCGGAAGTAATCATCTTGCTTACTTTTATTGCCGTGGAAATTCTCACATATTATTCCCAGTAACTGGGAGACTTCATTGAATACTGAAGATGATTTGTTGCAGGATATTTTATGAAGTCTTTACTTTATTTTTCAATAGCCAAAATTTTAAGGTAGGTAGGTACATAATGAAAGAGCATAAAGATTTGAAAGAGTAGTAAGTACAGACATAGGTACTCGTATACTTACTATTGTACATGGACATAAAGTGCAATTCCATATTTTTTTCCAATGAATTTAGTTCGTTTCTTTGGGAAAATCTTGTAAATTGTATTAAATGAGTTCAATACTTATCTATTTTTTCTGGTTATCTAACGCTTGTTGACCTGTTTTTTTTTCTGAAAATACCAGTACGAATATGGAGACTTCAGCCCTTCATACAGGTTTGACGAAATACTTACCTACATTTTTGTATCTTCCAGTTTCTAGATAGTTAATTTAATAAATATTAGCATTTTCAAATTATGGCTTCACTACAGTTGGTGATTGGGTAATATAACGAATTTACAAAACAGTATAATATAACATGTTTAAGAGCTGAGTCTAAAATATGAACATCTTTTCCAATCGCAATACATCAGAAAATATCCAATGTTATTTAAAAAATATGTCAATGACAAGTGCACTGGATGCTGTGAATGCAATCAATATAGGTCCCTAGGCAGTACATCTAAAGCCCAAGTTCTACCAAATGATTGGATTTCAATTTTTTTACGTTGGTTTGCAGATCGGCTACACCTTGCCCGCGGGGTACGGGTTTCAACAGCCAGTTGTAGGTCTCTATGTTTAGCTTATTTTCTTGTCTGTTAGCATGAGGGCATGCCACTCGATAGATAATGCTCGATTACTGTCGTGATAACAGCCTGTTCAATGTTACCATTTAGTAAACTTGATTATCTCAATAATTTGTATTAACGGTGATGGTCTACTCATAAGGTACATTCAGTAGTTTCGTTTAGAATTAATGTCAGAATATTACAAATTCCAATTTGACATTGTAATTTTCTAAATTTAATTACATTCGTTTTTGATTCACCATAAAAAAAGTAAAATTGTCTGATGAAAGCAGATTAATTTATCTCTGACAGAAACTTATTATTTATTTATCTTATAAAAATTGCATGATGTACACAAAACTTATTTGTTTATGAATTATTTACTTAATACGGCATAGGAAAAAAATAAAATTTCTTCATATAGGTAAAAATCATTCGTAGGTTGTAATCATGAATGATCATCATTCATTATTTCAATTCATTTTAGATATTATGTTTTTTACAAATAATAATTAAATTTACTAGTAGCAAAAATAGTAGCAACAGCATATTTTCTAATTTTTAAACTCTGTGGGTAGAGTACTAGTATATTTTTATCGTAGGTAGCGAAAACATGGAAAATATGTAGTAGGAATGTACCTAGTTTGATAGTATCAAACTACATTACATTATCAACTACATCATAGTATAAAGTATATACCTATATGGATAACGTAAGCAATTTTATACGAGAAAAATAGCTACTCACTTGATTTAAAACTTCTTCTTTTTTATTGACTCTATGCTCGTTCGCAGCTAAGTAGGTAGATACTTTGTCTGGGCGCTAAAGTAATAAATAAAACCTTGAATACAGTTTCAGTAGGTATAGCAATACCACTTAATACTGACACTTTAGTACCTACTATATGAAGTACACTAACAAACAATAATATAGTCAGCAATATATGCGGTATGAAAGCGGAAAACAAAGGCATTTCAAAACATAGAATCTCACTATATTTTCGGGCATTATATATTATTCTCATATTTCTTTGTACTTTACTTACATTTGTGATGAAAAGGTCGATGTTCTTTATGATCGTGCCCTACCCTGCACGATGCATAGTAAAAACTACAAAATTTCCTTCCTTTTTGCCAACGAGCTTATATTTTCTACATAACAGAAGATATTTATTTTATTGATGATTTAGACGGTGCATTTTGTTGATGGTGTAGTCGGTGCATTTTGTTGATGTAGTTGGTGCACTTATGCATCATTCATTAGTCATGCTGCGCACTTCATAAATGGAATCAGAAGGCCGGCTTCACACAACTAGCGAAAACAGACGCACACTCACACATTTGGAAAGCGATGGAGAGGAGTTGGGATCCTTGTAAATACATTGTTAATGTGTGCTCGTTGTATAAAGCTGGCCTTTGTGTAGTACGGGGCTTTTATCCCGATTTAGTACGTTGAGAGAAGATAAGATCGACTTGCTTCGGTTTTGTAGCACGTTCTCACTATCATAGATCGGACTGGCAGTTTGATACCTTTATAGAGTGATTAAAACCGTTCGTGTTTATAGAATATTAAAACTATATAACTTCGTTAGCTTCAGTTTTACTCTGAAAATATATAACGTTGTGTGATAGACAGAATGCGTTATAAAACGTAGCAAACTGATCTTAGCAGGTCTCTCGGTCTTCTTCCCGATGACGACATACATAATGTTTCACAGCGATGCCACATGAAGCAGAGGTACCTTAAGCACCTAATGAAGATAGACAATTCTGCAAGAAGACTTCATTTTAATTTTAAAGATATTCATAGATTTTCTAAAATTAGCTTGCAACACTCAGATTTCATGGATTTAGCGATTTATTTAATTTACGATGCTTGTTAACAGATTTGATTCTTATAATTGACCTTATCGATTAATGCCATAAAAATTCAGGATTTTATTTTTTCAGATTTTAGCTGGTTCGATTACCGAGTGATAACTATATGCGGATTTTCAAAAATGTTTGAATAACTTTACATTGTTTTCAAAATTAAATGGAGTCTTGTTTCAGCAAAATTGTACTTATACTTATCAACAATATATAAGATACTTTCCCTCCATGTGGCATCTCCGTGGTACACCCGGTATATTATGAAAAACCGGGTAATGTGCCTGTGTACCTGTTTCTTTGTGCCACGTCCGTAATATGTTAAATTTAATTGTGTAGTTAAAAAAACAAATCTAGAATTTAGTTCTACAGTAACGCCAGTAACCAATAGCATGCTGATTCGGTCAATCTCTATATTTAAAGTTGTAAATATATTATATTTGTAATTTAATGTAATAATATGTATTATATGTTGTTAATGCGTACTTATTGAAGATTTGGAAGTTTAAGCCAACAATCAACGAAAAGGTAAGGTAGTGTTAATAGGTAGGTAGAATGTGAAAAACTTTATTTTTTAAATTCATTCATTTGACTTCGTCTTTAAAGAAAGTAACAAGAATAAAGAAGATAATTTATAACAATACGCATCCCTAGACGACACGACGTTGCAATTAAAATGACAGTTTAAACTTTAAATATTTAGTGTGATTAAGTAGGTAGGTATGCAAATTATAGTAGGTATGCAATTATTCTGTCTCTGTAAGAAGTGTCTGTTTGTAATACTAAAATAATAGGTTTAAATGAATGCATATGAGTCTACGTACGATACATATACCAAAAAATAAAACAAGTTTGTCTGTCTGTCAGGCGCGTAGGAGCAGGGCTGAGGAAATTGAAAAGGAATATAATTATGAAATTATATCTTACATAATATATAAATTCATTATTCATTAGTCTTGAAAATTATACTATTCGCAATAGGAAACCAGTATAATTTTCAAGATGAGTAAATAAAGAGAATTATATGTAAGGTTCATTAGATTAGCTATTCAAAATGATAATCACGCTCCGAATTCGAGCTAACCAGGGCAAGGGGCGGATCTCTCAGCATCATAAAATACTGACATAAAATCAACATGCTTACGGTAGATTTATGCCTTACCCTGTACCATATATTACGTAATAAATAAATTACTGACCAAAAATATTTATAGTATTTATTAAGCTTTGAAAGTGTGCCTCGATGTAGAGGCCGATTCTCAGTGCAGAGTGAAATGATCTTTATTGTATGCAGTTGTCAATTTAGTACTTAATCTAATTTATTGTGTTTAATATAATTTTCGAAGATAACTAATATAATGGGCTAGATAACAAAGCTGTGCTCTACGAAGTTGCTACGTGCTACGAAACCTTTAACTTAAAGAGCTACGACCGTAGCAAAATTAGTACTCGAATAACAAGACTTCAAACCCAGAATAATTATTAGGTACTCGTTGTTTTATTGTTGTTTGAAGCTAAATAAATAGTAGTCATATGTTAGCAATAGAAGCCTTATTAGTTCGCACTGCAATGTTAGTCTAAAAATACAAATGTTCAGGGCCTCGATTCTGCTAAAGACCAACCACTGTAATACCATTGACACTCTAAAAAATGTCATTCAATTGTAGACTTTATTGTTATCAGGTTAAAGTCTAAAGTCAAATGATATTTTGTAGAGCGAATGCAAAAGTTAAATGAATTCTTTTCATTTGATTTTAGACTTTAACTATATAATGGTAAAGTCTACAATTAAATAGCATTTTTAGAGTGTCAGTGGTATTACAGTAGTTTGCCTTTAGCAGAATCGAGGCCCTGGTTGCCGCAAACCTACGATATAATTGCAATTATTTTGCTGTGCCTTATTTCCGAAAGTATTTTAACCAATGATACGCTATTTACAGAGAAACGACGGCGATGTTTGGTTCTATTTCATATTCACTGAGCAAGTACTGGAAATCTTACATTTTCACGAGCGATATGACTCACGATTTACGACATAATGTGACATGTATTATTAAAATACGTATGAAAATGGTTCATAATATTCTCTAGCACCCATTTGCACGTACGTTTAATTGAGTGTTGATGTCATAATCTTTATGTGATATTATTACACATCTTTTCAGAACTTATAGTTGTTTTCAATATCTTAATTTAGATTATTATCTAATTGTGGTATCGGCCTAGAGTCCCCTTTTAATAAAAAGTCTCAGCTTAAGTGTAAATTAGCAAATTTTAAACCTACGAGAACGTTATTCGAGATTTTTTCAATTTGTTTTTAATAAAAATAAGTTCTAATTATAAAGTAATCGGTGGTAAAAGGTTCCAAAAGGTTTGAGTCGGCTTTCATTGCTCAATTTGAGTACATACGATATTAGGATGTAGGTATGAGCACATTAAAACCTGTGCCTTTGATTAGATATTGACCATTTATCGCGTATATCTGCTAAATTGATGAATAGGTTAAGTAAATCCAGTTCTACGAAACTCTTTGTTAGCGATCATATTACTTTTTCTTTGTTATTCCACTCACCATCCAGATCACAAAAACAGTAGGTCAGAGGTTAACCGACAAAGTGTGAATAAATATCTGATAACTACAATTCAAAAGCTAACAGAATGTTGTTTGAATGTGAAATAACTTTTTGATTATCAAACACTTCTTGTGTGCCAGTAATCCAATTTAGATATACGTAAAGCCGAGTTCTTTACCGATTGTACCTTTTGTATTTGTGTTTACCTATCTACGTACCTATTATTATTATTCATACAATAGAGTCGATGGCTTTCTTCATGCAATTTTAACTACGAAGAACTTCAATCAGAAATTGTATAAATACTTGTATTGTGATGTTTAGATGAAATAAATGATTTTAATAGTTATCTAGTGAAATGAACAAAATGTTTTATTGGATATCGCAAACATTGGTGGTTGAGAGTTTTTATTTTCATATTGAGGTTGATGCTGGTTATTAGATTATTTTTCAATATAATTTTTTATTCATAAGTATCTACGCGATACTTGTTTAAGCTAAGACTATGTTTGGTTAAATTAAGATTACTTAAGACTACATTTTTATAACCCATCTCGTGCCACGGTGTATTTCAGGGGACTATTAGGTTCTGACCCGTGTTGAATAAAATATGTGATTTCATAATGAACATAAAATCATAAAATTATTGTAATATCTTAGCAGTGGCTACCGCGGAGGCAGCACAACTAAGCGCCGAGATAAGAAACGATTTCTCCTGTACGGTCTCTACGCGTGGGGAGTCCCCCTGCTTCTCACCGGGCTGACCGCCGCCATGCAGTTCAGTGACCTACCTCCTTCGATTATCACACCTGGATTTGGTACTAGAAGATGTTGGTTTGTTGGTAAACACTTTTTATTTATTTATTTTTGTTATTATCATGGCTTAGTAATAACATTAATATTCTGGGATATACTATCTAGATCCAAACTAAAGCATTGTTTGTTTATAATTTACAATTAATTATGTGTTCTAAAATGCGGGTAATTATATTTATATGTAATTTTTTTAAAATAAGTATATATAATAGATACTTACTTATGTACATAAGTATTATACATACAAACATCCAAATTAATGCAAACAGACATTACATTCATCCTCTACTGCTAGGCTACGCTATTGCTATAGGTGGTGCGATGTAACTTTGATAATATAATATTATAATGATCTCTATGAAGGCCAATCTTATAATAGTTTTCTTGCCTTCCTTCATAGAGCCTACATATCATAGGTCCACAGAATGAATAGTGATTTGAATTGAGATTGATTCAATTACAAAATCTAGCAGAATATGAATTGAACTTTTTCATTTTTCTGTTACAATTAGATATTAATGTTGAAGACTTGGTTGAATATATTTTATGACATTTGTGAGATCCAGATTAGATCGGAACCATTGTTTTAACTGTATTTTTATTACGATAATGACTTGCTAATCCTATTATCTTAACTATCAAAAAGTGTAACATTATTAAGTACATTAAACGTATTATCTTTTTTCTCTTAGATTCTGTTCTAGTCTTTCAAAACGATTTAGTTATACTATCATCATACACCAGTAGGTACTGATAGAATATTCTCACACAATTGGGTTCTCATTCTACGATGCATCGCTTTTGTAGGCAATCGTACAATTCCCACGATCATCTGCCTTCGTGCCAAAATCTATAATCCTCTCAAGGCTAATGAAGATCTGAAAATATACCTAAATGCCATCAACAGAGGTCTAGACCTAAAAGATTTTTGAAATAACTCTGCGAAATTCAGTACCATTCTGTAGAGTAGAAATGCCTTTTTTCCCTACCTTTTTTGTAGTTTGTTTTTAAACCCGTTCAGCTAGGGAAAATACTTTTACAGTTGGGCACTAAACGGCTGTACTTGAACAATTCATTTCGTTATAAGTTTGTTTTAGCTAAAAGCTCATTCATGTCTGAACGGTATTCGTTGCCATTGCGTATACCTACACACTGCGCGGGTTTCGCTCAGGTACTTAGTGCATTTAGTACGAAGTTTCACGACTAAAGCGAAATAGTTGGTGCCACAGTAGTATACCGCAAAAGCACTCGGTTTTCTCTGCCGCATACGGCATCATAATACGGAATACCCTTTAGGTTAGAATAGGCCTACAAACTATCCAAAAAATAAAGATCGTTTTCATATAATGTTTAACAGCCAGATCAGCAAGGAAATACGTAGGTAAAACCTATGAGAAAATTTTCATTTAACTTATTAAATCTCAAATTAACTACTGTCAGTATATTTTATTTCTTGCTTTACTTTCGTAATAAACTCACATTGTACAACAGCGAGAACTAGTTACTACTGGTTACTTTGTAAGATCAGAAATAAATAGTGCCTGTAACTGAAAGCGTTTACAACATTGTTTAACTAGTAATTAGGAATAGAACACGTTCTAGTATTGAAAGTAACGAAGGCGTGGCATTCATTTTAAAATATTAAAACTTTAGTAGGGAGTTTTCAAGGAGTAGTAGGGGTCTGCCAAAAGGAGCTAAAAGAAGAAGAAACCTGTCTTTTCTTGAAGCGTTTCATCGTAATCTGTAACCCTTGTAGCTTCATGATACTTGGAAGTTAGAGGTTCGCGCAAATATTGAGTGCAGTTCGGACCATACTGGAACGCACAAATCCATAAAACTCTTTGTATTAAGTGCTATGCAGTTAAATTGCGATTCACTGACTGTAGGTGTTTCAAAGTAGATATTATACCTATTAGTTGCCTTTTTTCCACAGACTGGATGAGCGACCTGGTGTATTTCTTCACACCTGTACTGGTATTGGTGGTGTGCAACGTGGTTTTCTTCGCCATCACAGCCTACCGCATTCGTTCCATCAGACAAGAGACCGCTATATTGAAGAGTTCAGAGTCCTCACGAAGTGACAGGCTCAAAAAGGATAAACAGAGGTATATAATTTTATTGTGATGGCATAGACCATTCGAATATTAAAGAATTGACTCTAATTAGACCCACCCACGGCCCAACTGATGAACATGAATGTTTTTTCTTTTTAATTTCGTAGAACAGTTTGCTCAGTGCTGTAGCGATGAAATTCTTGGAATTTTCGTCCGCTAGCTTCATAATAAAATTATTTCACCTTATGATTTTAATAATTAACCTTCACTGTCTACCTGTTCTGTAAGATTGATGGATTTAGCCAATTTTGCATAATCACGCCTCTTTACACAGGTAGGTATATCGATATCACGTAATTAGTTAGTCTACACTAGTCTACAGCATAGATATACCAGTCATTTTTAGACTATACCTACTATATATTACAATGATGATTTTTTTTTACTTAAAGTAGAGTTCACAAATTATAGAGTTACAATAATCTTCTTCTTCTTTCGTGTCAATGATTCATCAAATTATACGGGCGTAGAATTCTGCCATCTTGACCGCGCTATTAGTGGCCTTGTTAAGGTCGTCTTGACTGCAGGTGGTAGGGCATAAGGGGCAGGAAAGTAGGTGCGACATTGACTGCACAGGGGCTCCGCAGTCACACGCGGTTAAGCCCGGATCTCGCATATTCCACCTGCATAAGTTCTGTCTCGACCGGCCGACCTGAGTGCGTAGGCGATTTAGAGACCTCCATACCGGCCACTGGAGGTCGTGACCAGGAGGTAGCCGTTCCTTAGGGGGTACGAAGCTAGAAGGTGGTGGGAGTCTCTCCTTCCATAATGAGACTCTTAACGCAACAGGATGTTCGTGTGCGGCTTCCGTAGTTTTAATAAAGCTTCTGCGACTTTTTAAGCGGACTCTAGGTGCCTAGTTACAATAATTATAAACCGAGATCAAACTAACATGGATTTCTATTATTACCTACGTTATTACATTTTACCATTGCGTAAAACTTACTAGCCCTTAGATGGACGGCCTTTGTATACCTGCCTACCATTGGCCGCATATTGCGAGCGTTTTAATGAACGATTTACTACATGACTCCACCAACTATTATTACTACTCTAGGGGAAGTTTAACCATAAAAACTAGGTTTACCGATTCAGTATCACAGGTTTGTGTGCAGCCATCATTTTCATCAGTAATAAACATATTTTATGTGGCTGTTCCCTTGAGGTAATAAAATGTGTTTTATAATTAAGAGTTATTAGGTAGGTACACGAAAATTGAATTGTTTAGGAACTTAATTACCTTTCAACTTACAATACTATATATTTACACTTTAGGGAAATATCGTTAGATTAATGTATGAAATACGTACTGAATGTTGTGAAATTAATAAACAAAAGGTTGATCGATAAACAAGTACTTACTCGTAAGTGGTAGTAGGTGTGTATTCAACCATTTATCAAAGAATATTTATTACGTCTAACTTTTATTGTAACAGAAGTTGTTCACTGGAGCTTTTATTCGGCTATAAATTTATATTTGTTGAAGAATACCTATTCAACTTTATCGTTCGTAGCTGAAGTTGCAATAAAAATTAGTGTTTAAAAAGTTTAAAAAGATATTTAAGAAAAAGATCACTTGTAGGTATCATGTACTAGATGTTATTTTTCACATGAATATTTTTTTGTTTTGTTCTTAATTATGTACTACTATCACCGGTCTACAAAATAATTTGCGTAAGTACTATTTCATTACCTACTTGTAGGTACCTATATGTAACAAAGATGTAGGTAGTCACAAAGTTGTATCTACCTACAGTATTCTACGAGTACAACTTATTTCTCTACATTAAAACGAATAAACTTTAGACATGTTATAAGAAAAGAACTGGTTTTCTCTAGTTTGTGGGTAGGTAACATTTCGTTTACATAACATAGCACAGACTACAAAGACAAACTTACACTTCTCTGGGAATATATTTTCACAGTTTTATTGTTTTTAATCAAAATTTACTTTTAGTCTAACGCCAAGGAGAACCACAAGTTCACATTTTCTTTGGGTAAATATATTATGTATTTACGTAACAAGGTAACTTTTTAAGCCTGCTATTATGGCAACGTGCACGTGTGACATTCGCAATCTTGTAAACACAATACCTTCGTATGTCAAATTAACATAAGTGCCCCACACCTAGATATCGCTTGTGTGTACGAGTATAAAGTTATGTTTACCACAAAAATTTCTAAGTATTATTTTCTGACTGACAATGACACCGAATTTTGACTTATTCGTTGCTTGTCTGATAGATGCAAACTAATAAAACCCTTTATCAATACTCAATCACTACTACACTACTACACAATACTCAATACTTCTTTGTTGCACCATAAATAGTGGGTAAACATGCATACGTGTGTGTTTAACACTCTTCTGTTGTTACTACCATGTGTGCATGTGTTTGATCTATTCTACCTAGAATTCCGGGTGCTTCAAGTAAGGCGTGATAAAGTTTCTGTCGGGGCAGTCAATGTAAGGCCCGCCATTTCATAATCAATAGCATCGAGACTTGGTGGCCATCACTTTTTGGACTTTTTGTTTTTGGGGCCCCACTAGAATCAACGGAACCCAAGACAACTGTACTCCTTAACACTTGCTAACTGATAGACGAAACTTTGGCACAGGCTTCACCTACTCTTGGGATTGGTGGATTAGATGGCAGTCGCTCCCATAAATGTAGTAATGGATGATGATGACCCTAACTTGTTGATATGCTAAGGCCTATCAATTTGACTACATCTCGACTGTAAGATGATGTTGAGAGGCCTTAGCACATCAATAAACATAAAAAATAAGAAAATATTGTAACTTTCCACTCCCATGTAAACAAAAAACTAACATGAAAGAAAAGCTGATTAACATATAGAATTAGGGAAACATGACACATGCGAGCCACGTATGTGACAATCTACATTAAGGCTCTGATTTAACGAAATGCAGTACTATTTTAGTTAATGAACTCATGGCACGAGACCGGAGTTATGTAGGTAGTCGCTAAGTATCTCAAACATTTCCGGGTTTGTTTATAATTCAGACCATTTAAACGGACAGTATTCACATTCTCATCACAAAATATTTCAGGATGGACGGACTTAAGTTTAGTGGTTGCTTTACATCTAAGGACCAAAGTGACGTAATGATGAGTTCAAATGTAACTGTACCGAAACCATGACTGCCTTAATGAAGTCTGTAAACACAATTGTATAAAATTGAGGGAATCAGTACAAATGCTACGCCTAAAAATACAGTAGGTACCCTGGCGACATAATTGCAAGTTGGCAAATATTGTAGGCGGCATGTCGGCGGAGCTGAATGGTTTCGGCAATTAATGACTGTCGAATGTGGGGTTAGACCGTTAGACAAATACCTTCACCACACGTCAATAAGAATATACGGACAAAATGACTGCATTTAAATTATGTTGAAAATGCTAACAAACTACTTAGTGGGCTTCATAAACATTATTTGAATTTTGATTAAAATATAAATATTCATTTGCAAGCAGATTTGAAAGGTTTAATATCCGAAAATGATCATTTATTTTGACGCAGACTGTACGATACTATAGGTAATATAGGTACCTACTCGTATCTATATTCTCAGACTTCTCAGTCAGCGAAAGATCCATTGCTACTTCATCGCTTAGCAGCACTTGTTGATCGAACTATCGTAAAAATGCAAGCTTTAGATGCAACTGGGATTGAAGCTCGTACCACAGAATAACTAATACTCGTATGCAGAAGAGATTATTGATATTATCGACCTTACCTATACCAAGAGTTCAGAATGATAAATATCATATAAATTATTACTTCAACTTTCAGATATGGGTTATACCTGAAGCTATTCATGGTGATGGGTGTAAATTGGACGGTGGAACTGATCAGCTTCGCAGTCGGAGGCTCCAACTGGTACTGGATCCTGACTGATATCTCCAACATAGGCCTGGGTATCTTCGTGTTCTTCATTTTTGTGTGGAAGAAGAAGGTTCGCAACCTGGTGCGGAAGAGGTACGTGAAACGATATTTCTCTCATTTTTCTAATTTCTCTCTCTCCATTTTCTTCTGTACGGCACGATATCATCGTCATCATCATCTTTTACTGATTTTAGGACTCCTCAAAGGATCTTTGCCACAATCGTCACCATGCAATAGCTCTATAATTTATGAGCTTTATACCTACTTTCTCATTGGCAATTTAAGTTGCAAAGTTTACGTTAATTCGGATGACTTTATAACAGTAGACTAATAAACTAAAAAGTTTGTTGTATAAATATGCCCTTTACACTAAATATACTATGATGATACAAAGAAGGAGGAGTTTTTGATAATACCAGTCCAATTTATCTTATCGGTTATTGCCAACAATTATCAAAATTGAAATTCCTGTAGGGAAAATAATGACCTATTCACACGCCAACGATTCATCTTTTTTCGTAATGGTGATTTACAGCGAGTCGTTAAAAAATTTAATACCTCATAAACTTCAACGAACGTTTTCATAAATTACCTGCTACGCTTGCAAGTTGCTATGAACTTTAAAGCGTTATTGATCTTAAATTGCTTATCCTAAATATGATTTTTAAATAAGTACCATCTACCTATTCTAGAGATGATAGCCCGTCGCCTTTGTAAATCAGTAGACACCAGACTGAGGTGTAGGGCTCGGATCGGGATACAACGCGTGCTGACATGATGATGTGACTGACTGTGAATGAGTCACTATCTTTCGCTCGAAGGGCCGCTCAAATTCTGTGTGACAACAGACACACTCAGAATTTTCAGACAAAAAGGTGGGTTCAGAGCCAGGAGGGTTTGAGACCTATAGGGTTATGAAGCACTGTAGGAAACAGGCTCGCTGGGGAAAACAGTTTAGGTAGGTACCTACGTGAGATGGATTAAATTAAAGTTAGCTCATGTTACGAGGTTATTTCCAAAGTTACATAAGATTACAAAATGGTTACACAATGCTATTTTGATACTTTAGTAATCGTGAAAAGGTTGAGGCAGTAACACCAACGAGCGGGCACGTTGATATGAGGCAACTGACGCGTCGCAGCGAATTTGCGCCTTCATTGCAATTTGCCGACGTAGCACTGAGCACTGTGTGCCTACAGACCTCTGGTAGGTACCTACCTATTGCAGGAATCCAAAGACTACGTCACTCGCTAAGGTATTACTTTTATAAATATGTATTTGAGATGTAAAGTATATACCTAACTAAGCCTCAAAATTTTGCTCGTGCTCTTAATTTCTATATGGTGGTAACACAATGCTTACAGTAGGCCTACCTAGTATGGTTCTACCACATTACATCGCAATAACTAAATATAATATAGCAATCTACCTTTTGTCATTAATCACTATCATTGCCTTCTGTCAACATCACCGCACGTCCTAAGTAAACCGATACTATGGTGTACCTACCTGCGTATTACACCATGCTGTCAATGTTGACATGCATTATTTAAAGACGAGATGAGGCAGTGAAATATCAGGTTCATGTGTATAGAGAGGGATATACGAGTAATTTAAAATTAGAAAGTCGATTAATTTAATTCTTTCTTGAATATAAGTTCGAATCGCCCCCTCTTTTCCGCGGGCAAGACGGGGACACCGTGGATTATATTATTATATTCTGTGACCGTGGCCCTTGCACTAGAGCAGCCGGGATGCGAGGGAAATGTCTTATGAGTCAGTAAGATGATACGAATGATCTGAAAATCCGAATCTTCGCGTGGTTTTAGGCGGCTTGAGACCGACAAGAGTCCGATTATATTCGTGTTATTTATATAGGTAGGTATACCTACATATATTATATATTACGTATAGGTAAGTATAATAGATACAATCTTACAATAAGTACACAAAACGTGGAGTATTTTCTATGAACGAGTTTACCAACAAACAACAGTAGCGTGTTTGACGTTGATAACATCACCATCTAGCATTCCAAGAATGGTTCGATAGCAATCTGTAATCTTTTAATCAAGTTAGTGTAATGTTGCATTCACTGAACTATGATTAAAACGAAAATTTATATTTGACCTTAGAAACTACCAGAGATCGTGCAAAATGCATTTGATGTTAAATGAAATAAAGATATTTGTCCACTCGTTCCGGCCTATTCATGCTAAGAGAAGCTTAACTGTATCCGTTTTTCCCCACCATTCATCATTAATATCCCAGCATTAATCCACCAGGATTGATCCATCCAAAAGCTTACACTTACTTAGGAGTCTGGGGTCCGCTTAATTACTTACACTTTCTCCTCCTGATGTGACTTGACTGCAACTGCCGTTGGCAAGAGAGAAAAACTTATGCCAGAACCTTGTTCCTTAAACAGCAGGTGAACTTGGACCCCGAAGATCTTGATGGACCCCGGTTACTATGGTGATGAATGACATCTTCACTGTCATTGATTCTTTGTATCTTCTCTTCAGATTCAACATTACCGTTGGCCGCACAGACGCCGAGCCCGACGCACGCGTTGGTAAATGGAACACAACGAGTACAGCTCCCACAGAAGATACACGGATATCCACTGACGACTCCGCACTCAGATTGAGGGACATGCATTAATGCAAGGTGATTTACCTACCTATGTCAAATGTGATGAGTTTTTTTCTGTAATTATGTCTAATTAAGGGTAGGTATGTAGTAGTAGTACCTAAGCCTTCTCGAAGAACGATCTCGGACCCTCTCGACCAATTAATACATTAAGGTGGCAACATCGACACGAGAGCAGAAGGTTTCTGATTAACCTAGTCCGCCCTACTTGTTATCTACATGTACAGGTATCTACATGTAGGTACTTACGTTTCGTTTAAACGACCACTATTTTACATAAGTACCTACCTATACTTATCTAGTTTCTCTTAATTTATGCTTGATAGAAAGTCTAAATACGGTTTGAAAATATTTGGTCGGAAAAAAAATCTCTTGTTTGTAGTCACAGGTGTTGAGTTCCCAGTCTAAGAATAAGTGCGTGACAAAGGTGACTAAAATATTTTATTAAAAAGTAGGAAATACTCGACATGCAAATTTCTATACGTCATGTAGGTAGGTATATTTCTTGAATTATTCTACTTAGGTATTTGGTAGGGCCTTCTTAATTTGCCAACTAATAAATTATTTTTATTGCCTCGTTGGCAAACTAAAGTATTGGTAGGTAGTTAATTTATCCAATTTAAATTATCTCCACCAAACGCCATCAGTTAAATCTGATTAATTCTGTGTTTGCAGATTTGAATACATGACACCGATGAGCCAAAGAATTCTCATGAACAAAAGATGTATCATGTTGTAATTGCTAGTCATATCAATAGCCTGCAGGATAAGCAGCGAACAACACGAGGAAAAAAAAATGCTTCAAGACATAAGTACCTAGTTATAATCTAAGTATTGACTATTTAAGTTTGACTAATATTGCGCGCATTACTATTTTACATAGAACGATATTCCACCGAGGGAAATAAGATTTTCTTTAATAGGTAGGTAGATATTATAATATCTGTGGCCGCTTGTTCATAATGCGTCTCGCCCCCAAATAATTGGAACAAGGGCAGGCAGATGATGTACCTACCTATTAGGTACCTAAACATCGCTTCTTAAATAACATGTTTTAAACACAAAGATTAACGATCATGTAGGTAGAACGTTAGCCAACATGAAATTATAGAAAATATTTGGTTGATTTAGCCCCAACAACGTGAATATAGACTTCCAGCTTATACGGTGGTACAAAATGATCGCCTTCAGCATATTCGATTATGATAGATTTGACAGTCATCGCATTTTTTGCGTTCAGCGCCATGAACGGTTTCTCTTTGGATGAATTAATGTATACTCGTACCTTTATCGAAATCTGTCTTATAGTGTTAAGTAATAGCTACTAAGAATTGTTAATGTATTGTGTGAAATTGTGTGTGCTTGCTTCAAAAATATTTCTTAGTTATAAGATATACCTACCTATACCTACCTACTACACGCCAGAGAAAATATCACTTGATAGCACTTGATCAATAATAATCAATATAATTCTTGTATACCTAAGTACCTATTTATATTTGTTGAGGAAAATGAAGAAAAGGGAAAAGATCTTGATATTCATTATGTAAATTTTCTGATGTCATATTTTCATTTTGCATATCATGTAGGTAACTACACAATGAAACAACCTACATTTTAGCTTGTAAGTAAGTATTTCTAAATAAAACCCAAATTGAGGGTATCGTGACATTTATTATTGTTCGGTAACTCTTAGGTAGATAAGTGTTCAAAATCCTGAATTGTGTCATACACAGTGGTCCATGGCTCATGGCACAGTGGTCCATGGCTCATGGCACAGTGGTCCATGGCTCGTGCCACAGTGGTCCATGGTTCATGCCCCACTGGCCCCATCACTGGTCACTAATAGCAGAAGAGTATGACTATGAACCACAATCCTCTAGGTTGACTATTTTGTTCATCATACCAATAGATGCATGTCATAGAGATCTTTGAGTCCAACAAATTCAAGTAGCTTCTTGGTCTTAAATCGTGTGGGAAATTATAATTTCGAAAGGTAAAAAGGTGAAGGTACGTATTTGTTATACCTAGTAGGTATAGTAACACTACTCAAAGTCATTTAGTGTTTATTTTAAGACATAAATGGATGTCCTAATCTAATATCCAATAGATAGAGCTTTTATTAATGGTCTTTTAGCTCAAGATTTTGGAAAATACCTACGCTTTAGGTAGTTCTGAAACACTTAAAAATGTTAGTTATCACTGATTTGAATTTAGAATAAGTTTATCTTTGTTTTTTTGGGAAATACGTTTTTGTTACAATATTTTTGTTATTACATAATTAAGATGTTTTAAGTAATAGGTACCTAGGTATTAGGTATACCTACCTATCACGTGTCGTAGGTACCAACCTACTGGACTTCAATGTCGATAGGAATTTTATTACTTATAGGCTTTATTAATTGCAATGTGTTTATCTATGTGGGTGCTGCAACTGCTGCAAGTACTTGCTTGCTTAATTTGTCAAATATTTGATTGTATGTACTTATAAATAAATTTTATTTCAATTGGATGTACCTATTTGGGAAAGCCAAAACTTGCTGCTGTTTGCAACAGTACTGGCCGCTGGCGCCTTGCGTCGTCTTGTCGGTCTTGTAGCCTTATTTAAATTTTTAGCCGTTTTGAGTGTGACAGCTTTACATAAGCGGAATAGAGCTAATGGACTTCCATAAATAGACAGTAAATTTTTAGGTAGGTAGGTAGGTAACTATTGTGTTTTTTTATTATCAGTTATGCAAAATACAGCCCTCAGGTAGGTACCTATGTGCCATGTAAGGATATTCTCTACTAATAATATTGAATTAAATTCTGAAGTACCTTATTCGTCTACATGAGTGCCTAATGCCAATGTTAATTAATTAAGTAGGTACCTAGGTACCTACCTACTTAAATATTTAAAAAATTAAATTCGTACCTACCTCTATAGATAAGTACCTACCTACGATAATCTTTTATGTCTACTTGGTTAAAACTATATAGGTATGATGAATAAAATTTTAATAAAATATATTTCTTAATCTTAACAATATTGTTTTAATTTACCTATTAATAATATTCCTATATTTGACCTACGAATACCACCCCCGTCGTCGTCCGAGGTGGCCGTACTGACGTCCTCCCCTACCATTTCCCCCTTGGAGAACAACCCGCCCCTTGCCTGCAGTCCACTGTGCCCTAAGATCGATAGAGGGACATGGCAACGCCTCCCATTCCCGCCGCGCTGCCTGGCAACGTCTCACCTGCTAGTGGGAGGTGCTGTCTTTCCAGCCCACGTATCCTTTAGAGTAGTTTAGAGCTACCCCAGAATTGAAAAGAGTAGTCAACATCCTCAGTATAGTTTGATACACATTTTTATTGTTTTATTTTCTTATCAAAACAGCAGCAACGCATAGCGTGCTCTTTTCAATATTGTTCAATAACGTTCCGTTGGTGCTAAAGCTGGCTCCTCGAACAAACCCAACGTAGTTTTGACATATGCCATGATGATAATGTCACAGATGTCACTCACTCAGTCACTGCACTGTCACTGATGTCACTTAATTAGGATTTTTGGATGCCGAAAATTTATTTATTACGCTGTTTTTTTTGTTTAATAAATGTGATACCTAGCATCAGAATAACTAAAAGCGAAAAAGTATTTTTTGTTTTAATTTGTAGAGCATTTATTTTTAAATTAGGTAAATATTATGTAGAGCAATTTTCATTATTTCTAATGTTGAATAATCATCTAAAGCCGAAGTAAATAAGAATTATAATAAATGAAAATAACGATGTTCGATGCTTATGTAGACCCCATTAAATGATTTTTAGTTGTATATCACTCCAATGCATCGGTAATATAGTATCAGTAGATCATTATCTCACAAGTGCGTGTAATTTGAATAGGAACAGCAACCTTTGGACTTCGCATTGATGACATGTATAACGTAGGATACACAGTACCTTTAGGAATATTATCGTTTGCCGTCATTGTGTCGTATTTTTTTATGATGAGTCCACAAGGTAGGTCAGTTTATATATAAAAATAAATTTTATAATTTAGGCCTAATCTGGGCATACTATTATTACTAAGCTGAAGAGTTTGTTTGTTTGGTTAAACGCACTAAGTAATCTCAGGCCAAATTACCTCAGGGCAAATCTATTTCGAATTGAAAAAATATTTTTGTGTTGGATAGCCTTCAATGAAACAAATAAATAGGTGCCACATGTACCTAATAAGTCAGGGGCGAAGCCACGGAGGACAGCTAGTAAAATATAAACATGTATCATTGTAGAACTTGTATTTAGTAATCATTTGTTTTATGTCTAACTCCATCACTTATTGAAAACATCTTTTTTGTGTAAACTGAATAGTTGCAAAAATATTTATTGTTCTAAGACATGTTTCAACTGCAGGTGAAATGGCAAACAATGGTCTTCTTTTCATATCCAATGTTGGCAAGGCTCACATGGTTTGTCAAAGAGCTTCCAAGTTTGTCCGAAGAGTGTTATATGTTAATATAAAGGAGAATATAGACTTAGATGTTGCATTACCTGCAATTAGTAATCAAATAGTGAGTTTATACACTAAGGTAAGCTATTTTATAATAATAAAGTTACTTAAAATTAATACTTCTAGGAGCTGATTGAATCCCTATGATCCTACTCAGATTTGACAGATCTGTAAACTACACTAGTAAGAAAATTGTGCCATGATTGTAACATCCCTACTCCATACTTATTTTGTGTATTATCATTGAAAGATGTATTATTTTTGTAAGTCTAGGTAGTGATTGTTTTCTGTTCTAGGCCTCTGCAACCTGCGCTAATTTGGATGTAAGGCTTATGTTGAATCCTAGTAAATCAAAACAGAAAATTAATACAAACTATACCATAGACATGATTCTGTATGATAGTGAATTGGCCAAGGAGGTTAATCAACTGAAAGCATCTGTGGCCACTATTGGCAATGACTGTAAACTACAAAGCATTGGTTAGTATGTTAATAATAGGAATTATTGATAAAAAATAGAGGCAGTATTTGGGCAGTGCAAGAGGGACTGGATGTTCTATAGAAGATCTTGTTACATATTTACTCTTTGAAAAAAAAATTTTTTTTTTGAAAAGTCAAGGAATAATAAAGCTTACTTCACAAACATACCTCTAGATCTGCTTGATGGGTATGGCCAATTTGCTTCTACTTTTCTTCAGGCTTAGCTTATCAATCAATAGACATTTCGAACCTATTAAGGCTGATCACACAGGTCTAGGAACACCTTTATAGGTGCATAGGTATAATTATAGTGTCATTAGTTAGTATAAAAATACTTACCTAAATTATACATATTTTAGATTTTCAAGATCCTGAACAAGAAACCAGTCAGGATACCGTGAAAAGGTATGAAAATGTAGCTCTTGGTGGTACATTTGATCGCTTGCATAACGGCCACAAGATACTGTTGTCGCAAGCTGCCCTACGGTCCACCAAGCTTGTCACGGTGGGAGTCACTGATGTAAATATGATACAGTGTAAGGGACAACATTTTAGAGCAATAACATGACTGTGTAAAAAAGTGTATTTAATTAATACCTAATTACCATAATTTCGGTCATTAATCCTATCATAATTTTTTTAAACAGTTGTGTAATAGATGTACAATCTATTGCTTCTTACATTGCCTTTTAAAAGTAACTGTGTCTTTAATGGTGAGGTAACGAGTGTGCTTGGTGCTGAGTTCATATTTACAGGATGTACTAAAGGTGCCATGAATTTTTCAGTTAGAAATTACAGCTAGTACTCATAGTCCATATAACACGATTCCTATCAGTTGCCGATTAAAATTATTGTACCTATATTAAAATTATTTTTACAGCTAAAAAGTTGTGGGAGTTAATAGAACCGGTGGAAGTGAGAATGAATGTAGTATTGAACTTCTTGAAAGATATCAACCCTGATCTTGAATACAACGTGTTCCCGTTAAAAGATCTTTATGGACCTACTAAGGATGATTCCAAATATCAGGTATTATCAGAATTTTATAATATATACAAATCACGGCGATGTTGCCATCGTGGCGATGCGATGTTGCCATCGTGACGTATTAATTGGTTTCACGACAATGCCGCTACAAACGGTGAGAGCCCGAGCATAATAGGTATCACTCTTAGTGAAGGCTTACTACATGAAGGAGGTAGGACGGTATCTCCCGTCCGAAATGAGCTGTCCGACTGGGGAAGTACCTCCGCTCTACAGAAAAACGCGGCCATAATAACCATCGTATTGTGTTCCCGCCTGTAATTAGGGTAGCCAGAGCTCACTGTACCCCTCTTCATCCAAAGATGCGATTTAAAGACATCGCCATGAAACTTGTATCGTTCATCATAGGCACTTAATAATCTGGTGTGGGCTGGAACCTCCAAACGGAGGCGAGCAGCGCCTCCCACTCGCCACGGGACACGCTGCTGCCTGCAGCCAATCCGGCCGGGGCGCCAGTGGCCCTCTAGAGGGATGCTCCGAGGCTCTCCACGTGCCCCTCTGACTAGCAGAGGGCACAGTGGGGAGGCAGCGAGGGACGAGCTGATTGTCTGCGCGCCAACGTGGTGACAGGACGGCCGCCTATCACCCTACACCCACCGTCGACGAAGTGGCGCGATCCTCGCCCCACACCCTACCCTACCGTAGATGGCCCGGGGTCAGCTAGGGTGCGAGGGATATGCCTATTAGGTACCCTTACACCCCGGTAATTAAGACCCTAAAACGGTGTGCGGTTTTAGTCGATTCGATCCCGACATAACCACGGCCGACGGGGGTGGTATCCATGGGGATTTCCGCACGATAAAAAAGGCACTTAATAATCAATAAATATGTTATAGTGATTTTGAAATTTCGACCGGTACCTAGATGTAATACGGGCTGAATGTCCACCCACGATAACCGATAATTACACAAATAACTAAAATTGAAGCTAAGACAACCGCTTTCTAGTAATATAGGGTACTCAGTATCCATATAAAAAAGCGCTTATTTTAGTTTTTTTGTGGGTCTATCTATATGTTAGACTTGGCTAATCTCTGGAATGTCGGGGCCAATTTTGACGGGACTTTCACGGGCAGATAGCTGATATATCATTAGGCGTAACTTAGGCGTACAATCATTATTTATAGAATAAAAAAAGATATATCCAGACCTTATTTCTTATTCCAGTCATTTTATTTCTAGTTAATCATTGTAAGTGAGGAAACTGAAAAGGGGGCCAACAAGATCAATGAGAAGCGGGTGGAAGGTGGTTTAGCACCCATGGATGTGCATGTGATCAGGTTGGCGGCAGACCCCAACGCTCAGAAGCACGTTGAAGAAGAGGACAAAGTCAGCTCTAGCAATCTGCGCATGAGGCTCCTGGGCACATTGCTAAGGCCTCCTGTGGTAATATATTTCGAATTTAGAAACGTTATAGATTAATAAATACCAGTTTAATGAAAGCACAGCAGAGGAAGCTCGTGATGAGCGGTGGACAGAAGCAGATGGCGGTCTGTCATCGTGTGTATGTATGTAACTTAATGGGATCAGTGAACTAATGTAGGTACAAGATGATCATGAAATTCGTGTAATTCAGCCCCAAGTGATCTATACAAATACAAAAAAATAATTAAAATTGGAGTGTCTATTTGTAATATTAAAATCACGGCTTTTCACTAAGTGCATTTAGATGTATAAACGGTACATGTACCAAAACAACATTTTTTACATTTTTTGTCTGATTGGCTGTCTGTCTGTTTGTTCTACTTCATTAGTAATGGAATCCTTTAAAATGTAATAAAACAATAAAAGTTGCGCTCTATTTGCAGGCCAATCCAAATATTCCTGACTGGCCGTATGTCATCGGATTAGCAGGAGGTATTGCTAGTGGAAAGACTGGTGTTGCACAAAAGTTGAAGTAAGTGTTTGGTATTTTTTAAACAACAGTTACTAAAGCAGCACTCAATAAGAGTATTATTTTAGGACGAAAATTACCTAATTCAAAGATATCGAAATGTTAACACTTATATAAAACTCTTATTCCTCTTTGTTATTCAAGACTAGCTGCGCACCCTGGCTTCGCTCCGGTGCAATTAAATTCACAATACCCATGGACTTTACAAAAAAAATTCTTTCATACAAACCTTCTGACAATAACAAACACAAAATAAAACAAAATCCAATTTGGTGCAGTCGTTCAAAAGTTATGCGCGTACATTACATTTCGGTGATTCATTTTTATTCATATAGATTTCCTGAGGTCGGGATGGCTAGTACAGGGCCATACAGCCAAAACTATTTTCAAGGCGTTTTTTCGACCTTGAATATATTTTCATTTATTTATTTATAATTATGGCAACACCTAGAAAGTAAACGCCTTAAATTAATAATTAAATACTTTTCATAAACTTGCATTAATATAAGCATATTTTCCTATGTTAGGGCTAAAGGTGCTGCTATAGTAGACTGCGATTTGATTGCGCACGAACTGTACAAGCCAGGCTTGCCGCTCAATGGGACGTTAGCCGAAAACTTCGGCAAAGATATAATTACGTCATCCGGTGAGGTTGATAGGAAGAAACTGGGACAGATCGTATTTAGTGACAAGGTACGTCGAACAAAGCACGAGCGCCTTATTTATAGAAGTCATTACAGTGTTCTATTTGTATTTTTCATAAGATTATTATATTTTAGGAACAACTAGAAAAGCTAAACAGCCTAGTTTGGCCAGAGGTGATCGCAGAAACTCACCGCCGAATCCAGGCATTGGGTAAAGAAGGTCACAGGGTGGTGGTGATGGAAGCTGCTGTGATGGTACGAGCCAAGTGGTACAACTTCTGCCACCAGTTGTGGGCGGTTTTTATTCCAAGGGACGAGGTGAGTCTCGATTATTATATAATTATTTCATCATTCAATTTCGGGCATTCGACTGCGACTTCAATCACTTCAATGGCCATTTATTCGATTCCCACTATATTAAACAATATTTCGATCAATTACCATTGTACTATCACTACCTACTTAAGACATTACAGATTTGTTGATCTGTTTGATCTGATTTTGTTGATCAACTTTTACAATCGACTGTAAAAGTTTAGCTTTCGTGCGATCCCAAATCGATCTTTCCATCGCAATTCATTAATTGGTCTTGAAACATATCTTTAAACTTTTATTTTTCATACCGCTTAGGTGGCCGGCAAGCACATGGCCCATCTGATGGGAAGCGGTCACCTTGGCCTATGGACGTATGCCACACCAGGGGCGTCACACTCGTGCTGCCGACCCTGGAAAATCCTTCTAATACCCTTCTTGAATCCCATATTGTAGTCGCTAGGGAAAACCGCAGCAGGGAATAAATAGAATATTGTTGATCAACTTCTACAGTGGACTGTAAAAGTCGATCAAATCATGTTAATACACCTACAATTATCTCCCTGTGAGATCCATAAACCCATCTTTACATCGTAATTGAATTGTGTACTAACTTTTAAATAAATCATTTGTCTAGTTGTCTAGTTCTTGAAACACAAATCTTGTTTGTACCAGGCTATCAAGAGGTTACAGGAGCGCAACAATTTGTCTGCAGAAGAAGCTCGTCAAAGAGTGGACGCTCAGCCGTCTAACCAGGAACAGATTGCGCAAGCCAATGTCGTGTTCAGTCCATACTGGAGCTATGAGTACACGCAAGCACAGATCGACCGCGCTTGGCAACAGCTGCAAGATCATCTGGCTACAAGAAATGGAACAGAGAAAACACAATAAACTTAGTCTTACGTATAGGGTACTCAAAGTGTGCGTGACTCCCGTGATTCATTGGCCTAATGTAGGCCTTGAGTGTCATAAGCAAGGACACTGCTAGCTATTCGGGTGTATGCTGGTTTGCTACTACCACCTTAATATGAGTTTATAGTATCAATCATGAACGTTTAAAACCTACGGACAGAAGAGAAAAAAGAAGAAGACATAAAATGGTGGCGGTTAACCATGTGTGAGTGAATTTGGTTTGCAATTTGTTACCCTTTAATTGAAATGTGATTCCTGTATATTTTTTCTTATCTTACTGTCTCTACAATTTTTACATCATTTCACTACACAAGACATGCTATATTTTTTTTCGTAACATACACTGACTGAATCGAATGATGTTTGCCGCTTAGTGCGTACAAGCAAGAAAGCCGAGTCTAGTGTTGTTATCTGTATTTTTCAACGCGTTCCGTCCATAGATATTATACGTTCATGGTATCAATCCAATAAAAATCACTACACAAATCTATCTTATTGATTTATTGCTCGTGATAAGCAGTATTTATGGAATGGATTAAGTAAAATCATGTTAATAATAATAATATGCCCTAAGTCCTGCTTTTGTTCCTACGGACTGCGACCATGGGTTCAAAAAGTAACAAAATGTAATAGGTAGGTATCTATGTATTAACGTAAGTTGCAATACAAAGGTGGTGCTGTGGATATGGTAATATCGTCAACAATAATAAAATTATGAACTAATTAAGGTACTTATATCGATGTACAGTACTCAAAATTTGATTTGGCACGTCGATTCTATTGAACATCAAATTGATAGTTTGATATCTTTATAGAGTGGTTGAAACCGTTTGTGTTTTTAAACAGTATAATATTTAACTGTTGTAAAAAGATGAGAGATCGCTCTACAAAACCGAAGTATGTCGATCTCACTCGAACTCTCTCGCTCTTCTTCACGACGTGCCAAAATCAAAAGCAAAGTAACAAGTTCAAATACTATTAGTGACAAATTAGATCGTGCTCATCGTGATACTAGTATAAAGTGATTGTATCAGCAAAGCGAAGACTTTTCTTCTAAAGTCTAGCTTGTTCGCATGGAATCACGAAGGTTTGAGTCATTAAAGTGTTAATGTTAAGTAGGTAACCAGTTTAATACTTTTTACCAATAAAATTTTAATTCTCGTAATTAAACCAGTGCAAAATGTTTATAAAAAATATCGAAATAAAAGAAATATCTAAGTAGATAGATCTATATTATTTATGCATTTACGTGATACACAAAATAATGTTAATTTATTTATAGGCTGCAGAGATAGATTAAACGGTTATTTGTAACAGTTTATTGCTAAAAATATACAACACTACATTTTAGACAAAACAAATAGATAAATAAATTTAAAACGACGTTTCATCTTAAGACAGCCTTCGCTAAACGCGATTTATAAATGCATTTAGTGAGAAGGCTAAATTTAATGTACTAGAAATATACATGGTGTACAAATAAAGTGTCATCTTTGCAATACGAACCAATTTAAGAGCAAGTGTGTTGATAAATAAGTTCGCATCGCATATTAATATTACCTATTTACATCTAGAAATGGCATGTAATTAATTTGTTACATTTATGTAGGTTAACTAATTATATGTATAGAATTGTTTCAATAAATAAAGTACCCAATCATTTTAAATATCTTTCGTTATTGACTTAGTTTTAGTTTGAAGGTATATTTTGAAGGTACAGTACCTACCTACGGCTTTTGATTTTGGCATGTCCTTCCGGAAGGAGAATGAGAGTTCGGCCAAGATCGGCATGCTTCGGCCTTGTGAAGCGTTCTCTCTATTGCACAGCGCTATAGCTTGATATCTTTTGATGTAATTAAAACCGAAGTTAAAGATTTCATGTTTTATATTCGCAAACAGTTTTAACTACTCTGTAAATATATCAAACTGTCAGTCTCATGTCAGCTGATCTTGGCAAACTCACCCTTCAACGTACGTGACAAATTAAAAGCCGCTTACTTCCGCGTACTAGAGCCCTCACGTATGCTGGTTAGCAGATGAGGTTTCTTTGAACCCTGAAGATCTTGATACACCCATACACCCATAAATACCAAACCTAATTCTATTCAAAAATATTAATTAATGATATTCTTTTTAATCAACGCAAAAGTTAGTATCCGGTACGCCTTTACCCAAACATCACTTGGACATAGTCAATCCTTTAATAACAGATAATGGGTAAGTAGGTACCCTAAATTACCACAGTAGTTACACCTCTCCCTAAATAACTAATGTCAATTTTTGAAATTACACTGATCATGAAAATGGTTTTATAAATTATAGGAAGCTAAGTGCAATGATTTTTATGTAACGAGTTGATAACGTAAAATGTTATTTGATGATTGAAATGTTCTTCAAAATATATGCTCAAATAGTTCTGTCTACTTATATGGGGCGGTGCTGACCAACGAAGTGGTCTAAGTTATAAAATATGAAGTTATTTTGCCTTATTGTAATAATTTATTCATGTAACGTAATGGGGCAAATAGAACAACCGAACAGCGCTGTATCCGACTTTGAAACTCGCCGCATAAATATGATTGTAAGTAGGAATTAAATTCTCCCGGGCCCACTCTCCTGCTCTTTTTTGTTATCTTGACTTTTACGGTAGCGACTGCCGTCTGACCTTCTAAACCCGAGGTGAAGCTTACGCCAGAGCCACGTCCGTCTATCAGCACGTGTACCGCCTCCTGACGATGTCGGCCGGCATTCATTGTATGTGGATCAACATTCTTGATCAGTGGCGATATTTGATTCTACCCTCGAAGAAGCAATTAATAACTTTCTATTTGTTTCAGATCGATATAGTTACACTGAATCTAAAGAAAAATGGCTGGTCCACTATTATCTGTTTTGGTAACTTCCCCGATGAACTTTACATCAAATTGCGGAATATATCTTACCCCCACGCGTTATCCAATATTGAACTTGAAGATGAAGACGTAGGCGAAGTTGTACGATATTACGCAAACACCATCATAGTAAACCTGCTAGACATTGAAGCGTATGAAAGCACTATTTTAAAATTACGAGACTCCCCCTATTGGCACCCACATTCCAACATTATTTTCTATTATCACGAAAATAATCATAATCATGAAATCCTAGCTAAGATATATTTTAGTTTGTGGTACTACAAAGCTATAAATGTCGTAATATGTCAATACGATGATATCCAAGAAGTGCTCTTGGTATCGCACTATACTCCGTATATAAGCGAATCTTACCAGCTCGACCACCTTTACGGTTGCTGGACTACAAGAATAATTGGAATGCCTGTATCAGGATTTGATGAAGGATTTACTTGTGTACAAAAATGCCACAATATTACGTCAGCTGCTAAAATAAGAGCGAATAATCTTGGTACTTGTATTGGTTTTAGTATACACACAGTTCCATATAACGCCACGGAAATACTGTCAACTTTGAATTTATTCGAAGAAAAAGGCAAAAATCTTCACGGTTTCAAGTTTAGAGTTTACACTTCTGAAGTCGAACCGTTCCTTCTTATAACAGACCACGGAAATGGAAGCTACACTTTGGGCTCTAGAGATGGCACCATTTGGAATTCAATGGCTAAACTAATGAATTTCAGCCTAGATCTCTCACCTAGCGTTAATGAATTGAAGTCGCAATTTAATTTCGAACGAAGTATCAGTCAGTTATTTAATTTTGCATTCAGGCAAGCGGATTTGTATTTGGGCCCAATTTATTTATTTGATGTCGCTGTAGTAGAAGTCGATTACACATTCCCTTATAAAGATAGTGGCGTCTGCATTATGTCCCACAGGGCAGGTTTTGATACGTCACTTTTCGATGCAAAAATGTTATATGCTAATCAAATCAATATAATTGAATTTGTACTTTGTTTTTTGGGTGTTTGGGCTACATTTTCATTTTACCAAACGGTCGAGATGGGAAATTTTACTTGCGATCAATTTGGAAAAGATTTGCTGAACGCTTTCAGGAACGTTTTGTTGATTACTCTTTGTAACCCGCCAAAGCGAAGTTTTTTCCGCCTTTTCTTAACTATATCTATATGGAGCTTTTTTGTACTGAATTTTGCAAATCAAGCTATTATAATATCTTTATTGACAGCAGCCAAAAGGGGTAAAGAAATAGATACTTTTGAAGATATGATTGAGAAAGGGTATTTAATATACGGCATGTCGTCTCCAGATTTCATACTTCCTGATACCGAAGAAAGATTCCGTATAATTAACACTAGATTGGTTCCGGTTCAAGATCTCTTCGAATGTGTCAGGGATATAAGTCATGACAGTCATCGTTTATGTCTAATAGATTGTTCTATAGGACGATACTTGGAAAGAAACCGGTTAAATGATCAAGGAGAACAATATTTGCACGTCGCTCAGATAGATAGAATGCATAGTCATTATTTGACCATATTGCTTATAAAACATTCACCTTTAACGGAACAGTTTAATAAACACATGATAACATTTTGCGAAGCTGGACTTATAAAGAAGTGGGAAAGTTACCGCTATGCAGCTATAAAAGAAGATCCGCCGACAAAACCACTAGGAATGGACGATATGAAAACTTTATTTAATGTATATTATTTCGCTCTTGGATTTTTATGTATTATATTTTTGTTAGAATTATTCATATTTTATGTAAAACGAATTTTCAAGTGCTGTCTTCGAAAACATAGACTGGGTGGGTAGTTGTAAAAGTTTTAGATAGGTACTTAGTTAGCAGTTAGCACAGGCGAGTAATTGAGGTACAACAACGTAGGCACATAGAGCGACAGCTAACTAGTAGGTAATAGGTCTTATTAGGTTAGGCTTATTTTTATACTACTAAGGTGGTAAACAAGCCCACAGACCTTTTGCTGGTAAGCACTTTCCCGTTACACCTAGTTACTTGTGCAAGAACCTCGATCAACGCTACTCACCATTAGAAATACAACACAGAGGTAATTAGTCTGTGTACAACTCACTAAACCAACCGTTCTCCACGCAAGGACAAAATTTTGAATTTACTGTTTCGAATATCATGGCATTTTCATGCTCCCATGGATTTTTTTAATAGTCGATAGGCTCGCGTTTGACCACTAACTCACCTGATGGTATGTGACGCTGTGGTCGATGATGGAGCATGCTTGCCTAGAAGCAGCCTGTTCACTCTTGAGTTAAAGACTCCCAGGTTATAGCTTTCCGGAAACAGATTCGGGCAGGGCATAAGTACAACCGATAAAAAATCGAGAGGCAGCAATTCTGCGCCGATGCTCCAGACTTTGGAGTCTAGCCTGGACCAGCGCTTCATTGTTGATGAGCCTCTTGGCTCGTCTCTCAATCGACTCAAGCGCTTCCAGGTGGTGTTTAGCTGAGCCGTCACAGAGATGCGAACAGTGCACCATGCACGACCGAACTTGCGCTTGATATAAATTGAGGAGCTGTTCCGGCGTGAAGTGTTGTCTCACCTTCGATAGGATACCCAGCTTTTTAGCAGCAACTTAGCCTTCTCGTCAATATATGGGCCAAAATTGAGGGTAGAGGTGAGCGTTACGCCAAGAAGGTGCGTGGGAGTAGGAGTATGCGTGGGAGTGGGAGTGGGAGTGTGCGTAGGAGTGGGAGTGGGGGTGTGCGTGGGAGTGAGAGTGGTAGTGTGCGTGGGAGTGGGGTTGGAGTGGGAGCGGGAGCGGGAGAGGAAGCTGGAGCGGCAATGGGAGCAGGAGTGGGAGTGGACGCAATAAGCGACATCCACGCGAGCGGAGCCGCGGGCAACAGCTAGTACATAAAAAAATCGCCCACATTCACGAATCTACATGCATATTAGTATTAGTAATAAGTGGATAATGTTGTTAGTAGTAGGACTAGTAGGTATGATTAGTAAACTGTGTTCTAGATATTTAAAAAGTAAAATAATGTATTGTTGTTGTTTTTATTTAAACTTCTGTAGTACTTATAATAAATCTGTAGAAAGTAAAATTCTGTACATTGAAAATATCAAAAAAATAAATGGCAGGGGGTGTTACTAGACCGACACCGAACCCAAAAATGAGATTAAAAAAATTTTTGTCTATCTGTCTGTCTGTTTGTTCAGGCATCACGCAAAAACTACTGGTTCGATTACGATAAAACTTGGTATAATTATTCTTCAATATCCTGGGCAGCACACTGGGTACTTTTTATGGTGACAGGACGGCCGCCTGTCATCCTACATCCCACCGTCGTCGTCGAAGTGGCGCGATTCTCGGGGGGTCAAGGGGGCCATCTTAAAACCCCAGGGTCAACTGGTGAGCGCGGGATATGCTCTAAGCAATCTTGCAACTGAAGACTTGAGACGGCGTGCGGTTTTTATGAGGTCAGTCTTAACCATTCCTGATGGCTGACGGGGGTGGTATCCGAAGGAATTTCCGCACTAACAAACGAATTTGAAACGGAATTCGAAATCCACGCGGGTGGAGCCGCGGGCAACAGCTAGTCGCAAATACAATAATAGTTTAATATAACAAAAAGATTATTTACCGGGGTAAAATCTTGCGTGAATTTCATGATTGGGCAAAAAGCCCACTGGAATCTCTGAGAGACTGTCCAATTTGGTTCATTGTGGTTTAATGGTGCCCTTTACACGCAGGGTCTATCGCGAGTGCCTTGCCCTAGTCTTCTCAGGTCTGGGCCGCGTTTCAAAACGGTGGTCCATTTGCTTCTCGCAGTTCTCGCAAACCTACTGACTGCCTATCGCCAACACGCGATAGATTGTGTCGTTTATAGGCCGCTATTGCTCTGAGACTAATGGAAAACGCCAACTGCGAACAACGAGCTCTCCGAACCAAACCCCTAATTGATAATTTTATTGTAGTATACTGTATACAAAATTATAGAAGAGAAGAGACCCGTGCCCAGCAGTGGGACATAAATGGGCTTTTGTACAAAATTATTGTATTGTCTATGTAAAATTTTAATACTGGTAACAATTTTCTGTTGTCGAATTGTCTATGGGTGATTCATGGTGGAAAAATTGGTCAACAGTTTTGTAAATTAAACGACATTATTAATATTAACGTAATTTAAAGATCATTTTAGCTTAGTTTAATGGGAAATACGCAAAATAGAAGCTCTGAATCCAGAAAGCAAAAACAATCTACGCATTCAAACAGCGAAGATCAAGCGTTCACTAGTCAGGTAAGTGATGAAATGAAAACTTGCTAATGTCATTCTCAGCTGAACTCTCAACTAATATTTTGTACAAAATAAGCATTAGAACATTTTTATTTGTAATTTCCTGTGCTAAGATTCCATTTATGTTCCGTGTGCAAGATTATGTGCATTAGAATTCGTTATAACGCCCATTGTTTCTGTCAGTTCTTTGTTATGCTTAGGCGCATAATTTATTTTTGTATATAGTTCAGTCTCTCGCATTTCGTGGGCAACCTGAGCGGGCGTTCTTTCGTCAGCGTCACAAGCAACCAGTCTGTGTACAGCGCATCGCGGCCTTGGTCTCGCGTTTCGAGGCGAAGGTTAGTATTGTAATCAATTTACCAAAACAAACAGTCTTCATTACATATGCTAAAGAATGGAAGCCGCCAGTTTTAAATATCGTGAGTTTGATTGGATTTCGCAATAACATTTCGTAACGTATAAATGAAAATGTGTTAGGTTTTAGTTATTAAACAAGGAAAAGGTTATTATAACCTAAAGGAAATCCATTTAATTTTAGAAGTTACATTAATTTTGCTTCTGCTGAGTTTAGTTCTAACAACTTAATCTGTGTCATCTAACTTTTCTAATAATTGAATTAAAATAGGTATCTCCTCTATACCCTCTTCTATACTGAGAGTAGTAAAATACCCTGGTTACAATAAAATTGAATTCTGACTTTAATTTTCACATAATTTAAAAATTAGGTTTAACATGAAAATTGGCAATTTAATCAAGCTTAAATTCAACTGAATTACTAATTGCAATTACATTAGTAAGTATTTACACTTTACTTGTGTCACAAAATTAATTAGTGTTAGTGATAATACAAACAATAAGTTCTAAAATTGCATTGTTATTGCTTTATAGAATAAACTAATTTAATTACACCATATCTGCTAATTTTCAGGAGCTATTTGCTCTGCAATCTGTGTTGTTTTATAATAAATAGGTATATAAAAAAACTATCTAACCCGCTATTGGAAACTGTCAATGGTGGTAGTGAAATTAAGTAATTGTGGTTGTTAAATGTAATTATGCTTCTCAATGTATACATCACATATTATTATAAACAAGACTATTTTTAATTTATAAAAGGACATTCACGAACATAGTGTCTTGACCCTCAACTGGCAAAGAAGCCATTAAGTAAATAATTTATTATTGCTTCTATTTAAATTTGTGACTTTTAATTAGTACCAAAATAATAATATTGTCTTGTTATTCTTTGAATTCTTATGTTGAAACTCTAAATAACAGAAAATATAACTCATATAAATCTTCTATCCAACTATACAACCAAGTGAACACCTGCTTCAGAGTGACTTGTGAAAATAGATGTTCAAGTGTAAATAAATACTACAGACTATAATAATAGTGGTGTGACTCATATTATGTTTAACATGCCTACTACATGTTATTAAAATTCATGACCCCTGTCAAAAGAATATTTCTAACTTGCACATTGTACAGTTCTTGTAAAATTTTATGAGGCTTTCATATTATGTTTAATCTTAATTAAATGCTAATGAAATGTTCTGCCTTCAGTGTTCTAACCAGGTATTAGCTGAATAAAATGATTAACAAATATTAGATGTGCACATATTAATTGTTACATGTACGTACCACTTTTTTAACACTGTAATGTATACCTGGCATTTGAATACAAAATGCTCATGAAAATTAGTTAATTGCTGGAAATCGAAAATTGAAACAACACTGCCTTTCAGATGGAATGATTCAACACTAAAAAACCCACTAGAAGCAAGCAAAACCGCCTGGCCAGTGGCACACAAAGAGTCCATATTCCAGCCTGAATTCCCCATCACCACCGATTTATTACAGAAAGACTTTCAAATAGAAGAAACAATAGCCAAAGGTGCATTTGGTGAAGTGTACAAAGTTAAGAAGGTCAGCGAGAACAAAGAATACGCATTGAAAGTGCTCAATAAATCACAAGTAAGATTTTTATTTTTAATGCTTTAATGTACTGTATGGTTTTTTTACACCACGAAGGTGGCAGACAAGCACACTGTCCACCTTTTGAAAAGCAGTCACTGTGGCCTATGGACATGTGCAACACCAGGGGCATCCCCCACGCGCTGCCGAGCCTGAAGGGTGGGAAGGCTAGTGAGGGGCGGGGGAGGGAGGAGGGGTACAGTGAGCTCTGGCCACCCCACTTACCGCCTAGAACACAACACGATGGTTATTATGACCGCGGTGTAGGGCGGAGGTACTTCCCTAGTAGGACAGCTCATTTCGGACGGGAGATACCGTCATGTCCTACCTCCATAAGGTTATGTCTCATTAGTAAATTGTAAAAAAAAATTTGGCAGGAGTCCTGGATATGGGGTGAAGCTCTGTTTGGTTTTCTGTTGACAGTGTTGTTACCGCTAATATGGAAAGCTTTATCATGTGCTCTTTAGTATGCAATTCCTTTTTTACGTGTAGAAAGCCTTATGGGTACCACCTCACTATTTCTTTACGTTATTGTATGATGTAGTTTGAATCAAGTGCAGTTACTTAGGCCATCTATTCTTTGTATTTGCTTTGTGAGAATACTTCACGAATCTTAAAATGCATACAAAATATTTGTTATATCTGGTGTGTAGAATTGAGTAATATTTTGTTTACAAGATTCGTGTAACCCACTGTAACTAGTAATGTCTATCAAAAGGAATTCTGTAGGGAATTCTTGACACCCGACATAAACAAAACTAACTCCGATCATCCGAAAATTTAGAATAAACTAAATTGTCATTTTAATTCTTACTCACCTCGTTATCTCTAGCCCCTGAATGTCTTAATTCACTATTATGACCATGTTTATCGTGTGTTGCAAAAATATCTGATGGTACCTATTAGTAAAGATATTTTAGGATATTTTCTCGGATTTTTTTTTTATTATTTCAAGTAGGGACGGACGGACGGACCGCCGGCCCGCGATACTTGCGGGCTACTCCATCCATTTCGCCTTTCCTCCTGTAGTGGAGGGCTATTCACGGCGCCACTACAGATCTCTTAGTTTCCTCTTTTTTTTTTCCCGGGTCCAGTGTGTCTGATCCTAGAAGTTCCCACCTTATAAGTGAGTACATGGGACACTCGACCAGCAGGTGGAAGCTGGTCTCTTCTGTGTCCATGCACTCTGGGCAAATTGGGTCGATCTTCATCCCGATCACTGTCAGGTGTCTATTAAGTCCCCAGTATATTATTTTCTCGGATACATTTAACCCAGATTCAATTTGCAAAAAGTACGAATTGCAAATTGAACTACAATAAGTGAAATTGAATTTGTAGTTCGATCTTGCGACTCATTATGATTCTCGAAAAAAAAATGGATTACAGTTTATAATGTAAAAATATTAATTATGTATAGAGTATAGAATTGGGCTATTAAATTAGGCTATTAGAATGAAAATTACAAAGCGTCAAAGAAAAAATAAAAAAAAATTGCTAAACTAATGTTGATCAAATGGACTTTCTGTTGTCTATTTTCAAATATCTTTACTTGATCTAATTAGCTACCTACAATGATTTTGAATGGTACCTATATGTCGTACAATGTCGTACGTTGTGTCTATAAGAAATGTATTCTGTGTGGTGAAGCAACGCCATAGAAAACTAAAGCTGCATACTTTTTTGACCGCTTATTGAAACAAAATGCAAAAAATCGCATCTATTCTTTTGAAAAGTTTGAAACCCTTGATGGGCCCCAACAAATTTTTTTTTTACTTTTTGTCATCTGCGAACCATTTGTCACCGATACAATTGACGGGTACGTGAAAAGTACACTCAGAATTATAAATCACACAAATTCACGCAGCGGCATGCAGTCGTCTACTGAACCATTACTAGGGGTCGGCAAATTCAAAAATTAATGGATTTTGGAGTAAACATGTTTCAGAAAAGTATGAAAGATACTAGAAATTAGCTATGAATCCGACCACATGCGATTCATATTTCTCAAAAATTTACATAATCTACGAAATATCATCGTCCAAGATTTAGGCAGTGACGCCGACCGCGACCTTTGCACTACACCATTCGTGCATTCAATACATTATAATTTTATTATTAAAGCGTTTCTAAGGATGCTTTCCCTAAGTAGGGCCGGGCTAAGGCGGCAGCCTGTCTAGTGTGTCCTGGGTACCTACTTAACTCATGCCATGTACATCATGGTATTGGTTCTGTTTAATGTATTGCGAATTTGGAGTAGCAGTCGATTCCGTAAAAGTAAACACAATCAATCACACAATCCCTGACCCGTTTGAGTAACGGGGTTAAGCTAACTACGCTCGTAAGAATTGGGTTACCCGCAATAACTCAACGGGATTGTATTTGAATTGACCTTTTGATCGCGCGATTGATGTTGTAAGCCTGTGAGTTAAAACTACTTGCCGCTGTTAGCTGAAACCTTATATCGCATAAAAGACTTTATCACAAGAAATTCGACTAACGATACTGCAATGAAAATTATGAATGGCATTAATAGTTTACTTCTGTGTAAGATAAACCATTTATATGAATTACAAACAGGAGTAATTACAGACGAATGATCAATTATGTAGCTATCTATACAATGTATGGTGCAGAATGGAACTATATACTTAACTAGTACGGCGCGTGGGTGCGCGGCCCGCTAAAGCGGACCACGTAGATGAGTGGACAACAGGAACCTGGAACAGGGGTCCGTTTGGATTTAAAGTTTTGGTGTGTAAGTAATTATGTAACAGTTTTTCTTGGTTCTGTACCAGAAAGGTTCCAACCGGGCCCCATTACTAAGCCTCCGCTATCCGTCCATCCTTCTGTCTGTCAGCGGGCTGTATCTCTTGAACCGCAATAGGTAGAGAGTTGAAATTTTCACAGAATGTGTATTTCTATTGCCGCTATAGCATGAAAATTTAAAAAATAAAGTGTTATTTCTTGTACGGTGGTACGGCACCCTTCTTTGCGAGTCCAACTCGCACTTGACCGATTTTTCAATATTTATTAAGAATGTAGTTATATTCCTCAGGTCACGTGACCCCGGGGAGCTATAACACTAAAGAAACTCATAAGTTACTGAACAGTGAACTCTTACAAAATGAATATCTGAAACAGTAAAATATTAGCTTTGGTGGCTTGAAAACTGGCCCTCTACAATTCTTTATATTACGTATATAAACTTTTTCGTGTACTTAATACGTCTTTATTATAATATAAAAAGAGTAGTGGGCCAGTTTCCAAGCCACCCAGGAGGTATAGCCCCAGCTCATTTTTTTTTACGTGGTTCTCCCATTGTCAGACATTCAAAACAAAATAAAAAAATACTTTACGGTCACTCTACTCTATATACTACTATATAATATGTAATTAGATAATAATAATTTTATGTAATTAATTAAACAATAATAAATAACTTCTTAAGATTGATAAATCCCAAAAAATATGTTTAGAACAATTAGAACACTCCACGCACAAGAAATACAACGTAGAACGAAATCTGAAAGGTAAAATATTTGTACCGCCTTTTGTTTTTTTCACTCCGGATTTAAAAAAAGAACATCGTCCGTTTCGTCTAAAAATTAACAAACATTCTACTTAAGTGTTATGTACTATGTATAATTCTAAGCATAATATTATAAACCTATTATTTTAAATGTTAGAATTTAAAACCGTTTTTATTATTATCAACAAAATAATAAATACCTACTTCGACATTTAAATATTCGATTTTCGAAATCATCCTGACAATTTTTGTTCACTCTAACACTTTGTCGTTTTATAGTGCTTATTCATTTTTTTTTAAATTAAATCCTTTATTTTTTCAAAATATTAACGCCGAAAAAAGAATTCTGATTTTCTGAAGATTTTACTGGGCTAAACAGCGGTCCTTTAGTGCTAATTATTAAACTGCCGCAACCGGTAGGATAACAATTACCCATTATTTTGCCAGCACTGATTCTTTTCAAGAAACACTAAAGTACCGCTAGCGGTACCTACTACAGTAGTCACGGGTAACTTAAGAAAGGTGTTTTTAATGCGTAAAAAATAACTTCTCACCCGCTATTTTAACTCTATGGGTCAACTATCATGTCAAAAGTACGGTTCATGGTTCACCTTTAAATTAAGAACTAAAATTGTACTTTTAACATGAATTTTAACACAAAAAGTTAAAATGGATCGTGAGGAGTCATTTTTAGGGTTCCGTATCTCAAAAGGAAAAAACCGGCCAAGTGCGAGTCAGGCTCGCGCAAGGAGGGTTCCGTATTACAGTCGTATTTTTTCGACATTTTGCACGATAATTCAAAAACTATGACGTATAAAAATAAACAAAAAGCTGTTTCAGAATGCACAGGTGAAGCCCTTTCATATGATACTCCACTTGATATAGTTATCTTACTTCAAATACTAATTGTTAGTTCATGACCACAATTTAATTTTTTTTTGTAATGTAGCCACAAATTCACGGTTTTCAGATTTTCCCCCTAACCTACCTACCTGCCAAATTTCATGATTATAGGTCTACGGGAAGTACCCTGTAGGTTTCTTGACAGACCGACAGACAGACAGACAACAAAGTGATCCTATAAGGGTTCCGTTTTAGGGTTTGAGGTATTGAACCCTAAAAAGGAACCTTTATAGGATCACATCGTTGTCTGTCTGTCTGTCTGTCGTGTCGTGTCAAGAAATCCCGTTGAATTAAATCACTTTGGCATATCTAACTATCGGTATGCCTTATAGCAGACATAGGGGGGAAAATCTGAAAACCGTGAATTTGTGGTTAGATTGAAAAGTTGGGACTTGGAATTCAATACCTAACAAAAGTCTATGCTCGGCATTTACAATAGGTACCTATTATTTCACCAGGAACAGTTCCTTATTCTCTATGGTTTAGGAGTGTTGTACCCTGCATCATCAGGTTTGTGGAATTCAGACTTGAAGTGTAATCATGAAGCTGTTGCTTGATGCCTAAAATGCTGTTATGTTATTCTCTATGCTATGCTATGCTATGTTATTCTCTACACCACCTATGAGGTTGACTGGTAGAGAATGCCTGTTGCATATGTGCATGAGGTTTTTATAAATAAATAAAAATATAAGAAATTCTCGAATCCCCATGGTTTAAGAGTTCAGCACCTTGCAGCATCAAGATTGCGGAGTCGGGATCCGAAGTTCAATTATGTAGTCTATGCTTGGTACTTAAAATATTATTGCATTGCACCATCCGCAGTTTCTGAATCACTATAGTTTGTGAGCGCAGCTGTACCCTGCATTATCAGGGTTGAGGGGTTGGGACTTGAAATCTAACCATGAAGTCGTTGCTTGATACCTATAATATTAATTCACAATGAACACTTTCTGAATCTTGATAACCTAGGGCCTAGGCGGGCAGTAATCTTTCAGCATCAGGATTAAGGAGTTGGATCCAGATTTTTTATGGGACCAAGACGAAAACTTCTACTGTTTATTTAAAAAAATCTTTGCAAAAAAATGAAAATAAACGGGCCGTTTTGAGAACCACCTCGTTTTTGGAAGTCGGTTAAAAGCATATCAAAGTCTTGCACATTTGTCTCTTCAATATTCGCCTTATATTTTGTATGGAAAAATAAATTTCGCCATTTTGAATTTTTTCTCTATTCATCGAGTAGACCTCTAGGCTAGGTCCTTATCATCTTTTGCCAAAAAACCTCTCTTCTATCTTCTATTATACTTTGTGAGATAGACGCTGTCGAAAATTGTATGGGCGCCATCTTGAATCTGCCATTTTGGTTATATTTTTAGCTCACTGACAATTGGATGACATTCCGAGTGGTTTTTATTTGAGCACTCCCTACCTCTCTTCAATACCTTGGCCGTGCTCTTCACCCGTCTCCAAAATCTCCATATTTTTCCTCCGAATGAATTTTCGTCCTTTATATGAAAGCATCAGGGAAAAAAAATACAGCAGAGGTGAACCGAAACACAATTCATCCATCTTTAATACTTTCTGAGAGAGACACCCATGACATTTGTGTTGACACCATCTTGAATCCGCCATTTTGGATTTATTTCCATCTCCCTGCCAATTGGATGAGGTTCCAAGTATTTTTTGTTTGAGCAGCCCTCACCTATGTCTAATACCTTGGCCGTGCTTCTCACCCATCTTCCAAACCCTCGATCATCATCTATCTACATATTTCTGACTAAGAGTTCTTCCACAAAAACATTTTAAAAAGAAACTATGTATAAATCAAAGTCTTGCATAGTTCAAAACTTGTAGTCTATTCAATGTTCGCCATACATTTTCTATAGAAAAATAAATTCCACCATCTTGAATTTTTTTTCTATTCATCGAGTAGACCTTTGGATCCTGATCATCTTTTGCGAAGAAACTACTCTTCCATCTTTTATACTCTCCGAGATGGACACCGAGGAAATTTCTATGGCGGCCATTTTTTTTCGCCATTTTGAATTTTTTTTCAGGTCACTGGCAATTGAATGACGTTTCGAGTGACATTTGCTCAAGCACCACCAACCTATCTTCAATACCTTAAGCGTGCTCTTCACCCGTCTCCGAAATCCTCCATCATCAGCTCTCTCCATATTTTTCCTCCGAATGAATTTCCATCCTCTATACGTAACCATCGGTGAAAAAAAAAATTTCATACAAAATTGTTCAGGAGAGGTGACCAATGAGTGAGTGAATCAGCACGAGCAGCTATATATATATTAATACATTCTATGATAATACATAGTGATTATGATAGTTAATGAAACTGGGTAAAATAAGCCAAATAAACCTCAAGTCCAAGGCTTGCTAAAAGCATTGCCTGACTCCATCCTTACCTATAACTTTGACCAGTAACGTACAGGCTCCACAGGCCAAAACCAAATCTAACCAAACTGATGGTGTGGTGACGGTGAGTTTAGCAGCTCATTCGATTGCTGTCGTATGCTATCCAGGCAATATTCTCTCGAGCTTAAGGACGCTATCACCAGCTACGACCAAGTAAAAAGATTGCCAGCAGTAGTTGAAAGACTTGTGGGGGTCTGGTGGGAGAGCACGTTGTTCCACAAAAATATACTGGACTAATATCGTTATTCCTTATGGACTTATATACTTACTTACTTTGTTATACGAGTAGGTTTTGTATTTTGGTGCATAGTTAGGCTAACAAATTCATTATTAGATTTATAATAGCTAGTTTTCAATAAGTTACAAATACAGCATGGGCCGGTTAAACAATATGGCGGCTAATCGACTCCAGAGCGCACAGCTAGTTTGAACTAGCTGTGCGACTCAATACGAAAACAATTATTATTGTTTTCGCATTGAGTCCCTTTTAGCTGAGTTGTCTAACTACCTGGAGTACTTTGTTCGTTACTATTGCATACTTTTATTTAGAATCCTATTTTGCGCATGTATTCACAATTTCTGTTTCAAGGATTTGGAATCATCTACATTTTGTTGTGTTTTCTAATAGCTGTATTACTTTACTACAGTTTACGTACTTGCGGTATATTGTGGAGTCGGTTAAATTTATTTAGCAAGTAAATTTGAATTCACTGTAGTCATCTTTGTCATTAAAAACGTTAAGATGGCTTAACTATTACTTAGAGCGTGAAAAAACTGACAAGACTGCTATTTTGAAAAAGTACAAAGGATTTGATTGCCCATGGGACCCGCGCCCTGTTTTTAAAGTGACCAGTACTGCGACGTCCGGCTGCTGCAAACAAAAAATAGAAAACAATAGTCACATGGTTTAAAAGAGGACGCCATATTCTACCTGCGTATATCACCATCCGTAGACCCAACAACAACAGTGTGGAGTCCTGCGCGTGGGGTATTTGAACGGGGCCAGTTGACGAGTAAACACGGAACTGCACCGCATTTTAAGGCATCCTTAGACATCAGACCAAATTATCAGTCAGTTGTTCGCGTAATCGTGTAAGTCAAATTTTGAAACTTAGTAATAAGTGAAGAAATTATTCAAGTTTTTGTGTTACCTTCAGTTTGCTTCTTTGTTTTTTCACTACGTAAGTACCTATTGCTTAAATATTATCTTTGAATATAAAAGAACTTTGAGGAAGTACGCACTTAAACATTCAAATCGAGCTATTTACGAATTCCGACTGCTTTTATTCACAAAGCGTCTGTTATCTTTCATCGTTAACCTGAAGTGTAAGGTGTTAGGCGTTTAGCCCAGATCCCCAGTTTTTAGAGAATTTGAAACTTTGCAATCATTGCTATCAAAACCGGAACTGATCTTGTTTTCTTGAATCTAGAATTACCTATATCTGTCGCTGAAAAGTCACAAAAATTCAAATTAACTGACACAAGCATGGCCAAGTTTCACTTTCAATCGACAAAAAATTATGGCTTTCAAAACTGCCCAAGATTGTCATACTTTTCCAAAAGGTCCTTACCCCTATTTGGTATCTGATCCACGTGATTCTTATCGTATTTACATTACAAAGTAGGTAAATACCATGAGAATAAGGCACACACCAGCTTTTTTAGTTGCTTGTTTTGATGCACCTCGTCCGTTTATTGCAGTTTAAAAAAGTGATCTGTGATAACGTATGATAAGTGGGAAACATTTCATTGTTCAACGTAAACTTGCCCGATATGTACCTACTATGTGAATCCGTAGAATATAAGTAGATATACTTATTTCATTTATTGCCAGATCCAAGATTGACCATAATGTTAATAACCACCAGATTATACAATACAATGCTATAGTTCAGTAACTAAAAGTACCTCAAAAACATCGTGCACGACTAATTACTATGTACTTATGGTCGGTGTATTGCAGACATTAAGCTTTAAACTACATCTGGCAGCACTGAATCGCACTTTCTTGTGATTCTATCCTTTTCTATCATTCAGTACCGTCATTTACTAGAGCAAAAAAAGGAGCGGGCGTGCGCACAGGAATGTGCGATTCGTTGCTGTACGATGTATCGTATACAGCTTGCACTGAACACATTTTTCGGTGCTGCGATAGGTATAGGTATCATGCAGCACCGAAAAATGATACGAATAAGGGCTGAACAACAGTTCCGCCCTTATTCGCATCTACACATTTGTCTGTAAAAAGACTAACTGTTTCATGATGTAACTTATTACATTCAAGTCATAGTTTATCGAAACTAAAGTAGACTATGAAGTAAGGTCAATGTGGGGAAGACCGTCAATGGGGCAAGACCGTATAGCGGCAATATCTCGCTTATTTGAATACGTAACAGCTTGTGGTTCGGTGGGTAAAACAGTGTCACAGTGTAATTTTGAGCTAACTATCATAGATGGCGCTACAAAGTATATTTTTGTAGATATTTGTCTGCTATTCTTTTTTGCATTTTGAACTTAGATTGAGTGTGCGTCGTGTGTGAAAAAAAATAATAAAAAAGTGCGAAATCCGAGTTATTACGATCACCACTATATTAACGTAAGTATTTTAAAGATCTATAAACGTAATTCTGGTGTTAAATTTGATTAAAACGCTTAAATTTAATAGTTATTACCGCCGAAAAAAATCTAACGTAAAAGCATAAAAGTTGGGAAGACCGTCTGGCATGTTTCGGAAAGTCCGTCATATGCCGGTCTTACCTTAATTCCAGAAATTGTCAACCTTTTTATCTGTGCATACTTTATCGTAATTGTAAAGTATTAAAATTAAGTAAGTACTTCTCTAGTATGTAATGTTTATTTTGCTTTTCTTCACACAAAAGTGATTAAAACTTTTTTTTTTCAGGAATGCGGCGCACAGGATGCCTGACTTTCTTGATATCGACTGTTTTTTTTTTGAAAAATTAACCCAACAAAAGTGGCCTTGTCAAAGTCAAAGTCAAAGTCACTTTCTTAAATTTTAAGTACTTAGTTTAAGCTACCAATGTCTTCATATTGTACAATAATAATGAAAAAAATGTTCATTTAATAAAGAATAAGATTTTTATACTCCTTGTGTTTTTGTTTTGGCAAATTGTTGACAACTACTGGCTGTTAAAATATGCCGGTCTTACCCTAAAATGAAATAAAATGTATTATCTCTGAATTTTGAACCTTAAATCAGATACCTTAAAGTTTATAATACTTTCAAGACATTTTTGTATCATTTTCTGTACGTATTGATGTATATTGTCGAACAAGTTATGGGTTTTATTACTACTAGACGGTCTTGCCCTAAATGCGCGGAAAGACCGTCTAATCGCAGAGTTTTAAAAAAACGTCTGTAGCTCAAAGATTACTGGACTTATATCAACATTTATAAGTTTAGTTCATCACTGGATATGTGTTTAATAAGTATCGATTAATTTTTTTTCTCTAAAATGCATATCGTGGAAACTATGTTAAATGGAAGGAAAACGTCAGAAAAGTATGCCGGTCTTTACCACATTGACCCTACTTATTATGCGCTTTTATCAGTAATCACGTTATCGTGTGACCTACATGAAACTTATTACCCCTAAATGAGATTCACGGAACGATGATCATTATTATTTCGTTGTTCACTAACTGTGCTCTAAATCCTTCATTTAATGGCATTGTATTGTGGATCTGGCAAAGCGCATGTCGGTTTATTATACGAATGATAGCATTGGTTGATAAGTGCTACTTCACTTTTAAGTGAATAAGTGAAAACAGACCATTTATATTTGTGTGAAATTATGATATACAGACCGCTTTCTGACCTTATTACCCCTGTGTAAATTGGGGATTGTACAGATTTAGCTGAATCTCAATGTTTTCATGATATTGCTCGTATATAAGTAGGTCTTGCCTTAGCATACAAATATTTATTAGGTACCTACTTTGGAAAATGCGTAAACGAATCTACTTACTTAATTTATTGCATACTTACAAACGTTCTCTCTCCGGGGTGTATACCTGACGGTGGCCAAGCTGTTGTCTCTGTCTAGAGACAATAGCACGCCATTTGCTTCTTCACTACACAACCCATGAGCTTGCTCTTTTGTCGTCAAACCTTTTAAACAGGCCCGCCGCTGGTCTGAAGTGCTTCTTATCTGCATTTTTTTTCGAATTTATTGTCAATTCGATTTCGGGGTCGACCTCGGCTTGTATATTTATTTACACTTGCTTTACCTACGCACTTGGTGTGTCATTCATTATTATATTCAACATTTAAATTATGTATTGTCCAGTAGATATAGTATTAGGTACCTATATCGCCCCGCTCGCTCGTGTTTGCGAACCTATTTGATGAATGGCCCTTTAGATTAAGTATACTTAATGTTTTCATCTCGCGAAGTACTCGATTTATGAACGTATGAAAAATCAAATATCGACTTGATGGCAGGTATAGTAAGTTTCTCGAAGTCGTTTACGACCACTTTGGCCAAAAGTGTTCGTAATCGACTTCGAGAAACATATTATACCTAGTAGTAGGTTATGTAAATTTGTAATATTCTGGAACATCCTAGTAGTAGGTTATGTAAATTTGTAATATAAATGGCGACATGACTTAACGGTTGAGGCTGATGCGATTGGGGTGTGTAAGAATAGAAGCAAATGGTGGACTGTTGTCTCTGTCTATCCTGCGCCCGATTCAGCAATGCCACGTTTTCAAAACGCATGCATTCGATTCGATTAAAAGGAAAAATGGAAAAGAAATTGTAATTTGGATTGATCTGTCAAAATAAAATTTACCTACGCTTTTGTGAGTTTATCAAACCTTTAAAATCACTCGAGTCATCGTTTGATTAATTTTCAATTAGATTAAAAAAAATAATATCCTTAAGTTTTCTTAAGCATGAAATTACACGTTTTAAATACGCACACCTACGTATTTAAAACGTGTACCTGTACAGACCTAATATTACCGAATCAGGCTCCTGGAGGTACAAAGAAACCTAGACTAAAACGCTTATATTGTGAAACGGGATGAACTATATCACAAAACGGGTATTCCATAGGCATTATATATTTCATCACTTAACATGACTTGTCGATATTACAAGAGACAAAATATTTGATAGACAAAACCGCAAGGCTACTTTTTTGGAGTCGATGACTTTTTGATCAGTTAAATATCGGTTAAAGAACTTCTTATAAATACTTGTAGCGTTTAGGTACCTACTACGAAACATTTAAAATGTACCTACTTGTCTCATCTACGATCCTATTTCTCATTAGAAGACGATTACATCATGATGAGTAATATTCATGTAGGTACCTTCTTGTGCCCCGCAGTCATGCGAGACACTGACTTGTTTGCTTTTGTAAACATTAATAGTTCACGTAGGTAAGATAATAATTCATTACCTAATTTACACGCAGATTATGGAGCGCCCGGTATGGAGAAAAGAAACCTTTTTTCGTGATTGATCCGTTAGTGAATGATTAAGCTATAAATTCCATATTTTTGATAAAGAAAAAGATAAAGTATAACAACTCCGCTTCCTCCTCTGCCAGCTGAAAGAAGTGAAATAAACATTACTCACAAATAGCGACTACGGAACTCTACATTGTGCGTGACTCGACACACACTTGGCCGGTTTTCATAGTTCTAATCTAAGCGAACAAATCAGTTGACAAAAATGACATATTGTGTGTGTAAATTACAGATAGTGAAAGAGAGTGCAGTGCGTCAGGTGAAAGAAGAAGCGCGCATACAAGCAGCCTGTGGTCATCATTCCTTCATAGCGGGTGCTGTGGCCCGCTGGCAGACAAAGAAAAGACTTTATATTGGTGAGTAATACTTAAGTTGGTCAGCTCATCATCTTAGCGTTAATCCCGGATTCATCCGAGGTTTTCACCTCGGAGCTTCAGTCAGTCACAAAACCAAAGTTATACATAATTTAATTTGCCTCAAAGCTGCTTTAACTTTTTTTTTCGACGCTTAACTTGCCCGATATAGAACAAAGTTCGAAATTCGCACCCCTCTTGCAAGATGGTAGCTCACAAACTTGGTTTAACTTTACTTGAATACCATTTTGCCATACAAAAAATGACACTAATTCGGTCTCTGACAGCACGCTAAGCCGCAAAATGCAACATTTCAATAAATAAAATATGTATGGAAGACCGTTGTGCTTTATATGAGATTTGTTTGGTTTTAGAAACTGTTATTTTGAACCACGTTAGTTTATCATGAGTAGTCATTCATTACAATACAATTGCGCGCAAAATACGCTTTGTATTTAAACTGTTGCACACGCTAGACCAGTGATAGTCACTTCTTTGTTGGATGATTGCATTATCATCACTCTAAATATAGTTGCGTATCACGTAAGGATGTCACGGACTTCTCGAATTACCGCTTCCATTGTCCCAACCTTTAATCCAATTTAGTTCAAATTCATCATGCGACAAAATTCATAACAAAAGTTTATTATTAGGGCCGCTGACCTGCGTCTTTACAAGGTAGATTTAGTATACATTACTACACGTTGGATACATGAACAATGCGTACGTTTATAGAAATTAATTGTACTCAACCTATCATGCATCAATTAACAGGGTTTATGAAAGTGTGTATTTTATATCGCATTATTTATTAGTAATAATGATAGATATAGACCATTCGTTCCCGTGTACGCGTAACCGACTACGCTTACATTGGAACGCTTAGTTCGTACGCGTGTACAATTTAAGCACGCTGGTAGACTCCTGCCTGAACGCGTACCTATCCAACATTCTAGATTACTTGTACATTCGAACATTTAGTCCGTACAAGGCTTAAGGTCCGCAACGCACTTGCGGCTAGCCGGATCCGGCTGGTGAGTCAACCTAAGTCGAAGTTTATTTTGACGACAGGAAATAGGCGTGATTACTTGATTAGCAAGTCGTCGGATAACAGCCGACCTAGTAGTAAAGGTGATTGTTCTACATAATTATTATAACAATAACGTTATCATTTTTTATCGCACGTGTTTATCTTGAGTCTGTTTACCTTATACACGTCACTTGCCGTTGTAGTTCAGTAAAATGAGGTCGTGGTATGTTTTCAATTGCATTTAAACGGGGTCTACATAATATTGTTATTATTTGCTTGAGGTGGTATAATTTATTGGAATTTTGCAAGGTTACAATTTCATATTGTATAAATTGTATATTATTTATGAAACTAAGGTGGCAAAACAACATACACACGTCTAATTATATTGTACCTATAGTAGTACGGGATGACATGGTCCTCGATAAAAATGGAGAATCTTCCGACCACGCAAAGTGATCACGCCTGGCGAAAATAGTTAGGCTGTTGTATAGAATGTCGCAGCCAACTACATAATTAAAATCCAAACAACCCTGCAACATTATTTTCGGTCACCCAACTTGCAATACACATCTTCCAATACTTTTAAGTTTTGTAATACAAATTTGACAGTTAGACACATTGGTAAAAAATTGTAAAAAAAAATCAATAAACTACCAGTTGTGAATTGGTATGGAAAAAATCTTCATTGGCTGACGTAGGTACGAGTATATGAGCGTTTAAAAGTCCACCGCTCGCTCTTAGTAACACACTGCGGTCACTGACATCTGGAGGTACTTCCAAAGTCTATAATCTTACTAGCTGCTGCGCACTGATCCCGTTCTCGCGCCCCACAGGAACCTATTCCCGGGATGAAAAGTCGCCTATGCCAAATTTCATCCAGATCCGTTCAGCCGTTTTTGCGTGAAAGAGTAACAGACATTTTTACATCCATCCATACTCACAATCGTTTGCGTTTATAATGTTAGTAGATCAATATGATCTGATATTTAATCCTACTAAAAAAAATAAGAGTCACTTGCGGTATTTTTTTTGATATTCTCAAACTTGTGTTAAGTTTTAGATACATTGTAAACAGCTTGTTATTTTACAGTTTCAGAATACATTCCTGGTGGCGAGTTGTTAGCTTTACTCGATAGGTACGGGAGGTTGCCTGAGGAACTTGTCAAGATATTCATTGCGGAAATTGCTATAGCCATTGGTGAGTACTACGGCTACATAAATGTAGGTAACCTAACTTATATATAACTCATATTATACCTACATCTAAATTTGACTAATAAGCACCTAACCATTAAACAAAGTTTTTTTTGTGGTGAACATCAAATTCCAAAAGTAGAATAAATTGAAAAGAAGTTAACTTGTATAATTCTAGTACCTACCCTATTGCTGGGTTTCATTATTTCTGTAAAAATTAGCTATCCTGGTTTGGTAAGATATAATCTATGTACCTTTATTGATCGAAATTTTATTAAATAACGTTTTGTTTTCAGATTTCCTTCATAACGCTGGTGTCATATACCGAGATTTGAAACCAGAAAATATACTTCTTGATGCTAATTATCATATCCGGTTAATTGACTTCGGATTATCGAAGTGGCTATCGATTGGATCACGCACTACTACTCTATGTGGCACGCTCAAGTATATGGGTAAGTTTGTATTCTTTACTAAACATTTTTTTAATAATATTTCAGTCGAAGAGCGGTGTATATAATGATTCCGAAATTTTGCGTCAAATTGGTGACAACGTCGCTTAAGAAAACTGCTTACTTCATACGGATATAACTGTTAATTTATTTATACGAAAAACTAAAACGGCCATTCTCCATTTCAGTGCGGGAGTTGACTCGTTTGATATTATAAAAATGGCCCAGTGCGTCACTCGCTTCGTATCCGTTGCGCCCGTGAGTCTGTGGAGCCGTCAGTAACCCATCAAACTTTGAGTGATTATGTCGGTTGTAGCAGCCAGTAATCGCGCGTCAGCCTACTGACGCCAGCAACATGAACGCGCGTTCCATTGCGTTCGAACTGTCCATGGAAGGGCGGCAGGTCGACGAGGTGGTCGCCTGCATCTTCCATACGGTCCTCTTCCACCGCTCCAGCGGCAAGTTCACCTACAACAACGAAGAGAGTTACTCGATACGGACCGTCAGCTACGTAGATGTCGACTGCGACTTCGTTGATTTCACTTACGTCTGCTGCGAGTCGGACGCTCTCGGCCGGAACGTTAAGCGGGAAATATCGGACTTCTCGGAACTTCTGCGGAGCGTGGACTCTACCTCAGCGCCACCGCGCGGCTCTATCAGCCTCGAGTTCTTCCAGAAGCGCCGCGCTCGCTGGCCTTTCCAGCCAGAGTGTGTGCCGTGGGAGGTGTGGACGGTATACTGTGAACTCACCGAGCGGAACGAGAATGACATGCACAGCAAGCACGAGAACGTCGTTGAGATGCTGCAGGACAAGATAGTGTTCATCACGGAGATCATCAACCGGCACGAGTACGTGCCCAAGATGCCGAGCCGCTCGGACGCCGACCTCATCTTCGACACTTCGTACTCGGACATACAGCCGTATTTGTACAAGATCCACTACAACTTGTCTGGCGCGCCGCCCACGTCCGTCGGGAACACGGTGCGCAAGCTAATACGTGACACGCTCTCGTTGTGATCTATATTGTGTTCATAATAGAATAGTACACTGTGCCCAAGGATTACGCAGCTTTTAAACGAGTGTTATAGATTCTTTAGTGTGAGCTTATTATGACCAAACTTTTTTTATAACAATTAGGTAAACAAAGTTATTTTGATCTACATGGTGTCCCTATTGCAGTACATAATTCACTACTAAAGATTTAAAATGTAGATTTAACATGTGCATGTTTGTATATAGTAATCTTAGAAATGAATTGATTATTTGCATTATAAAAATTGTGTTTAACGTTTTGACAATACATAATATCTGAAACTTATATCTGTGTCATTTATTGTACTTATGCTTTGTATGTTAGCACAACATTAGCGTAGTTATTGATTCAATTTATTAATTTGTAAAGAAATAAAAGATCATCACCGACTGTTAGTTTGGTAAGTAGTAGAGTTTTATGCAGTGGCGTAGCTAGCAAGGGTGGCACCCGGGGCGGAATTTGTGGGTGTCACCCCAAAACTCAATGAAAATTATTAAAATAAAAAAATAATAATAATTTATTGAAATCCTAGTACTTATAATATTTGTAAGTACCTTTAAAATTATTAACGGAAACAAAAGAAGTTCCCCAATTCAAGGGGCCGAGCAATCTATTTCGAGGGAATCCTCTGACTAGCGTTGGTCAAGCACTAACGGGGCAGGTACTTATTGTGGGGCAATCCCCAATCGACAGACAGGGGGTACACGGGAATTTTTTAAAAATATGAATTTATTTGTTGTAGACTCTGTCTAATGAAAGCTGAACCCTGACATTTCTTGATTTGCAACACCACTATAAGTGACATTAATCGGTTAGCAGAACAATATATTCGCTTTTGTATTGATATTTACTACTCAAATACAGTGTTAATTATTGAATATAATTCACTTGTACTTTTCGACAATATTTATATAATGAATATAATGAATTATAAGTGTGACTGATGATGGATCAAGCAGCTCAGATGATGGTAGGTATAGAATATTTGGAACCTATTTTTTATTTTTATAACGAATAATATTTTTTTCTAATAAATTAATTTCCTGATTCCTACAAGCCCGCTTGACTTGAATATTAGTTTACCAACATAGTAAAGGGATAGTTTTTAGTCTGGAATAACACAGGCAAAATGTCTTGCACATGCTCATAGGCCACGGTCATCGCTTCCCGTCAGGTGGGCCGTGTGTTTGTCTGCCAACAAAAAATAGGCTACATTTTGTCCCTGAAATATGTTCCCAAGGGTAGCGGGAACGGGATCAGAATTTCACACAGGCAATAGCTAGTCATAGTCTATATCTCTACTACATCAGCGGTTTTAGTCGGTTCGATTCCGACATAACCATCCCCGATAGCCAACGGGGAAGGTATTCGTGGGGATTTCAACATGAATAAACCTGCTACCTTTTCTCTCGATATTCCCACAGCATCAAACTCCCACGCAGGCGAATTCGTGGGCAATGAATAGTATTTAATAAAGAAATCAAAATATAAATAATAATGACACCAAATAAAGCGCAATAAAAATCTTTAAAAATACCAGTTTAAACTATAATAGGTACGGTTGAAAACAATAGTCCCTTATCACCTTAAGGTCGAAAATCCTGTGACAAGCACCGCTGCGCGCTGCGCGCCGCCGCTAGGCCAGTGTGTGTGTGTGTGTGTGTGTATGTGTGTGTGTGTCACGCGTCTAGCTAGACCAGAACAACAAAATATGAGTGGTTCGTGTTGACAAAGATAACGATATAATAAATTCTGTTCGTTTTCAATTTTAGTTGTCAATAACAAGACTCGGTAACTAATTTCACCAACCAACAACGTCATTTTATTTTCTCTAAGCCAGTAATAATCATTCCATTTTATTTCAAATCTACCTTCATACTTTTTACATTTTATGTTGATCTTGGCTAAAGTTTAACAAATAATAAATTTTACCTAAGAAACATATTTTTTCATCAACCTGACATTAATTTATAAATGAAACACAAAAAGTGTTATTGCAATATCGTAGGATTCGAACCATCAACATTTGCATTTTCATAAACCTATAATTCTACCTAAGAAACATATTTTATTCATCAACCTGATATTAATTAATTAATTTATAAATGGAACACAAAAAGTGTTATTGCCATATAGTAGGATTCGAACCATCAACATTTGCATTTGCATGTTCATAAACCTCATGCTAGAACACTCGGCCACGGGTTGCTTGGGTAATAATGTTGGATGTTATATACACTGATTACAGCAAATGTTTTGACCGAATAGACCATTCAATACTTAAACAAAAACTATTACAGATAGGCATAAGAGGCAACCTATATAGATGGTTCTCATCATACGTCGAGAACAGGAGTCAAGTTGTAGTATTGAATGGTTATTCATCGAGATCGGTGTGTATACCCTCTGGAGTACCACAAGGTTCGCTATTAGGACCTGTTCTATTCAATATTTTCATCAACGACATCACTACTTGCTTCCATACGTCCAAAATAATATTGTACGCTGATGATATGAATAGGGTCGCTTCCAGTGAGGACGCTGCATGTCTGCAGGATGATCTAGACCGCTTCCAAACATACTGTGTGAACAACAAACTTGCATTAAACGTCTCCAAGTGCTATGTATGTACGTTCACTCGAAAGCCAAACCCAATCATCGCCTCATACAAGCTTTCTGATGCCGTATTGGCTAGGGTCACATCCATCAGAGATCTAGGAGTTACATTTGACTCTAAGCTATTATTTGATGCACATATAGAAAACATACTAAACAGAGCCACGAAAGCATTGGGTTTCATCTTCAGAATTTCAACGGATTTTAAAAACATCAAAACTATTAAAATTCTGTATTGTGCATATGTCCGTAGCCACCTTGAATATGCTTCTCAGGTATGGAACCCCGTCTACGATACTTATATTTCACTTATTGAAAACGTACAGGGGAAATTTTTGAGGTACGTACAGTTCAAAAGTCAGACGTATTTACCTTACTACTATAGCCGCTGTAGAAAGTTTCATATGCTTCCTCTACAAGAGCGACGAAAAATAGCAGACATTTCACTCTTATTTGGCATTTCGGGCGGATCGACTGATGTGGTCGAGTTGTTGGGCAAGATAGGTCTGCGAGTACCATTAGCATATCTCCGGAGGTATAACCTTCTACATGTTCCTGTCGCCCCAACCACCTACAGGCAAAACTCATTTATTGTAAGGGCGTGCCGCACGTACAATGCAGCGTGCCGGAGATTTGACATTGACATTTTCAACACTAGCACTACACAACTTAAAAAAACCTTGTGTAATGAATACTTCTCCAATAATCATAAATGAACGCGTGTTTCTTTTTCGCATTAATTAACATAGGTACCTAATGTCCGTAAGTTGTCTACATGATAATTCATTTTCTTTAATTTTATAAGCGAAATCTTGTAATTGGCCATCAAATTTGCACGCATTTAGAATATTTTGTCACTAGCTGTAAGTTTTCTAAACTGTAAAATAAAATAAATAAAACTACGAAATTATCGATGATATTACAATTTATGTGTGTGTGCATATATTGTCTTAAAAGAAAAAGGTCATAAGTAGAACTAGAATGTTGACGCTAAAGTTATGTAGGATTGACACTGCACTTTTGTTCCCTATAGTACATACTTTTATTACACGATCAAAATGTTTTTATCCTACTATAACACTGGTGACATCTGCCCTATTTTTTTAAATTTGCCGCATTTTTCAGGGTCCAGCTTTCCTTGGACAGAGTCTATTTGAGCTGACTTGTGTTGCGAAACTATTGATAGTGGACTATTAGTACGGGAGGTAGCGTTAATTCTCACAACCAATCGATAGCCAGCTGATATTCTCCACGATAATAGTGCTTTATTAATACATAACAGAGTTGACCGTCAACCGGTCTGGTAGCGGTGGAGTCGCAGGTGACAGCAAGTTGAAGTTGTAAAAAAAATTATGCTCCGACCAATTTTCTGCCGCGTGAAACTTTATATGGTGATTTCTGAAGTTATTTTCAACTGAGAAATAACCGTCAGATGTGGTGTAGAGTAGGGGTTATACGTCAGTCGTGTAAATAACCATGTTAAAAATGTTCAAGTATAACCTAATTCTATACCGTATCGGGCCGTACCATATCGCAATCAGTCTCCAGGACCTGGACTTCTTTTTATATCACTTAGGTGGCAGTCAAGCACACGGCCCACCTGATGTCGTATGGGCGTATGCAACACCAGAGGTGTCACACTCGCGCTGCTGACCCTGAAGGGTGGTAGGGAGGAAGGGATTGGAAGGGCTGCTCCCTCCACTCTGATCTATCCACCCTTTTCTCTCCCAGCACTTCCAACTCCACACCTTCTCCCCAGCCCTTCCTCCTCTCACACCGTCCTCCTACACCCCTTCTTCTCCCACGCCTTCCTTCCCCACCCCATCCTCCCCCCAACCTTTTCTCGCCACCACCCCTTCAGGATCAGCAGCGCGAGTGTGATACCCCTTTTTTATCGTGCCGAAATCCCTACGGATACCACCCGCGTCGGCCATTGGGGGTGGTTATTTTGGAATTGGGCCGACAAAAATATCCCCTACTCTACACCACATCTGATGGTTATTTCTCAGTTGAAAATGTCCTCAGGAATCACCGTATAAAGTTTCACGTGGCAAAAAATTGGTCGGAGCGTAATTTTTTTTGACAACTTTACCATGGTGTCACCTTCAATTCCACCGCGGGTGCGGGTTCTGACGGTCAATTCTGGTATGTATTAATAAAGATCTATTATCGTGAAGAATATCAGCCGGCTATCGCTTGGTAAAAAAAATTAACGCTACCTCCCGTACTAACCAACAGACAACGCTAGAGCTCACTGTGAAAACTAAAATGAAACCCCTTTTTTTCTTTTTTCATTGTGCGGAAATCCCCATGGATACCACCCCTGTCGGCCATCGGGGGTGGTTGTCGGGATCGAACCGACTAAAACCGCACGCCGTCTCGGGTCTAGCCAGGGTGTAAGGTTACCTAAATAGGCACATCCCTCGCACCCCAGCTGACCCTGGACCATCTCTACTGGGTGGGGTGAGCATCGCGCCACTTCACCGACGGTGGGGTGTAGGGGGCCGTCTTGTCACCCAACCGTTTACCCAATTAAATTATTTTATTAGTGGGAGTTATGCTGTCAGCCACAGGTTACGATTTTTTATAGATGGTACTATAATTGATGTTCATAGTTGGACTGGGTGTCACCCGCCTGGGGGTGACACCAGATTCCAACCGTCTTGTCACCCAACCGTTTACCCAATTAAATTATTTTATTAGTGTTAGTTATGCTGTCAGCCACAGTTTACGATTTTTTATAGATGGTACTATAATTGATGTTCATAGTTGGACTCAGGTGTCACCCCCCCCGGCCCCCCCTAGCTACGCCACTGGTTTTATGTTTCATCATCAGGTGTCTCTTATAAACTCCACTTAATTATTTGGTTTCGGTATCTAACGCTAGTTGTATGTCTTGCTCATATTATTGCCCAGTATGGGGTTGAGCAGTCTTTAGTAGTCGTATTAAACGAATAATCTTTTGTATAATCGAACATTTTATCTGTTGTAATGTTAGTTTAATTTAGTTATAATTACGGAGCTATGACTCGGAAGGCTGGTTGACGTGTCCATTGATTTTCGTCTTTTTTTTTTTCAAGCCTGGATTTGGTATGTTATTTTTAAGGTTTTTATGTGCGAGACGAACACTCAGGAGTTTGATGTAGGATTAATAGTTACCTAGACGTTTATTGTAAGTGATAGATAGTTTTAAAACACCCATGTTTTGTTAAAATGTTGACAGCAAATCATTTTTATTCTCGACTTTTAAATTGAAATCGAAGTCACTGTATTGTTGACAGTGTAGTCATTTGACAAATTAATTATAAACATTAGCTTTGTAAATAACGCGACAAATAATATAGAGATATTTTAAAATTAAAAACATGAATAAAACTTCGATTGCATGCATGGATCTACAGATGATTGAACTATAATATATTATAATGATTATTGATTTTAGTATCTAAGTAGTTATATTAATGTCGACAGTAATTTTTATGAATGTGTAATATAAATATTGTAAATAGCATGAATTGATGTCACTTGAGTTGTTTCGAAGTTGGAATGGTTTATCGAGTGCTTTATCAATGTGTCCTGTTTTAGATATAATAAGTGATGTCTATGTGTAAATAGCCAAGGCGCTGTGTGTGGAAAGTCTATGTATATAATTTATGTAATGCTGAGATAAATAATCAAATTGTAATCGTCATTTTATCACGTCTAACTTTCGATGAGTTCTTTTGCGACGTTCTTATCCTAATTTAATGTAGTCCGAAAGAAATTTTGAAGTAATTATTATGCTATATTCATAATGTAATCTTAAAGTGGACTACACCGCCTAATACATATATGTAGAGATCTAGGACGTGGCCAAACAGTTCCGTGGGTAGCGTAATCCCCATGTCGCAGGTTCAAGTCCCGTCCTGAATAATGACTTTTCCAATTATGAATTACAATGTTTGGATTCGAGAATGTCGTAAATGTGATATAAATGTACTGGGCCCATGACCTGATAACAAACTTTAAGGATTTATTAACTCTGAAATGTGACCTCACGTCAATGCTTCCATGCCAGAGTCAAGAATTTTAGTTTGTATTTTTTCTATGGGGCTGTTGACCGAGTCCATCCATACAATTTAGATTTACTCTCCTACCTCATTTTGTGACTCTAGCTTTAGTGTATCACAACCTTTATGCCTATCTGTCACACTTGTACCTATTAGAAAATATTTATCAGAATCGTTTTAGTCACCAAAGATGAGGGCTGTACATGCTGAATTATATTTTGTTTCAAATTCTTTATTACGTAGGATGTGACTCGGCATTCCGTCCAGTGTTTTAAGCGTATGCACATTATAAAACGAAGGTAATTATATTGATTTTTTTTTAATACGCTTAATAAACCAGATGCGATGTCGCACTGCGTCCCACGTAATTTCAATGCCATTATTAATTATGTGAATGATGAATTGCTGAAATAAGTATTCAATTTTATAATGATATTTCTTTGTTTGTCACTCAACAACGGCAACCTATATTTGTATTAGATTGATTATTGGTTGTTAAACATGCAGTTTCGATATAATGAAGTGAAGATTGTAACGGCGAGGTGTTGGCACTAATAATTTCTTCGATATTGTATATCTAACAAGTTTATCGAAGACATCCATTTGTAATTTTCATATCAGTGAGTACCTTAAAATTGTAATAATTAAAAATGTTAACATAAAAAGAATCTGGTGATAACGACAATATATTTTAACGTATTATTACAGCTCTTGCAATTCGCAAAATATTATCTGTTTACTTTTAAAATACGTATTACAAAAAAACTGAAAACAAATTTCAATATTCTCGCACAATACCGAACGAATGACCTATCTATAAAATATATGTACATATAAAACAGCAGTAGGGAGGTTATTCTGTTTTGCAAGAGCTGTATCTTGGTGTGCCTCGTTTAATAGTGTGGTATGTCAGGCACATTGTGTAATCTTTGCACCCTTGCTATGGCCTTATTTAAAAAAAGTATATAACTGTAAAATTCACGATTCACGTGTAATAACGGCTGTTACATATTAGAGTTTATAATAAATTAAACAAGAAATATCTATGATTATGTTCAAAAAATATACTGAAATCTTAGGCCCATAGTAATAGATGACACTTACCTCTGAGATACGTCTCAAGGGTGCACTTGAGGTGCGCTGCGAATTGCTCCATTGGCGCAGAGCATCTCAAGTGCACTCTTGAGACGTATCTCAGAGGTAGGTGTCATCTATCAATACGGGCCTTAGTCTTGTGATATAATTTATGTATAAGTGAATAAATGAAAAAGTATTTTTTGGTTTTTTTTTTGTAAACCCCATTTTGCACACTACCTTAATAATAATGAACAACAACTAGACAAGATTCCTAGTTTGGGTACGGCAAATCTCTTTTAATATCCGAACCATCGGTCAGCCTGACATATGAATCAATCTCTTCAATATTAGAGCTCTAGACTTCAAGCGAGACCGTCTACTCTATGTTAGCCTATAATCCCAGAGAACTGGGCTAAAAAATGCAAAAAAAGTGAATGCTCCAGATACTAGCGCATTCAAACCTACAGTTATGAAGAATATTGTTGGTATAGCGATAAGACAGATTATTAGGTATTATTTATACCCAATAGACGAGATTGTTCAATAAAAATTATATGCCAGTTTACGAAAGAAACTCGTTTAGTATGGGTAGTTACAACGGGTTTCTTTCGTAAAGCAAATCTATTTGATCTACTTATCCATAACATTAATGACCACATGAGTGTCGTTTCTCCTTAATATTATGGTGGCACCAAACTTCGCTATTCGCCTATTATATTGTATTCGAGGAAATTCTTATAGATGACTAAACCCTCCACAATTCGTCATAGAAGAGTGACTAAGGCGAATCAAACAAATATACACGAGTAAGCCCTCCCCACTTCGATTTATACACGTGAACTTTATTATTATTAATACCGAATAGCGAAGTGTGGTTCCGCCATTATATTAGGACATTAGCACACATACCATCTTTCGTTATCAAGCCAGTTGGTCCAAGCACATTACAGGGTGATATAGAATTTCCAATTTCTTCATCTGCTATTTACGAATACTTGATACCCTCGACCGATATCTTGTGGTTTCTTTAATTCATCGTTATTTGCCTCTCATCCATGTTATGGAGTAAAATAACATTGTAGGACGAAAGGATAAAAAAATATAAAGTAACTTTGTACCAATTTCATTTTAATTAAAAAAATACTTAGGTACCTACATGAAAAATGTAGCAACTGCTGAACATCAAATATCGGTCAGCAATAAAAAGCTGCAAGGATTTAAATTCGCCCTTTTACAGAAAACCAATTTAGTTATTATAACACTCGGAGTTCAATTATTTATTGTTCTACTGGTAATAATATCATTCTGTATTTGATATTAGTTAAATTCGGCGACATCTGCAAGTAGGTACCTATGTGTGTCCAGGAATCTCCTTTTCTGTAATGCTTAGTTATAATGATAATTATGTGATAATGAAAAAGTGAAAAAGCAAGAGGACTTCGTGTGCTTCACGACATCAAGATCTTCCTTTTAAAGAAAGTAAATATCATTTTAACGCTATATCAATGATTTTAGTATGAACGGAGGAGTGACAGTGGCGTAGAGCACAAGAAGTGTGAATGCTAAATATTCGAAATAATATTGGTATATTGTTTTAAAAGATAAATTACAATACTAAACATAGCGTTGTAATTTATGCCACTTATTAGATAAATGTAGGTAATTACTGTTTTAGAATGTTGCATCTCATCTCGCCATCCATTGCCGCATTTCGATTCTGAATAATTTTTGAGTTATCTGCATTTCTCTGAATTTTGTTTCTAATTCAGGAATGAATTATCAAATTTAATTTATGTAACATTGCCTATTGGGTGCGATGGGCTTTGGGAATCCCATTTGTTCCGTCCAAGAGCCATTTTTTCTTATCAAGCATTTTAATCACCTTGTAAGTATGTGTTGGACCCGAATGCCCGCACCCTTTCGGTTCATGCTTACTTTTCCTATCACGCGCCCTACACGCAGACAGTTGTAAGTGACGCACTTATATGACACAGCAAATGAGCACTCACACATATACAAGAAAAGGGCTTTTGCATTGCATTCGTGTGTGTCGGGGTACACGAAATGAAACAGACGACATACAACCGTCTTAGGAACTTACTTGTAAAATTGATTGGTTCAATGTTTTCTTGCTATTTTGTGCTTATTATTCAATAACAATTATACCAATATTGTTGCAATATCACAATAGAATATTTGCATTGTGATTGTGAATAATGTGAGTACATTATTGCCAACAGCCCCTGAAGTGCTGAGTCGCGATCCTTACGGCCATGCTGTTGACTGGTGGTCTCTCGGAGTCGTCGCGTGCCGTATGCTTACTAATAAGGTACGTATTTTATAACTTATTACTATATACCGGTTGTCCTATGGCGATACCACATGAAGGGAAGTTTCTTTAATAATTTAGATTGATAATTTTACTGAAAAAATAATTTATTTTGATTTAAAAAACTATTAAAATGCGTTCACAAACCGGCTAAAATTTAACAAATTACATCATTGCATTCTGTACTTTTAAGGCATCAATCGATAGAGTAAATTATAAGGATAAAATCACTTTAATAAATATGGTCAACTTAAAAAATCCGGCAAGCCATGAAATCTAAACTTTTAAATTCATCGAGACAGATGTATAATCCAAGACACATACATATAACTACATAATAAAATTATACAAAATACCGATTGGATACGACAATAAAAAGTATGTTAAGATAGATAGATAAGTAGGTAGAAGAGAAGCTAAAATAAGCGCGTTTAAAAGAAAAGGTAGGTAACCAATTAAATGTCGACACTGCAAAATGAATACCAAATTACACGACAGTACTTACTCAATGTTCTACCGGAATCGTGACCTCTGCTGGTGTGTTAGTTATACCTATTGCAATATTTTACAAGTGCTCTGTGAGAAATGCTGTGACACGTTGCATTCAGTTCGATTTATGAGATCCACAACTACATTGAATGAGGGTTTGATATTCCCGATTCTTATGTGCTGAAATTCCTTTTCTTTCGTGCGGAAAGCCCCTCGGATTAAATTTTGGCCCAATTATTTCAATGTTTTCCATCGCGACATTCGCGACTCATCACCAGTATTTTACATCGCCTAGAAAAAACAAACAAAAAAATACGCTCACTGAAAATCCCTCATTTTAATTCACATCCAACCCGTCGAAAACCTGCTACCACCCAGGCATGTACTACAGTGTGTACCTACATGTGTAGGTGTAGGCATGGATCTAGAAGATCCTCAACGGAGTAACGAGTCAGTTTGGCAGCTGCAGTGCAAACCGGGCGCAATGGGGTGACTTAAAAGTAGAGAGTGGGTCTTTGTTGTGTTCACTGTGCCCTAGCATACTGCACATTTGAGGATCTGAACAAAGCGACTGAGATAGCTGTTAATGCCGTCAAATTTTGGACTGGTTGATTTAATACCATTGAATAATGGCATTTCCTCGAAGAAGGAAAAATATCATCGTCTCTTGATCACTATAATTAATTCGTGAGACAATGCTGCTAATTCTGTTGTTATATCTCTAAACTTAAAATTCTCTAAAATTTCTGAAAATTTGTTGATTCATTTTGGTCAATTGAAATAATTTTGTTTAGAAAATCAGAGAATGGATTCACAATTATCGTGTTGAACTATTAAAGGGAGCGAAGCTCAAATTGTAGGTAGGTAATGTATGCGTACGAATTTCATGCGGTAAAGATTCCAAGTTGTATGGTTTTAATGTCAACTTTAATTCATTTAATTTTAATTTAAGCTTAAACTGGGTGTGTAACTTTTGTCTACTTGAATTTCTGTTAGCCTTTTGTTTAGAACATTAAAACTAAATGAAAAATTGCTTTTGTACCGTTGCTGCTCAATATTTTTCTCCTTCCTACTTGACATAGATGCCTTGCATCGAGCATAGAACGAAGTGCCTTGTATGTATGCAAGGGAGGATTGATGAAACATATATTTCATACGGGTTTATTACTAATATACCTATTGGTCGTTAAAGATGTGGTGCAATAAATTAAAATTCATATGTATAAAAACATATTTTATTACTTATAGTACCGGAAATTCGATAATTTACTGTGACAGATATTAATTACAACGTAGGTAATTTTTCGTTTCGGCTATTTAAATAGTCTCTAGATCTAATGAATAGTCGGGAACAACCACGCACGGGGCGTATCGGTCGCCACTCACACACTCACATGCATCACTACACAGCGGAGCGGGGCGCAGAGCGCGCTTTGGGCGGAGAACGCGTGTCGAGGGACGTCGACACACGTTCGCCGCCACCGCCACTTTACTATTTATCTAAGAACTGGGAGAACTCTTTTTTTCTTTTTCCTCTGAGCTCTCTTCAGAAGAAGAATCACTTTTTTCTTCACTTGAGTTTTCTTCCTGACTTTTATTACCTTCTTCAACTGCAGCTTTTTCTTCTGGTTTAGGTTCGGATTCAGACTTGGCGTCAGCAACAGGTTTTACGGACTTCTCTTCTTTAGGGGCTTCCGTCGTAGCTGCCTTTTCTGCTGCGGTAGGGGTTTCTTCCGGAGCTTCCTTTGCTACTGCGGGGGTTTCTTCCGGAGTCTCTTTTGCTACTTCAGGAGCTGCTTTTGGAGCTTCCTTTTCTTCTTTAGGGGCATCCTTCGCCTCTGTCTCTTTATCTTTCACAGAGTCGTCCTTAGTATTTGTTTCAGCTTTCGCGGAGCTCTCCTCAGCCTCTACTTTAGCCCCTGATGATTTTCCCTCTTCACTTGGTTTATCGTCTTTAGGGGCTTCATTCTTTTCCTCTATTTTCTTTTCGCTTTCTTCAGTAGCTGATTTGGTGCTTGGCTGTTCAACAGGCTTAGCTTCAGCTTCAGCTTCAGCTTTTTCACCCTCTTTGTCAGCAACAGTGTCACGAACTACACGTAAGCTATCATCAGATACAGGAGCTGGCTCTTCTGGTTTGGCAGCAGCAGCAGGCTCGGATGACTTTTCTTCAGCTTTTGGTTCTTCAGCTTTTGGTTTTTCAGCCTTTGGTTCTTCAGCTTTTGGTTCTTCAGCTTTTGGTTCTACAGCTTTTGGTTCTTCAGCTTTTGGTTCTTCAGCTTTTGGTTCTTCAGGTTTTGATTGTTCAGGTTTTAATTCTTCCGCTTTTTTTTCTTCCGGTTTGGCTGGTTCTGCTGAAATTTGTGTATCTGCACTCTTGGGTTCTGGTTCAGCAGCAGGCGCTACGACGGATGAGCTAGTTTTCTTTTCACGTTCTGGTATCAGAGCGTCTTCGGAAGTGGCTTTATCAGCTTTAGCTTCGTCCGTTTTTGTAGCTTTAGCGGCTTCAACAGTTTCCTCCGGGGCTGCTGACTTGGCAGAAGAGTCTTTAGGTACTTCATTTACGGTTGCAGGTACTTCCACTTTTGACTCCTCAGCTGATTTCACTTCAGGTTTGGCAGCTTCTTCTTCAGGTTTTGACGCTTCTTTAGGCTTTTCTTCAGCTGGTTGTTCAACGGGTTTAGCTGCTTTAGCTTCTGGTACTTCTTCGCTCTTAACTGCCGGTTCTGTCTCAGGTTTCGCTGGTTCGGCTTCGACTTTCTTTGTTTCAGTTTCTGCTGGTGCGCTCTTAGATTCTACTTCTGCTGCTTTAGTTTCAGGAACTGCTTCTGGTTTCTTTTCTTCAACGGGAGCAGGTTCAATTTTGGACTCTTCAGCTTTGGGTTCAGCAACGGCGGCAGCTGCAGCCTCAACTGGTTTTTCTTCGGCTACTGGCATCGCCAGGCTCATAGCCGCAAAGGCCAGACAGATGATTAAGACCTTCATTCTGAAACAATGAAAACATAAATTAGTGGTCTGACAATAATGACACAAATAACTATGGATTAAAATGCACGTCTGCAAGTCGTGAGCGCGTTAAGGCCAATGTCACGCTTTAGCACTCGTAGTAATGTTCCTATTCTAAATCATTATGATTAACGAGACAGCATTAAGCGGCAGCTATCTTTGAATATCGAATATGAAAGAAAAATTCACAATATAGCAATTTAACCTAATTAATTGAATAAGTCGTTTGATCATTTGATTGATTGTTCAGTTTAGTTATTTTAATTTCATTAAAGATGTTTTTATTTTGTAAGAACACTGCGCTGCGTGGAGGTTCGCCTAGTATCCATTAGTAGAAAGGTCGAACACCCCAGTGATTTCTATTTTTAGACTCCATCTTACGAAGGTAGGGCATTAAGGCGATATTCCAGCTCCTGTTGGAATGCAGTCTGGCGCCACGCTACAAATAGACAACTGCCTTCGATGGGAATAATCATCTTGAAATAGCCTATTATTAGCAAACCTGGAGAGCCCATATTTAACTTTGGAATTTTTCAAGCAGACCTGCTTGAGTGAAGTTATAACATTTTTTCCATTGAATGGCAGTAAAATAGGTATAGAATACGTCAAAACGTTTAATAAGTTCTGTGACAATAATAATGTGTTAGTTGTAATTATGATGTTCATATGATAGCCACTTCCTAGTGCTTGCTCAAACCCGCAGGATGCGAAACGCGCGTTGGAAATACGGATGATCCATGCAGACGTACGCAACACACTACGTGAATTTTAACGAGCTCATTAAATTCAATAGACGAACTAAAATGCAATACATGGTGTAGAATGAATGATTCACTATCATTCACATTTGTCTCAACGTTTTATAATTAGAAGTTTATATTTTGAAGCACATTCGATTTCAAATTAGCACCAAATTTGTAAATCTGTCTTGTCCAATTTGAATATATGTAATTTATACTAAAAGAGTAAATTTCCTTGCATTCAGACGTTTCTGCCTAACATATTATTGGACTCTATACGATACGACTTACTTGTCCATCAGGGATAATGCACCTTTTGAAAAATTTCCAATAAGTGCAGTGGTTCTTTTTTTTTAATATATGACACGTCAAAATGACTTATTAGGTTCTGAAAATTACCCCAAACATATAATAAACACAAACTTACGTAATTCGGACTTTCTTAGAAAGATTTGCCTTTATTCTCTTCCGTTTGATAAGGAGGTTCAATTCTTAGTTTCAGTTCAATTTATTAGATTTTGTTTCAAGCTTACAACGTAAAGTAGTTTGTAGAATTTTTTTTTTTTTTCTTATTAACAGATGGAGGATACTGACGATGAGTAAGTCCCGTGTACTTTTATATCTCATTGCACAAGTCAAGTTCAATACGTAATGAGGACCAGTTCCTTTAGCTCTCGGTTACCGGTTATTACGTACATGATATTCTTACTTCATTTTATACTCGGTAATATAAACGCTTTTTGTTTTTCTTGGGACATGTCTGGCCGAGAGCAATAAATGTTTTTCATTTATTTTTAACGGTTCGGTAACTTAAAATGAAGACTGTATTGAGTTACTTTTCTGTGAAGTGTAAAGAGAGTCCTTTCTTAACTCACAAAAAGTTAAAAACGCTTATCAGCCATTAGCTATCCCTTCAATAATCCCTTCTTTGGCTCATTTAAATCAAAAGACAAAGAAGTGCGTGTGCGTTACATTTTGCTTTCATCGCGGCCCTTGCTTTGCAGTTCTAGGATGCAGACACATCAGTCTAATATTTATGTACCTACTTGGTTCCCTGCATTTTTCTACAATTTTAAATTTTAGAAACCATTTTAGATTAAATAGATATTTAATCTATGAATCTAGTTTAAAACAGATTACGTTATTAAGTATTATAGTAAGTAATTATTTGTCTGTTTTACTTACAAACTCTGTAAATAAATTACAAATGTATACCTACTAATAACACATACAAAGTTGTACGTATTATTTTCTAATGTTATCGTTTATCAACAACTCTCACATGCTTCATTCATGCGATTGTCCGTTGAGTTATTTTCTGGAAGGATATCCTCGGCGGGCTGAGGGCAAGGATTGGCGTCCTCCCACACGATGCGGCAATCTTTCAATTGAAGCCCAGCGCATGGTCGTTTATTGCGCCAATGAAAAAAATTGCCTGCCGTCTGGTAGGCACGTCGGCTTCAACATGGTGCTCGACATTAAGACATACTTTAACGTTGGTTATTGGTCCTTCACTATCGTGAGATGCATTTCTCTTCTTTAATAATAATTATTGGCTTACATTAGCTTAGTGATTTCATATTAAATTTATAATGATAACAAATCCCTCCCTGTATTTACTTATTTATCGATATCCATATCTGCCTCTATACATTGTACCTACTAGAACTACTAATTCATAGCATGTTATGTCTGACTGAACATGTTTACGAAATGTACATATTTTAACGAATTCTTCACTGAACCGTAACCGAAACAAAATTGCTTTTTTATTGCTATTATTAATGTATGTAAAAAGAAAAATAACAACTCTGACCCGTATACTTGAAGAAATCGATGTTCTGTTTTCAACATCAATGGAGATAGGAATTTTACATTCAAACTCGAAACTGTATACCAAATTCAAGGGCATTTTTAATCTTCGTATCTTAAAATATGCAGGTCAATGCACTACAAATTGATATTCTTGATTTGTTTATAGGCATTTCAAAGGTAAACGATGCATTCAAAATTATAGTGATTTTTATTTGTTTGACTATCATGTATGGAGCCGTATTGCAAAGTACAGTAATCAACATTATAATATGTTGCATCAGTATTTTCTGAGGTTTCATCAAAATGTTACAAGGACTTTATAATGTGCATCGTAATTACTCAGGTACATCATAATAGCTCCGTTTTCTTTATCTGTCAAGTTAATCATGGTCTCGGGTGAGGATCCATACATTATTTATCTAATGGCAATAAAAAAAATTACGTCTTTGACCTTATATATCATGGATCTGCTCTTAAAATCGGTAAAAACATAGGTATCTATTATTTTCTTGAAAAAGATCGAGGACGTACTTATTATGTGTCGACAGTTTAGTGGGGAAACAATTGATATTTTAAAACGTAGTTGCTTAAATTAAGATGTCGTTACTTGTTGAAATAATATGACTTTTTAGTTGTTTATGTTAAGAGTCACAGATTATTAGCGAAAAAAGAAAATCTAGAGTCGGCTATTTTCTTTTCGTAATCTTATCTTATTTCGAGTGCAATTATTTTTGTATTTATTGATATTATAAACAAAAATATTGTTATCAGTCACGTGAAACCAATTTAAAACAGTTAAGTACGTCATAAAAAGACTAACTATGCGCGGTGTTTTCTTCCGCCGTACTTGGTTTTATTCTATTTTGTTAACCCCCTGTTCTTGAGCTATCCCTCATTGTTTGGCTCCTAAGGGTTGTAGCATGATATCAAATAACCTTCCTTAAAAACTGGGTTATCAAATGCAAAAAAAAGTATTTTTGTATCGCACCGCGCTAGTCTCTGGAACTTCAGAGATCATCGCTTTCTAATGTATCTACAAACCCTTTTGCTTTATTATTGATATTATGACCCTTCGTCCTGTAAAGAAATTCGCAGATTCGTTTAAAACATAGATTAGGACGTAGAGCACGCATTTCTAAATAGCGCGAGGAAATAGCTTTATTTGTGAACCAATTATGTTTGCCTGTTACAAGCGCGTTAATCAATGTGTCATAACAGAATCATCGCAATAGTTGTTTATTGATATGTGAAACACGTATTCTGAAGTAATTTCGTTATCTCATACCTACAGCACTGACAATAATGCTAATGACAAAATCGTTAACGCACATAAATTGAATTACCTATAACTTTACTAGCATAAAACAGTCGGGAAACTGTTATTTATTTGCAAAATCCAACTTTGTAGCACATCACCCTCGGGAAGAAATTGAGTGACCCTTGTATTGTACTTCGCTAGGAATCACTCAGCTACAAAATCCATTATTACATTTATCCGACTGGCCCAACCCAATGATATTTAGGTCCTTCGAATTATTTCATTGCGCTCGATTGAGTAACCGTCGTGTTTAACTAAAGGTTAATGTTGTAGTCCTATTCTTTGTGTCGTGGTGTGTCCAGGTGCACAATAAATGCCACGGTGATGTCTCCGCTTACAAAATTCCTCGAACGGGTTTGACATTCTTCAGATCTCCGATTATTGGGCAATTCAATGATAATAATTTCCATTAACGTATCTGCTTCTTGATTTGATGCAATAGTAAATGATGATGTTCGCTTTATTAGGGAATTATACAGAATTTTATACTGAGTGAAATCATAAATGTTTGTTTCATAATATTATTAAACCATGCATCTCATTTTCTTTTAGAAAGTTTTTGTAGTTTCCAAAACAATAAAAAAAAAATTGATAATGTAGATAGATATTATTTGAAGAATATCGATAGACTTCTAATACCTATCTACATAAGTAGGTATAGCACGCGCAACTAAAGCTTCACCATTTTTGAAGTAAATTAAAATAATGTCGGGATATGAAATTCACTATCAATATCACTACTAGAATAAAGAGCCTTGTATTTTGTTTACTATTCGAAAGTAGTAAACTAAGCTTCCGAATAAATGGTACATCGTCAGTGGAAAGTGTCTCTCTCCATACCACACGTCACTTTGGTTACGATAACCATTCATTATTAGGCTGTGTTAAAATTTTTCAGTAAGCAGTTTACCTAAGCATTGTGTTACGAAAAAAGAAAACAGCATTGCTACATACAAAAATGCCAATAAGTATGTAAATATTTCGTATTCATTATTCAGTTCGTTTATTTTTAAATGAGAAATTCGCGCCGTGACTGTACAAATAGGCTAAATCTTTCTTTTCAATTCTACACAGTTGGCTAAACATAATAGTGCGACCTAGCCTTTTTTTTGCAATACGTTTCTTGCTTTCTATAAAAAATGACCTGGTCTAGTCTGGCACATAGCTGTTCCTAAAGCTAACTTTCTATTAGTGTAAAAACAAAATAACTAACATTTTAAGGAAAATGACTAGGTATATACTTAATATCTAGTATTGTGGCTATTTAAATATCAAATGAAAATCAAAATTAAATAAGAATCTACATAATTGTTTTAATACGTAAGGAAGTGTTTAAATAAAAGACAGACAACACAAAAAAGGGACGCATCTACAAAATGTACCTACGAAGAAAAAACTTCCTAACTTTAAATACTGGTAGCCCTAACCCTATACCGCTTATTGTGTGTAAGTTTCAACACTTTCAACCCACGGTTCATTGTCATATTGGGAGTAGCTATCAATTCTATCCGGTCGACAATGGCATCTCACTGGTTATAAATCTAATACGTCGATGTATGACAATTGTTTGTGATGGATTATTTAGCACAAACAACGGTTGGAACGCGTGAAGCAATCTTTTGGGCTCGTGTTCACTTTGGAGATACTCTGATGGAAAATTAAATAAAATCATAATCTATAATTCTGTACACGAAAATATTGATAAAAAAACCAATCTCTGTATAAGAACTTAAGTAGGTATTGAATTTTACAAACAGAAAAACAAGCTATTTTGTTATAATCGGTCGTTGTTTATCGTGTTAAAATTTTAAACAAGGAAAAACTATGCAATCTTTTATTAAACACTGCTTTATTTTTGCTCATTTTTTTACTCATTTTCGCACTCGACAAATAAGCTAAAACGCATATATAAAATTGAATATAGAGATATGAGTAATAGATAGTAGGATTGTTGCAATCAATAAGTACACAAATTATATTCATCAGTCATGTAACTTCGTCCTTCATCCGCTTATTAACTTTTACCTATTACCAATAAAAAAAAGGGTTTAAAAATCCTGCCAAGTAAATTAAGTTAAAATGTCCGAACTCCACTGCTTAAAAATAATAAATTTTATGAATCAGTTTAAAATCATGACACATGTCATTCACTTTGAACTCTATAGCAATGTGTGAATTCGATAGCGTCTAAGTTCATTTTGATTTACGATTATCACGTGCAGTTTAAATGTGTGCAATTTTCCAATAACGTAACTCTATGCGGCTTTCATTCCGTATGTCCGTGTCAAATCGTTTCTGTTTAACAGTATGGTCGATTGGAATTCACATTTAAGTTGCGCACACACAAATTAACCTTTAAATTGTAAAGATTGGAAGATACTTGTTCACTGAAGATTGATTATATCCAATTAGTAAGATAAATAATACTGGTTATATCAACTATTTAATTTTTGGATATTGTGGTAAAAATACCAGTAACTGCGTATTTTTTTTATTGTGCAGGAAACAATTAAGCATTGATTGTTTTTCTGGTCCGTGGTCAAGGCAAGCTCCCTAGTATCAACGCAACAACGCATAGCTAAGTTATGATAATAAGAATTGAACAAATTTAAACTTCACACATTTACTCGCGTTCTGTGGGTTCAGAGCAAGATATAATCTAGAAAGAAAACCCTGAAATTCTAACAATAAATAACGCAATAACTGTCAGTTATGGTCATAGCCTTTATTTAAACTTGGAACATAATAATACCTATTCGATCTCATATTGATAACACTTTTTTTTGGTTTTTCGTCTTTTCCTTGTTTTCTCGCATTAGAACTATTTATGTACGTAACTTGTAAGAAACCAGATTTTACGTTAACCGATTTTTATAATCATTTTATAACCTCAGTTGTATTTTTAACGTGTTTATACTGCATCGAATGTGTTATTTCGAAATCGATTTTGTAACGGAAATAATGAGCTACTAAAGAGGTCAACTATGATATATTTCAGACCTCAATGTTTTCTTGCCTATAAAATTCAAATAGTAAATATAGAGTAGAAGTTAAAGTTATATACATCAAAACTGGTTATGCTAAGTAGACAGTGCAGTGTTAGAGCAACATAGGTCAATGCCAGCGGAAGAAGTGAGTTTGTGTAACGGCACAAACCGCCGCCGGGTAAGTGCGAAATGTCAACAAAACTCGGCTCCTCCACTCCACGCACTCCACCGATGACTTAATGTACACATACACACTCAGTAACCTGACATTTTTCTTATTACATAAACAAATCGTATTAATTTATTACTTATCTCACATATTGTGTAAAGATTACACCTTAACCAAATTAATTTTATCAAAATACTGTATAACATACATTGCCGACACCATTTATAGATGCTGCAATAGCATGTAGTTTTATTCATATATTATATTGATTAATAAAATCTCTTCCTTCTTTTTACTGGCTCTATAACCGTAAATATCACAATTCGACACTTCGTCGTTTTTATGTTCATTCTTAAGTATCAAAATTGACCTCAACTGTCCATCTCCAAAATAATTATGTATGCAGCGTCAGCCTATTGTAATGGCTAAACCATCCATGATCCGTGGAAATATTTATCATTATGTTAGATAATAGACATAACTTGTTACCTTGGGCTACCTTACTGGTGCCCACGTCTAACTTTTGCATATCTCGGTATAGGCACTACGGTTTATATTACGTGTATAAATAGGGTAACAAGGAATTTCTGCGGATAATTCCATTTCTAAAACTACAAAAATAAATGATTCAAGATCGATGACTCTCATGGAAATGTACTGCGCGAATCATATTGTTTCTTGCGTCACAGCGGGTGCGCGGGAACTTATGCAAACTGACATCGAAGCAAATTTATAGAGCGCGGATGTGTTAGTTCTGCTAACTAATCATGTCATTCATGTATCTGGCTTTATCGCCTATTGTTAAATGTAATTTTCGAATTGTTCTCTATGATTGTAAGCGCCATGTTTCAGTTTTGGTTGAATGAAATGAAACCTTTACAGCTTTCTATGTCCAATAGCGATTGAATTGATAACAGTTTAATTTATTGTTTTATACCGAGCAGCCAAATTGGAAGAGGACCAATTGTGGACTGCAATAAACAATACAATAGAATACCTTTGTTATAATTGTGAGTTCCCATATGTATAATAAGATACAGATCCACAGCCAGATTGCAAGGATCGTCGACTCCTTAATGAGTTGCCTTGCTCGTTTGATGTGTAATTTTTTCTCTGTACCAATAATAGTCAGCAGTCGCGCGGGGTTGAGTCATACGACAAGCACATTTTTTCATCGACTGCAATAGTTGAAGCGGTAGATGTTATTGGCGAGATGTTTTTATCGAAGTTTTGTTTCGCTCCAGTCAGCCACCGGGGTCATTAACTACTCACGATTCAGTGTGGCAAATTACGGATTTTGTTGCTATAATTTCTCATTCATCAAGTTTATGGTTAGAATTATAGGTTCTGCGGATTCATGCATGATTTGATCTTGGCTTTGATTTTGAGATCGTAAATTGATGAGGCATTACATAGGCATAGTTATTTTTAAATTTATTCATGGTGTAAATAGTATTGGTAAATTATATCTATTTGTTCTACTGCGTAATTTAATAGCGTATTTTAATTTAACCATTGGGTGGGGCGAGGCAATTGTTTAGGTTGTATATATATTATATATATATATTATATATATATATATATATATATATATATATTATTATTATATATATTATATATTATTAGAAATATTTTTAATGGCTGGACTTTTAGTGCCCCTATGCGGTGTAAGAATATGATTATAACATGTATATATTGTAACAATTGTGAGCGACCTTACTAAACCAGAGTATCATGACCTCATGACTTCAACCTCAGGACAGTTAGGTATGTTAGGCCGATTTTGGCTAGGTCAGAGCCTATTATGCTCACTTAGCAAAATAAAAACCGTAAATAATATACGAGTAGCATCTTGTGTGCTGACTTGCCTTGCACTAACATATTCCTTCTACCTACCAAAGACCATGCTTCTACTTATTGTGTGTAAATAAAACCTCTACAAGAGTCCCTATATAATAGTGTTTAAATTTTTAGGTAGTTTTAGTAATAATTTAAATTGAAACGATGGTTTCAAATGAAATACTATGTGAATTTAGTTTAAAAATATTTTTCCCTCACATAGACTCACACAGTCACAAACCTGCATCTAACATTGAACAGTTAAACATTATTAATCTGAGTAATTAATGAGTTATCACTGTTTCATACATGATTCAATAACGCAAGAAGTGCAAGTGTTTTTGGGCCTAAACGTAATGGCACTTCAATCGAAATCAATTTTATACACTTTAGTCTCGCCTATAAAGACACTACGAGTTTGCAAACTTTACTGAATAATGGTTTACCGGGGCATAACAGTCCACTAAAAACTTGCTATACACTTTTTTATTTTTTTTATTCAATCCGCCGCTGCAAGTCCCTAAACCTACGTCTGGGTTGTGAGTCTTATTCAGTATCGCAGTTGAAAGTATCTATCTATTGTTTTTATCATTGATTAATATTGAACTTCTAGTACCTAACAATCTTGCAAAAAATATCTTATTATCTTTGAATTAGTATTGGGCGTATCGATCCGTGACCACTAATTGTTCAGAATCCTTGGAAAGCTACGAGATCGTTCTTTATTAATATAATTTACAACCAGAACTTTGCAGAATGTTTAATTCCTATTAAATTTATTTAAAAAGAATCTTGCAAATAATATCCCTTATACTTTGAATTAATATCTGGACTTCTGGAGTATCGATCCATGACCAGTGAGATCAAGACAATTGTTGATATCCGGTAAGCAACTCGGCCCTATCCACGTCCCGGCCGTATTCCTGGCCATCCTAGCGTGAATTGCGCTACTTGTTTTATTTATTGTCAGAACAGGTTACCGAGCTATAACCACAATATTAGTACATTATATGCAACGTTGATCAACTTAAACTGATTGCTTGAACTAGGGCGCTAAACAATTGTGACCAAATGTACCATGTCGTTAGGGACTTACAATAACGGTAAAAAAAAAATCAATTATTTTTATATGTTATCAGTCTCCTTGGATTGAGAAAAAGGTTTCAGTATTTAAGTCTTTCGTTTACGAGTATTTACAAGGTTTTTGTATTTCGTAATACTCGTATGTTAGAATCACGAGTTATTTATCTTAGGCACAATGAATTTACTTTATTCAATTTATTATTTTCACATTTCTTTAATTCTATTATGTACCTATCTTATTTTTTAAGATTTAAAGATTTGAAACTCCAAATTTTTTGAGACGATCTTAAATAAACAAAGTTACTTGTTTATTATAACTAAATAGAAATGACCTTACTATAAAATTTAATGTAAATTGTTGAAAAACTATTTTATTCGCACTGATAAGATGATTGAACTAGCCAAGATATGGTCCGGTAATATTTTCAATACTCACTTGTAAATTAGGTCCTGTGACGAAATAGTAGGATCGTTGTAATCACTAACACAAGTATTTATATTTTTAAAGGTCCAACTTTATTCATTTAAAATGAGCAGTCGCTGTGACGGTCGGCTATGTATTGGTGGTGGTTTGTTAATGGCCGTGTTTATATAGCGCGTTCGGGAGGCGCGTTGTTAGCCGCTGCGATGCAACTAGTGAAGATCTTCGCCGTCCGGAGCTTTAGCTTTTAAAATATTATCTACCTTTGTCGCGTTTCCACTAAACATTTGATAAATCCGTATTGGAATTATATAAATCTCTGTAATTGCGATATAAATTAATTAAATTGACTTTTATTTCAAAGACGATGGTAGCGTGTGTTTATATTATGATTATGCAAGTACTGTATATAATTACAAATTATTTTACATAAAATATCAATTTATTACCTACACGTTTTCATAGTAATTTAACACTGAATACATTGTCGTAGAACGGTAAAAACCTAATGGATAATATCTATGTACGATTATAAGTGAAGATTAACTATATATAGGTACTTATGTTTACATACATATCACGTATTGTACGGTACGTACGAGTACTTGCCAGCCTTCTAGAGATGCTTTAGATAGATAGGTAATAATGTGTATGGAAAAGCTAAAAATATTATCCTTCATAAACCTATACCTACATTATACATAGGTAAATGCATTACCCTCTTAGCTTTGTTATTGCCAAGAATCCATACCGGGAATGGATTTAACTAAAAATCAGTTTTTTCATGTGGCAACTGTTATTTGACCACTGTAACCGAAAGGGATAAGTGGATAACGATATTCAGACGTTTAATCTGTAATCGGTTATCTTAAATATCTTGGTATTAGAGAAAACCAATTCTTGACTATGATATATGTAGTTAGGTACTTCGTCGATGATTTCATACTTATTGTGCTCTGTGGGGTACAGAGGGACGTGTTTTAATTGACTAATTATATTATGGACTTTGTGCCTACTAGTTCACAAGTGGGTAATTCGAATCCGGCCCTTATTTCTAATTCCAGGATACCGAAATTATACTGCTTCAATTTTAGTGTAATTTAGTATGAAGGGTCCAATTAATAAAAAAATAAAAATCATCCTATAAATACGTACCTATCATATTTTCACTCCGAATTTCTAATATTTTCTTAATTTAAAAACAGCTAAAAAGTCAAGGAGATTTCACATTTTTGTTTTAAAATATTTTTTCCTTGTTAAGCTTAATTTAAGTTCAATGTCAAATCGTCAGTTGTCGTTTTAACCACTTTATCATCGAAAGAGATAGACATCGGTGGTTTCCATTAATTTCCGTCTTAATTTTTGATAAAATAATCAAATTCGGAAAAAAAAATACTCACCACTCAATAAGTAAGATAATAATAAAAACGCAGCAAATCAGAAACCTGGGATAATATTACCCTAATAGTGCAACGGTTAAGAGGTCATCTTACTTTCTGACACCGTTGAGAGTTGTGGGTTCGAGCTCTATAAATGGGATAATTATTTGTGTGACATTCGGGTCAGTGCTAAGTTTTATTGTACTTTGTGTCCGTTTTTGTGTTTACAAGTACGTACTTTTTTAATAAAATAACTACTATATTTATCCAGCCTCAAAACAGTGAAATTACTTTCGCCGAATTTCCTACATATTAATAAAATGATTTTCTGTACGTAGAGCTTTTTTGTAAGTACCTATCTCCATCTTTGGCATTCTTAGCTCAGTATAAGTTGGAATCTGTTTCATCTCCTATTTCATCGGCCACAGTCCGAAAGTTCGAAAACGCTCTATAGCATGTTTATTTATTACTAGCTTTTGCCCGCGGCTTCGCCCGCGTGAATGTTGGTTATCGCGACCAAACATAGCCTATGTCTCGAGGTCTAATCTAATCTACCCCTATACCAAATTTCATCAAAATCGTTTCAGCGGTTCAGGCGTGAAAGCGTAACAGACAGACAGAGTTACTTTCGCATTTATTATATTAGTATGGATCAAGAGCCTGAAATAATACAATGTTTCATAGTGATATATTCGAAAATGACAAACTTTCATCCCCTATTTGAACTTCCTCAAGCCTTTGTTTGCAACAAATAGTTATAATGTCCTTGCCCAAGTTCTAGTCTATCTCTGTACAAAATTTTATTCAAATCGGTAGGTCATAGTGGTTTAGGCGTGAAAGCTTGATAGACAGACAGACAGACAGAGTTACTTTCACATTTATAATATTAGTATAGATAAAATGATATGCTTGAAACCGGGTGATCCAGATATGGCCTACGTCTTTATATTGATTTTATTAGATAATACATACTTAATCGTATTGCATTGTTTAACAAACAAGTTCTTGCAATCCAGTTTAATACATGTTTACTTAAAGTAAACGTCTTGTTGGGTCGGTAATAAAATATGAGCTCATCATACGAAAAGCGGTTGACAAGCTACGATTATGGTGTTAACCCTCGTTATTTTGACCATTGTCTGATGTAATACTATTTGCATTTTTCTTTTCGATACATTTATTGTTTACTAGTCGTGCCCGCGACTTCTTTTGTGTGAAGTTAGATCTAGTTAATATTTTCCACGCTAGGCTAGGCAAGGCTAAGTTGTCGCCTTATAATATCGCTAACTGCAAGTGACAATCGCGTTAAAGTTCACCCAGCCATTTCGAAGATTCATCGGTACAAACAGACCGATAAAAGTTAAAAAAATGTTACAAAACATTTGAATTTTATTTATTTGTACAGATTTTTTTGTGTACGCTGGTATCATTGAACTTGATGTTTCTTTACTTGAATAAATAAATAACGGACAGCCTTCAATGGCGGAAACACAGGTTATATGTTTTAGAGTAGTTTGGTTTCTTCGCTGGTTTAGAGTAGTAGCAGTTGGCTAGGATGGTTCAGGCAAAGTAGATTCTTCAACCTTCGTTTCTTATCTTGATAGCTAGGTTATCTTAGTGAAGAATTTGCAAAGATTCATCAATGATTACCGTGATAAGGCTGCTGGCTTTCCTACGTCCTATATAGTTCAAATACCTAATTAGCAAAGCTATTATAGGTTGATATTGAAGCGTTAAAACGCTGTCTCGCTCTTTGCTGGCTAGTAAAAATAAAAGTATTATTGCTATGGTAGCACGAGTCGGTCGTCTATGTAGGTACGTCACTGCGCTATGTATGGTGTATCTAGATGGTATAATATATGGTACTAGCTGTGCCCCGCGGCTTCACCTGTGGCACACTTCGTCCCCGTGGCAGGATAAAAAGTATCTTATGTCCGTTTCCTAGTTCTAAGCTGCCTCCCCATCAATTTTCAGCCAAATCGGTCCAGCCGTTCACGCGTGATGCCGTGACCAAGGGAAATAGGGATTCATTTTTATATATACAGATAATTTATCTAGAACAATAGCGGTATACCTAATAGGTATATCTGGAATAATGTCTTTACATGGTACATTCAGTTCGGATACTTAGCAGTTACTTAGATTAGAGAGGTATATAATATTATTTGGTACATGATGTTTACTTAAATTAACCACCGTGTGTTGCGTCGAATATCTCGTTTTCAAAAACTGGTAATTACAACTTCAGCCGAAATTCCAAACAAATTTATTTTAAAAATAGCGTATACTCTACGCATTTAAATGATTATATTAATATACCAGATGAATCAGTGGTATTAACTGAGAGAATTCATAATGATATCCTAATCCAATAAAGCATTTTTTCGCATGCGGAAGCCCCAGCTCCGTGTTGTGTTTCACCGGGGCTAATAAAATTGTGATGTCTATATCCTACGTACGGACTATTAAGAACAAAGTGGTGGAATTTCATGCGATTTGCCAATGGTCTTCAGCGCGTAATTCCCTGTGTGATGGCTGTCATGTTTCAGTCTGATGTGCTCTTGCGCCCATTGGTGTGTGCGTTTAGTGTGATTAGTGCTGTGAGCAGACTCGTCACCCCATTAGTGTGCATAGTGTACTATGCTAAGTGTTAGCATACAGGCGTTAGCGCCCGCCATAAGCGACATGGATATCTCGAAGGTGCCTTTTCTTTTGGGTAATTCTACCAGTTAGAATGGTTAAGGATCAGCTGCTCCCACTCCAAAGTCTCTTGATGCGTTTGGTGAACCAAAGTAAGAGTCTGCAGTCCAAGTCGAAATTTCACCTAAGGGATCGTGTTTTATTCTGTAATGGGTCTGACGTCCCCTTTTATGAAGTTCAGGGTCTTCAACCGGACTGTGTTCCTAATAAAGCTGGAACATGCTCATGAAACTATCCTATTAGTAAGATTTTCTATTCTGGTCCAATAAACTTCTTTTGAACTTGAAAAATTAAGGTCAGTTTAAGCACAGCAGCACTGAAAATCACGTGCTTAAGAATGGAGAGATCAGGCACTAGGCCACACATCGCAAAACAGTGTTAAATAAATTATATATTTTATAATTTAATTATACAAAACTATAGGTGGTGCCGTTTTGTGGAAATAAAAAAGAACCGTTTTGAATCCTAGTAGGTACAACTTCATCCAAAAATGTACTAAAATATAAATTTTATTTCATCAATAGGATGCTCTCCGCATACTTACTAGAGCTATTATTTTTTCTCTCTTAATTAAATATACAAAATATAATCGATGCCATTAGTAAATAAATCGATAAAAGATAAGAAAGAATTTATTATATCCTATTTCAAAAAGACTTGCTACAGATTTTGGCTACCGTTACCTCATAGACCGTATCTACGTTTTCTATTCTGGAAATACTTAACCTTCGTATACCTGTTGCATCACATCATCAGCGCTTCTTGTCCCTTGTATTGTATGTGGGTATTTGTGTTACACCATTTGATATCGAGGTACATTATACCTACTTCACTACGAACTTACTTAAATAGGTACAAGTGTTAATTCCAGAATTTTTTAAATACGGTTATTATGTAACCATAATGAAATAGAACTGCATATAAAGGAATTTAACTCTAATATATCTTCAATAACATATTTGACAAATCAAACGACCTCTTGTTATCACACTAAAAGATTTATTATATCGCTGTATAATGTGGTCTAACCTCATTATAGTTATAGAATAGATATCTGATTAACGGAAATGGCAATACCGTTCATTTGATTTCTTTTGCAGTGTTTTGGTTAGCGTTTTGGTGGTGCTAGAATGGACCAGTCTTTTTCTGAAATTGTGGAGGGCTCTTCAAACTTTACTAAAACTGCCGCCAGAGGGTTAATCTACCCACGCAACCACCCTGCCTAGACACTCCAATAAATAGATTAGTGAAAACGGGATGCTTGTGTCTGAAGGCCAAAAAAGGTATTATTTTATAAGGGTGTGGCGTGCATCGGCACTTAACTTCTTTTTATTTTTTTTCTCATTTTCAACTTGTTTTTCTGTTTTTTCTCGTGTTTTTTTTTGTATTATTATTATTATTATGTTAACTGTATAATTGTGCCATGTATTAGTCATACCGTTAGGATTAAATGATTTTTCTTTCTTTCTTTCTTCTTTTCTATTTTGGTTACAAGAATACCTTTTTTGACATTGTCGGGACTGAATTTTAAACATGTTTTTATTAAGTACTAGAATTTCGGCCTTCTGGTGTGTGCTTCTTGAGGGGAGAATAAGCTACCCTCAACAACATTTTTTTTTCCAATTCCAAATAAACGTAATCGTTAAGGTTTATGTTGATTAGATTATTATTGATATTCTGTTGAGAAAATTATACAAATCAGAGCCAGTTTTGAACTATTTAACCGAAAATAACTACGTGGAATGTGTCAATTCATTCTAAGTCAATATACTGTCATTACCAGTTCTAAGAACCAGGATACATAGAAACCGGCCACCGTAATTTTTACCATCACTCTTACAATATATTCTTTCGAATTATCATAAACCTTAGAATTATATGAAGGTCGAAGTTTTTTAAATTAGTTATTAGAACCGTTTAATGGATGTTGCCTCTACGGGAACAGGTCTCAGGCTTCTGATTGCAGTGCATTAATCTAGAGCACTTCAGGTAATTGCTGGTATGCGTCAAAAGAGGTGCACCGTCCATTAGTAGGTACTGCTCCCACAACGGTAGGATAGTTTGACGTCATACTTTGATATTGTCAAATAACTTACTATCTACTACGAGTATAACTATATAGAGCGGACTTTGGGGTCCGAGGTAAAAACCTCGGGCGCGACAGAGACTCAACGTTAAGCTGATGATATAAATGAATGACTGATTAAAAATCAATGAAAATGATAAAATACAAACGCTTTTATTATAAGGTTTTATTAAGCTTGTGCTGTTCGTATGAAAGTTTTTCGTCAAAATGTGTGCCAATAGCCTAGTACATTATTTTAGAGGTGGCGATTCGCACACCAATAAATTAATTCGTGCGAATCGCCTACAGAAAATAAATGTATATTTAAAGGAGTCGATTCGCACATTTCGGGCGAGTTCAATTCGTGCGAATCGTGCAATAAGCCACATTTTCGATTATTGTTGAGCTTATGTTTTAGTTTTATGGTTAATTATATTTTTTATTCTTAATTTAATAAGCTCAATTAAAAGTTTAACATTAACTATTTGAAACCACCCAATCCAGTAGTTAATATATGTGCCTATTTATAAATAAAAACGTTTTATTTTTATGGTTTTATTTATTCAAGTCAGCAATATTTAAAATACACAACATTATTGAATAATAATTAATTAATTAGGTAATAAATAGAAGATCACCTTAACCTGTAACTTTTTATGCAGAAGTATTAGGTACTACGACATACGGATATCGTGTAGGTACGTCACATTGTGTGGCATTGCATTCCACGAGGAAACTGTCTGCTTTACGGATATGTTAATGGAGTGGAGTATACCGATTAAGATTCAAAAATTTTATATTTTTATGTTATAAATGTTATAAAAATTTAGCCTACAATAACAGTTATACATAAAAAACTATATTTTATACAACCGCGCACACATAATGATTGCACACTCATTTGAAGTCTATTATCCTCACCTAGGATCAGGTCAGCTAGCTTATAAAGCCTTAGAACATTTTTGGTTAATAAAATTAAAACATTCCGGAAACCACTTAAAAACCATGTACACTGTTTTACATACATTTATTGTGAAACAGACTATGTAGTTATTTCACACGACCGAGACAATTTTTATCGACGTGAATTACCGCTTCGATTCACACTTTGGTCTATCACAGTAGGTACGTGATTTATTATAATTAATACATTTACATTATCCTGTTATCTTAAACTAGATTTTTTCATACAGAGACACGAACGAATTAAGAATAAATTATGTGGTTTTGACACATAAAAAAACAACCGTCGTGGGTCATGAGTGTCATGACCCACAGCGGATGTTAGGTATGTCAAATTAGTTCTTTGTATCATAATGTAAGTTTATTTATTATTGCATGTCACTGCATTGTGACAGTAAGTGTATGAGTCTAATTATCATCTATGGGATCCAACCCGTCCTCACCTAATAGCTGGTATCTACACCTGCTGATCAACTGACGAGGCTCTTGGAGTCGGGACGTCAAACGGCAATCGCTCCAGTGAGTCAAAATGAATCAATCATGGAGTGGAGAGCGTACCCTGGACTGCCTGGCCTCAGAAGGTGAAAGGGTTGGATACAACTGGGGTCATCACTAATCATCATGTCACAGCCAAATCAACAGAATGAGTAGGAAAGCGAACCCTTGGCTCCAAAGCTTCGGATGCAATTGGGACTAACGTACGATACTGAACCATTAGTTCCGTGACACCTCAGTCCTGACGCTCTGGATATAAAGGGTGAGGTTGAGGTTATTTGAAAGTGCTTATCATAATACTAACCATGACAGAGGTGGTCCGCATCTCGTCAGATGAGCCACCTAAGTGGTAAGTATAAAAAACATACCACCTATGTTTGATTGTTTATACACATAGGTAGGTACGACACGACACGGAATATTGAAGGTTTTACCTTCAATATACTTTGCACACCGTTGCAATCTGTAGGAATTTTAAAAGCATCCGTTCAAGACTGTACAGAACCATCCCCTAGGGCCTACAATATTCTTCCCTGTATTCTACTCAGGAGCGAACCTGTGTCTTGTACAAAAATTATAGCTGCTTAAAAAACCGTATCACCTTGTTTAAAACTCCAAGTTATTTGCAGTCTCCTGGCTTACCTACTTATTAATTTATTGCGTAAACACAATCATTTTGATTGATGGCGATGAAAAAAGACCGGCGGTGAGTGGTCATTAGCGTAAGTGTTTTATAGTTTGCCATAAATATTATTGAAAACTATAGAACATTCTAGCAATTGTTAATTAAATGAAGCGTGGTTCGATTAATTACCGCGAATATCATGCTACAAAGTTTCCGCTAACTTCAAATGTAAAGACGTCGGTTGAGTAAAAAAAGGACTGCCTGGCCCTGAACGAATGCGTCATCTTCCTTGCTATATGATTGCTATAAATAGATTTTCAAGTGCGTTGCCAATTTCTAATTTAACGAGATCGACGACTTTTTTGCCTTTGACTTCTTTACTTATAAGGAGTGATTATGGTAGCCGGTTAGCTATGTTATTCGCTCTTTGAAACCAAGGATCATAGTCATCAGTCATAGTAATCATTATATCATCATAATCTTCACAACAGAGTTGGTCCCTGTTATATTCAGAGCTTGAACAAGAGGCTTGAGGTTCGTTCTCGTACCGTTTCTCTTGATTTTGCTTATCTTGGCCTATATGGGAGCGACTGCCCTTTGACTCCTAAGCCTGAGAGGAAATCCTGCGCCAGCGCCTCGTCCGCTAATCAACAGGTTCCCCTAGATCTTGGTAGAGCCTTTATTTACTATTCATAGTGATCAGAAGGATGTGTTAATGAGAATATAATGAAGTATATAACCTATATCTTGATTTTTTATGCTGTTTTATTTTTATTCGTGAACTTTAAAAGAAAAATATTATAAGTACCTTTTATAACGTCTTCAGTGAGATTGAGATTAGATTGGAACTTCATTCTAATGATATTACAAGAATTGGCCTTCTAAAGGAAGTAAGCATGAAATGAGCCACCAAAAAAAATCACTTCGTAATATCAGAATGTCTATTTGCAAAAATAATCAATTAATTTTGATAGGACTTTGCATTATAATTATTCAAGTTATAATTTTAAATAAAATCATATATACCTAAGTAAACATATAGTAAAAGAAGCTAAGGTCAACAAATAGTGCTGAACACTGACAAACGGTCATTACATTGACATATTATATGTACATCAATTAATAATTAATTTTATTAAGTATTTTTGTAATCCTCAGACGACAAGGTTAGTCAATTTCATGTTTTGTTTATTATTTTATTATGTCTCAGAGCTAGTGATAGATAAACTAAAATGGGTTTGGCTACTTTGTCACTGTCTGTAAGTACGTGCTTATATAAGAATATCTACTAATACTGTATAACAATGTGTTCAACAAGGTCGTGTAATTTGTGTAAATAAAGGTAGGTACTTCATCCCAAACAGAATATCTTCCAATAATTATACCTATAATATACGAGTAGGTATGTTACGGTTAAACATGAGTGACAAAATAAACTCAAGATTAGCCGGTTAAAGTTACATTATTTTTGAGTAGAATGTGAACGTGTATTTTAAAATGTATTGTTTAGCTGGTAAAATCTTAACTCTAATGGAAACCTCATATTTTTATAAACGTGCGAAAACGCTCTCCCTCGTTCACCTCATCGGAGTTAACGGTGAGATGGTTGTTTCGGACATGGACCGACTAATATCACATTATATTCCTTGAACAAAATGAAGAAGAGAAGTAGATTAAAAAAAATATATCTACAAACAAATAGGTATTATAATAAAAGACGTAGATACAGCACCAGTCTAAAGGCAGCCAGTAAAAGCCAAAGTAGTCAAAATCATGGAAAGGAAGAATAGGTAAGCAACCCCTTTTCTCGTACTGAAATCCCCACGGATACCACCCCTGCGGCCAGGGGGTGGTTATGTCAGACTTGAACCGACTAAAAGTGCGCGGGTGTTCGACTCAACAGGCATTTCCCTCGTACCCCGGAGGAAAGCAAACCACGAGCTCCAAACCGGGTAATCTTAACTTTATTTTGCTACCCAAGTTGGCCATGTTTAACCGTAGCATATTGTAAAAGAACAAAAATGTCAATGTTAACAAAATACAACTCCATTTTAACTGTTTGTCTTTGCGTAAGTCGTCCATTTAACATCAGTGTACTATAATTAGATACAATATGGAAAATTCCACTAATTCATGTGTTGTTCCGGGATTTCCTAGAACAAAATTCTAAGTTCGTTAAAAAATCTTCAGAAACTAAGGCTATGCCTGCACTGCAAAATTTCACCACGCGATTATTCCCGCAGGATTCTGCTAGGTACGTAAGGAACTTTCTACGCCTTATGTTAAATTGAAATGAAATAAGTATAGATAGATTAGATTGCCCATGTCTTCCCAGCTTCGCACGGCAAAAGTTCGTAAAAATCAACCAGTCAGGGCAAGTCATAATTTCATTTCGAAAATTAAGTACCTACCTATAGGTATAATGGCTGAACAAACTCGTAATAGAATTCCATAACTTCTTTTAATTTAATAGATACATATTTGTGATTAACTAATTCAAGTTGTATTTTAAACTACCTGATAAGTAGGTATTTATCCAAAAACCAAAATCAAAACATTCTAATTAAATATTCAGCTACGTTGATAGGTACGTGTCGTTAATTTATGTTTATTTACACTACAAAAAATAATAAACAATAGCTTTGTAAATAAACACTGCACGCATGGCATGGCTGTGTAGTGATACCATAAAAACATTATCATAGAAATGCTCGTGTGCCCTTGACATTTGTGTAGGTAATGTGAAAGTAAAGAATGTTTAATGAACTACCGTTTATCACTGTTAAGTAATGTTACGTGTCTGTTTTTATTATTACGAGCCTATAAAATCCTCCGTCACAACATGCTGGAAGGCCGTGTGGGCGTAGTCTTTTTGACTCCATTTTATATTCAAATTTGTTAAATTAGTCTGTCTGTACTTTGAAGAAAATATCATAAAAAGAACAAAGAAAAGCATTAAATTACATTTTTACATAAATATTAGCTTTACGCCCTGCCCAATGATGTTTATCTATATACCTATATAAAAGAAAGTACCTACCTACTGATTGTATTCAGTTTTGTGAACCATAATAAAAAAATATAGTTACACTATTTATAACTCAAGAACCGATTTGACTGAAAATTGATTGGAATAGGACTAGGAGACGGACATAGGATACTTTTTATCCGGCCGGGTTGAAATATGCCACGTGCGAAGCCACGATGTTTAAAGTGCATGACATAATTTGTAAAATAATGTACCACCAACAGAAATATAGACGAGCCAAAATTTCGTTGCTTCCGATTTTTTTTAGTTCAGCTGTGGTAGGTACTAAGTAACTAGCTTGATTATAATATTTTTTAAAGTATCTTATCATTTTTATGCTAATTCTTGCATTATAATAGAACTGAATATTATTGTGAGAAACTATCATTATTGTAAATTCTAAATGCTCGCGGAATTTTCTAGCAAGATATAATTTTATTCTCAGGGATATATTAATAAGTGGGTAATAAGTTCTCGAGTTAAGAATAATATAAAAAAAAGGTTTACCTTATACTAAGTAGTTATTCTATAAATAGCTGTTTATTATAATTCAGATACTAATTGCTTTTATTGTTTAAATTTCTGAAATAATGAGTAACTATGCTAACTTTTCTTATAAAGTTAATTAATACTTACGTATTTATGTTTCTATACGAGAATTTAAGCTAGCCAGGATGAGGCCAATCATTTTCTAATATTCTAATTTTCTTTTAAAGAATTTTAAGACTGTCTCAACAGTATCCTAAATTTCTTAATACAATAAAAGTACATGCATTTATTAAAAAATAACATAACATTAGTTTTTCTAAAGAACCTTAGGGCGTAAATTGTGTTCAATCAAAAGCTTTGGATGTTTGCGAAACCAAAGATTAAAAACTAAATTTCGAACAATTATACGTAGGTACGATTTTAACTATACTTAATAAAATATACCTACATAAGAAACACATTTCGTTATTGATTACTATATTATTATTTATTTATTATTAATTTAGTTAATTGGACAACCAGTAGTTGTTACTTACATTAACATTTAATCTAAAACATGCACTTATAATTTTTTTACATGCAAAACATTTTAAGTTAGGTATATAAATTTAGTATTTTCAGTTCTGTTAATAATAGTAATTGTTGTAGGAATAAAACAATTGCATAATCAAGTTCATTGAACTAAACAAGAAATGTATTATTTTTTACGAATAATTAGTTATGTTAGAATTTTATTAATGTTAAACCCATAGGTTAAACCCAAATGTGCAATATTTTTAAATTAAGGTAGTATTTTTATATAATATTTTTATTATATTTATTTTGGAAATTATACAGTCACGCAAATTATTAAAAAACAAAACTTAAAATTAAAAGTACCCTTGTGGAATTAACAACATTTTCCACATAATATTTAACAGTAAAATAATAATTATTAAATATCTACGTGGTTAAATAGTTGGATACTTGTCCTCACTGACATGATTCATCATCGCCTAAACTACTGAGCTACCATATGCATAAAATGGGGGGTGCAATTGTAAGCATCGACTAAGGAAGGATTTTTTTGAATTTTATCGCTTAGAGGGTGAAGTCGCAGATAAAAGGTTGCAGGATCTGCTTTTATTTTTAAGAACGAAACTTCATACAGCTTATTCTGATCATAAATACAACCTTCATCTGGTGGAAATTATAAAAGGCTCATTAAATGTAGGTACACATAATATCGACGTTTTTCTAAATTTACCTAACCCTTTTTGTACGTGCAACTGCTACAGCTGTTGTGAAGCCCGAGGGGGGACCCACTCGGGCTTCACCTTACCGGAGCTAAGGGTAAGGTGGATATGTTGGACATGAACTGACTAAAACCACACGGTGTCTTGCGTCGACCATGTGGTACGGGAATGTGGTGAAAGGAAATCCTACCTTTAGAGAGGGTAAAGGTGGGCTTTCCATTGACCTTTCGATATGTTGATCAAAATTTCCCTCAAAAATTTACTGCCGAGATATTATTATGTAAGATTACTCACTGCTTTAATTTATCTGTTCTTATTTCGGATTCTGTTACCCTCTTGTCTCTTTTAATAACCGTTAGCTGAGTCTTTGTTGCTTTACTGCTATTCCACATTACTTCCATCATTAAATTTGCTACAACTCGGTAACTGATAACGCTCTTATCATATGCATAGGTATGATATACTAGGCATTTTAATAAATGAATACACTCATTCAGAGACACTGTTTTTTGGGCAATGTACGTGTACTAACATATCAAAAAGGTCGTGAACACCATTCATTTAGGGAGATTGAGTTTTCATTGCATTATAGGGTTGCCAGATGATCGGGATTCGTCGGGATTGTCCCGATATTTCATTGGCGTCCCGACGTCCCGACAAAACTGAAAATGTCCCGAGATGTCTCTCAAGCGTCAAACATTATTTTCATGGGAAGAACTGTCCCTTTTACCTGAGTTGCTTAATATTTCAAGCGACGTAGACCAAGATGATTTATATACCGATTATTGTTGCCTTAAAGAAATATTTGAGCACCTTCCAAAAGAAAATACTATGTCTAATGACAAAATATGGGCGTATTTTTTTTAAAAAATGTTGTGAAAACAGCATGAGAAACTTAAAAAAAATTGTAAGTTTCGTTTTGTCAATTCCTGTGAGTAATGCCTACTGTGAAAGAGTATTCAGCCTACTGAATAACTTATACACAAATGACAGAAATCGAATGGGAATGGACCTCATTAAAGCGGAGTTGTTGATAAGATTAAACTTTGACAATGATTGTTTAAACTTTAAGAATATTCTTCAAAGTGCTGAAGGATCCAAATTGTTGGATTCTGTAAAAGCAAACACTAAATACCTATATGTGGCAACGTAAAAAATAGTCACATTACTCACATTTTGTATTTGATTTTATTTTCTATCGTTTGATAATAAAAAAACATTATTTTTATTTTTGTTTTCTATTTCATCTCAATATTTCAGTCTGTCGAATGCCCACTGCTGGACATAGGTAAATAACCTCTACTCCACAATGAACGATGCTGCGCTTTTTACATCCATCGATAGCTGGTTCGCGAAGTTGCGATCTTGATTAGACCGTCGCAGTCCTTCTTGAGGGACTCTCTTAGTAGTTTTTTATTTGTCCCGACAAAATTCATAAAATCCCGATATTTTGCAACTTTGTCCAGAAATTTTAGTTTTCTAATCTGGCATCCATTCTTGCCGCTGCGTCGTTTTAAATCTTTGAAATTAGATTCTTTCTAAAAAACCTTTTCCTTTCAGTTTTTTTGTATGTGTAATCATTTCTGTTTTGTATTGACGGTATGTTTAACTACAGAACTGAGAGCAGTTTATGGTACCTACTATTTTGGTGTTTATGTGCCTTTGTAGTGGGAAGCATCGATATGATACATCCCAAATTCAAAAGCTAATTCAAAGAATTTTTGATCCCATTTCATCACGTAATTAAGACGTAATCATGAATGCAGTTAGATTAAATTCAATGACCTAAAATAAGCAAGGCGCTCGCCTTATATCTAAAAACACCGTTATTATACCTATTATGCGAACTATGCAAATTTTATACGTAACCCATTTGTTAATTAATGGACTTAATTAAATATTTTACTCATGATGTCTTTATAAACATATTACGTACAAACTAATGTCAAGATGTATAGGCCCACATTATAATATAATAATAAGCATCTTTGGCAGGTAACTTTGTTTAATTCGTGCGAAAATCGCCACGAATACCACCCCCGCCGTGATCAATATGAGAACCTTAATAAAAAATGATCATCTTTAAATTAAGGTTCCGTCCCTGAAAGGAAAAAAAAACGGAATCTTTACAGGATCAATTCTTTGTCTATGTGTATGACTATCTTATATGACCTTTATTTCAGAAACGCATAGAGATATCAAGTTGAAGATTACCTTCAAATAGGTACCTCAAAAAATTTAACTTCTAAGTCAACGCAATTACTTTTACAGCCGTTTATGCAGCAAAGACTAAATTAACACCTATAATTATGGTACTTCTTAATAAGCATGAGTTAGACTCACGGAATTTAGCATACATATTATGTAGTTATCGATATCATAACACAAGATTCGATTGTTTCGATTGCATTCTATATTACCTACATATTACGGGGCTAAATCCAGTTCTCCTACAACAATGTTTAGATATCCCACTGTCCTTCAATCCAGTTATGTACGGAACCGACACGACTCTGATTCGCACTAGACCGGGTTTTTTCTCAAACGAATTATTCATACTCTTATCACACGTCCATATTTAATTTAAATTTCTTATAAATATAACTCAATTGGTATTCTTTATTTAGTTATTAATATCCGTGTTCTGTGGTTAATGTAATGTTTATTTAAATAATATAAAATGTTTTACTTCTCAATTTTTTTCATGTGATGTTTAAAATTTAAGTAAGTACTTAGGTAATATGCTGTGAATCTTAAGCACTAGTAAGTAACATTTATTTTATGCTTCATGCCGTGGTGTTATATCAAGTAAATCTTTAATTGTTACCCTACTGTAGTACGCCCACCATGACGTGCTTTATAAGCGTTCGTTTTCTGGGTAATAAAGAGGGCTAGGGATAGAGGGCGAATAGCTCCATCTCTCTTTTATTGTCAAAAAAAACGTCATGATAGGTGCACTGAAGTTTATACACGCTTACACTATAATGAAACATAGAAGAGCGTGTAAAGAGCCGCATAAAGTGATGTAAAGTACTTATGTCAAATATCTTGTGTAGTGTCCAGTAACATAAAAATTATTGCTTTCACTACCTATAAACAAAGCTGAAAAGAATAATAGCGTTGAAATTGAAGTAGTATGACGTAGGTAGGCGGGTGAATAGTGATGTACCTACCGCTTCTCAAGGATCGATATAAAGATTTTTCATCTTCAATCATATTAAATTTAGCCATCTGTTGAATCTTAAAGTCTATACTTAAGTTACTAAACGATAGTTTTGCGCGCATTCACGTTGATGTCTTTAACTTTGAAAGCTTCATTCATGAAGTTTGACATTATGTGCAATTCCTATCGACGATGCAAGCATAATGATAATTGAAGTATAGAAGGCATTTTTCCTACTACTACTAAAATTATAAATAAGGAGTGACTATGATTATCTAAATAAATTAGTGGCAACTAGTGCTGCAACAGACCGCTGTTGCAAGTACGGAAGTTCCGCAAGTTTTTAACGTCCGCTTATTTCCATATTCCGCAACTGATGAAAGTACAACGGCAATAGGTATAGAAAGAAATGGCAATAAAAAGACAGATCAGATATTTAGAGCATAGGCATCTACTGCACCTCTTCTTTTCTGTTCTCCTAGTAATAAAATATAACTTGCCACCTTTCAATTAAAAACAAGTAGGTACATACTAATTGATAACAAATATAATGAAGTTATAGTTATAAAATATTATTTTTGTCTTTTGTGTTCCGCTTCCGCGTCCGTTTCCGCATTCGCAAAAATTTCATTTTAACTTCTGTTACTGTTGCATCACTCGGTCAGTCAGGAATCATGAAGGCCTTGCTGTTTTATACATCTGAGCGAATCATGCTCAGTAGTAGCGAATATAGGGCTTTCCTTTTTTAATTTATTACTTCATCCTCATCTTAGCGTGGTTCAGAAGCTTTCACTTCAGAGATCGGAGTCCGTTTTGCTCTTTCTCGTTCCTTGCTTATGTGTCTTTATGAGAACGAATGCCGTCTCCCAAGCCGGAAAGTTAGTTCACATTTGAGGTTGGCTTAGCAAAAAGAAGGGTCTTGGCCTTTTTTGGTTTATTACTGATCGATGCTTAGTATATTAGTGTGTGTGTTTTATGCTATTAATATTTCAAATGATAAATTAAAAATGATCGAAAAATGTAATAGGGCTGGACACGATTACCAAATACCTATCAATAAGAGACTTATCTACCATTATGAACTGTGTTGACATAATAATTTAAGCTCCCTTCTGTTAGCAGGTCGCGTTCTAAAATAAATAAGTATTTTCTGGTAGCAATACCACATTGAAATTTACTCATATTGGACAAACTATAAAAATATTTTTAACACGATGTGTAATTTTGTAATTATATGACATAATGCCACTATTTTAGTAGATACGGAATTAAAACGGTATTTTTTATTAGAATAAGATTAGAATTTTTGCAACTATTATAAACCGGATAAATACAATTAACAGCTACTCATTGTTTTGCTTATCGTTCACATCACTATTTACAATATTACGGTATTTTTTTCTACCTCTTCGTAGGTTTAAAATATTTGAATCACTGAGTAATTTATTTATTTGCGATCTTGTGGACAAGGATATCCAGGATTCTGTCAAGCAAATTGTTTTTGGTTTCCTATTTGAAAATTCATTGAGTTTGGAATTACGTTAGTTTGTACCTATACTCGTATCTACATATTGCACTCACGTAGATCAAAAGTTGTTATGTGTGTGTAAACATACCTCTGTCAAGCCCTTCACGGATTTAGGTACCATTACATTATGTGAGTAGAGAGCTGGATTATTAATAGGTACTTGGATTTTAAAAAACCTGCATCATAGCTTCCTAAGTTTTATCAAATAATAATAAAATTGCGCACAGTTAAAAAAATCATTTGAATCACATTTGTAACAAGTTTGTTACTTTTCTAGAAGCCAATTTTTAAATCCATTCACTAGTTATTTATTTGGCATTTTGACGTCAAGTAATAGGCCCCGGGCCCCGTTTGAATTATAAATATTATTAATAATAAAATATTACGTAGTTAGGCTTTTAGTGAATCCTGTTTCATAAAACTGGTAATAATAGTTTCTAAACTCAAATATTGTAGCACGTTCAATGTGCTTATTTTTAACTTTATAAGTAAGACTAAGTACATAAAAAAATCGTGTAAAAACTGGCAACTTTTAGACATGTGGAATGTAGTGTTATTGTACTATGCAATATTATTTATAAACATTCAAATCACTAATGGTATATTGAGCGGTTTTGACCATTTTTTATAAGTTTAAACAATAATGAGATTCTTTCGTCAATGAGCATTTGCATTTATTTTTTGTTGGATACGTCAGCCTGCTGCGCTGCGAATTTTATGCAAAAATGTCATTATGGGTTTGACTTTGACAGTATAAACTTAAACAATGATGTTTAAGGATCGCCAGAACAAAAAAAACATGTTTTACTTAATTAAATGTACCTTAATTCAATGTTTGTTCGAATTTTGTGCGCGGCTGTACCTTTCATCTGATTACGATTAAAACATTTTCATTTTATAGCTTGCACTTGAGCGATGATTGTAGATGTATATCTTATACTGGATCCTGTGCATATTTTTTGTATGACAGAAAAAAAGATTTTTAGCAATAAACAAAAATATTTTTTGTTTGTATCGCATCATGTATTTAGGTACATTTGAAGCAATTAATATTTGCTAATGCATACTTTGATTCAATTTAAGTCCCTTATCAAAAATTGACATCACCTAATTTTCATGTCCTTTTGTTTTTTTGAGTCTTACAATTAATTCATATAAAATATGTTATAAAATAATATTCAACATGGATTACGTTCATGAAATCGTGTGGTAACAATTTTGTACTGCAGGTGTAATTATAGATTATCGAAATAAATTCATTCGCAGCATGCGATCGATTAACATCTATGCGCTTACGCTTCCTCTATTAGGCAGAAGCACAGAGACCCAAAGATCGCGGCCTCGATGACCATTTAAATATTATGGTGAATTCCTATAAACCTTACGGTAATAAGGGTCAAACTTAATTTGCTGTAGCTTTATTTGTTTAGTAGGTACTTACCTGTGTATCTATCTGCGCATATTGTAGCACACGAGACGGGTGGTTGGAGCGTGAATGATGTGAGCCCGACATAGTTGTCACGACTTCCCCGAGTCATACGGCACAGGAATAGGGTTATTTTGCTATACGATTATACAACATTGTTATTACACCTTCAAATAATATGATCAAGTTATTTACTTATCAATATCACGCAAGAGTTCATTTATAATACAACTGTAGCACTAACGTAGAGCTAACGCTACATTAGCTATTTCATTCAATTGAACTTAAATAATAATCTGTATTGGTAGCATGTTTTTGGATCTCTAGATCGGTATCTACTATTCGTAGATACGGTACAAGGTTGGCTATTCTCACCCTGCTACTTAGTGCTTAGTGCTGGTGTAGGATGCCACTTCACGGGGGCTACTGATGACGTAGCTACCTATATATTGAAATCGAACCGAATAAAATCACCTTTTCTATTGGCAGCTCTATTCTGTCTTTCAGTCTCAGCATCATTATCTTAGTGATGATCCTGGTTGCATACCTATTGGATGCCTTGGCATGAACCTACTGGTTATACAGGAGAGACTGCCGCCTGATCTTCAAACCCCGAGATGAAAGCCTGCGCCAGAGTTACTTCCATTGATCGGCACGTGTCCGAGCTACCAGGCGTGGTCTGCTTGGATCCTGAAGCTGTTGTTAGGATTAGCACCTCATTCACCTTTTACTTTATAGTCCCACCCCAAAAATACCTACCAATTACTGAGCCTTTGCAGTACGAAATAAGTAATAACTTGGTTGAATGTAAATTAAATTTACCTAACCATAGTTTTGTTAACTAAAATGTAATAATTACGAACTTAAAATTCCCCAGTGAAATTCTTGTTTCCAAGTCCGTGAACTCATAGTATGCATAAAGTTTGGTTATTTAACACCAGAAATTTGTTAATGAGATTTGTCACTGATATTAATTAAATTACTGTAGATAATACCAAAAACGCATCTCTAGCAATAAAAATAAATATACTGTTATATTAACTACCTTAAGATGCATTAAGATAGTCATTAAAATATACGTCGCACATAAAATAACTATAATAGTGTTTCCCATCTCCGTGAGTTCGAAGTTGTCTTTAAATTGCTTTCTTAAGTAGAAATATCTTATTTTGCTTGAAGATCTGCGTCGTATGATCTATAATCTAATTAAGGGGTAATGTTACTTGAGATTGTACTTGTTAATATAAAATCTTATTTTTAGTCTCTTCAGTATTGTTTTATTTTTAGTCTCTTTAGTTTAAAAATTAAATCGATGGAAAGGTACAGAGTGAACTGACATGCAAGACAACTGACTGTATTTGCTAATGTTTATACGTCTATTAGGATACATTTGGAATTTGTTGCTAATAACTGCACTAGATTTTTTCGTTGTTTGTTTGATTTTCGAGTTTATTGTGTGCTAAGTGCTGTGCTTATCAATTAAACACTCGGTATCGTCAAACCATCATAAAATTCCCTGGCCCTCTACTTATATTAATTTTATCATCAGGGACCAAACAAATGGTAGACCTAACCTTCAGCACGTATGAACAATTAACACATTTTGTCACGGTCTTATGAATTGTTACTTCGGTAATTCTCTTTGTTTTTGTTTTAGCACTTTTTCATAACATGGACAGTGTTAATAACGATTCTAAATTTATGCGGAAGGGCTAACACTTTTAAGTGTTTTTAAAACGGATCATTTATTTATTACACGTCAATATGACTTTACCTACTCTCTATGCGGTTTTATACGACAGTACCATAGCTATTCATGTGGTTTTACTCCCTGATATTGAAGTAGCAGTGGGAAGTGAAAAATATGTAGGTGCTAGGCCAAATGACGCGAATACTTACTCACGATTATGCTTTTCCGTTTAAAAGAATCGGGATTGTAGAATGACGGAAACTCGTGTGTTGGAAAAGAATTCCAAGCCTTCATGGTACGATAAAAAAGAGGTGCCGAAGCGTTAAGTTCAAAATGGTAGTTGGCACCGAACCTAAGAATGGAAGTAACACCTCAGCCTTGCACGTGTTGTTTTGAATAGCAATGATGAGAGTACGAATAATTAAGAGTTCAGGGGCCATATAGGCGGTACACAACTGCTAGGGTGCAAACACAAATTTGACAATTTGAATTTGTCAAATAAACAATAGAATCAGAATTTTCTGTAGACAGCATTTGATTATTCACACAACCATCCCAATAATGAGAATCATATTCCGCACAGGACGAACTTGTGTCTTACTTATACAAAAAACTCTGCTGCTCCAGCGTCTAAAATTTTATATTTACCTTCCTTAATGAGTAAAAACATAACCACCAAAGTTATCTTCGATCCATTATTTAATACAAAACAATTTGATGTTTGATACAAAAAATTCCTGGTAATATCTGTAGTGTAAGGGGCAGAATGGAACCAGTAATCGTATGATTGAGAGGCCGATGCCCTAACAATTACCCCACAACCGGTTCTAAAAGTTTCATCCATTGATACATATAAATTCAGATTATTTAATTCTACCAGCTTATACAACTACTGTTTTTAGTGGTTATCTCAATTACATCATAAGTATATTAACAAATGTAACCGTTTAACTTAGGTAAGTACATGTAATCACTGTTTGAATAAAATTATGTAAGTGCTCTAACTTTTTCTACAAAATAGTTTTACTGTAGGTAAGTAATAGTTCCGTAGTGGTATACTAACATTAACTACAACACTGACTTAGGTATGTACCTACTTTGGTTATCCTTGCAATAAGAGAATTAGAAAAAGGAATGGAAAGGAGCAAATGCTGTGGCGTTTTTCTAAGTTTCATCCCTAAGGAGGTAAAATAAAGGGAGCGTGGATCGGAACCTCCACTCCACGCAGTCGATGCGGTGCACCCGGGTAACACAGGCGGCAGCGCTTCTTTTTCCTTTTTTTTATAAATTCCTTGTCTCTGCCTACCTCAAAGGAAAGACAATGAATTATTTGTTAGTCATTCTTGTCAATAACTTCAATTGGTTTCTATAATATGCAGACTCAATTGTACTTATTGCTTTTTATATAACTTTGTATCCACAGTCGCAGCTCATTACAGAGATGGCCCATTGTGTTTCGATTAACGTTAAGCAAAAGCGATATAATGTAACTTTAGATCGCGCAGAAAATAAAATTAAACTTTTAGTAGCTACTTATTATATTCATGCAAAGTCATGTAACCTTTTGGTTTTTTATGACTTACTACACAGCGCCATCTAGACCCGAAATGAGCACAGATGAACTAAGTTTTAACTTTTCATATAGGTTCTTAAATATTTTGAATACCCAGACCAATACAAATATACGTATTCATGCATACAATAATATTTGGATGGGAATCGAACCAGCAACCTCCTGACTTAGTAGTCGAACGTTTACTGCTATGCTACAGAGGTCTTAGAACATATTAAGGTAGGTGAGAAGTTTTCAAGCTCGTCCAGGAAACTCAACACTTTAAAAATATTTTTAAGAGAAATATCCTAGAAACTCAATTGAATAATATGAGGGGTAAGCGGAGACCACATATTTCCAACGATCCTGACATACACCTTTCGCTTCTTTTACTTTCATAATCACCTACTTATATTTTGAGGTTGTCTAGGACCGTGAAGATCTTGATAGAGTCTCATACGGAAGTATTTTTATTTTACACTATAAGTACAAAGTAAACGATAGCAAAATTAATATGTATCTGTATCTATAGGTACTAATATCATATAGGTGAAGTTGAAAAGTTTGTTTGTAAACGATAGAAAAAATAATAATTGTGTATCTGTATCTATACTAATATCATAATAGGTGAAGCTGAAAAGTTTGTTTGTTCGAACGCGCTAATCTCGTGAACTACTAGTTCAAAAAATAAACATTATTTTTGTGTTAGTTAGCTCATTTATCAAAAAGACTATAAGCTACATAGTATCGCACTACTAATCAGGAGATCGGAGCAGTAGTAATCATATATGCCAACAAATCGGGTAAATTATTAGTGAAACATTATTGTAAAAATGGTGTCACAGGAGCAACGTATACCATAGGCGAAACCGTGGGGCGCAGCTATATAGTAGTAATAAGCAGACTATTGATCTCAACTCGCACATCTCGATCCATATTAAGTCTACTCACAGCAATGAAGAAAACGTGTTATTTTTTGTTTTTAATTTACAATGTAGTTATTCGTGTTATTTCACTCATTCCCAGTCACGTACTGTGCATATATTGTGAACAGGGCCGGATTTAAAGGCCTGGAGACTTGGGGTAACAGTGAAGTGGAGGCCGCCTGGCCCCAAATTATATGGGTGTTTAGTGGTTTGACCCACGAGTTATAGGAACCACGGTGTCAATCGACCCATCCCAAAAATGCATGGGGCTATTGACAGCAATGGTTTTCCAATGAAATGAACCATCTTTTTATTATTTATTTTTTCAATAAATAATTTATTGTGAAACCAAGTATCACTATATTATGAGTATTGAAACATATGAAAAAATTTGCAAAAAGTCACAAATTTCGAAGTTTATTATGGGGACACCTGTTTTGTGGAGGGCCCATGGTAGCCCCGGATGCACTCCCCTAAATCCGGCCCTGATTGTGACAACGTCCAGCTTGTATCAATCTTGTTACCGCCATGTAAAGCGGTGATCGGTACCTACGTTTAAAAATACCAATTAATGTTTGTTAGCCATTTGTATGCTCCGCACGGGTAATGCGTCTGTGCTGAGTCATTTATTCATAGGTTGACATTACTACTTACATCAATGGCGAACCAACGTCATATGAATCGCATGAATAGAGAAACATGTATGTAATATAGAACATTATTTTAGCGAAATATTACAATAGTATCTACCATAAAAGCAATAATGAAGAAACGTATTTCTTAAGTAAACCATACTTTTTCAGACAAGTAGGTACCTATGGCTTCAATTCCAAATTAGGTACGTTCTTTTATATTGGAGATTTTTTTAAACGTATAATAAGTACCTACCTATGCTTTCAAATCTATAGAAGTGCATTAGAAGTAGGTATACATACAAATCAAATCAAATGATTTCGTGCAAAAACTATTCTGTGTTTTTGTAAAAATATTCACCCGACTCGATTTATATTTGTGATAAGTACCTACCTACTTACCGCAATAATCGTAAAGCACGAGATAAATAATTGCGTAATTTCCACGAGTAATAAATAAGAATACCTACACTTTGTATTAACATGCAATACACAATTTCGAAAAGTGTATAAAGATGCAAAATCGGGATGAAATTTAAAAAATCCGCGATATACTTAGAAGAGTAATAATTGTGTGTCGAAATGTCACGTTTAACAAATAATGGTCGCTTCTATACATTTTGGGGATCTGATTATTTATATGAATAGCTTCGACGTATTCCACTATATAGTAGAAATAACTTTGTGTATTTGCAAAAGCACAATTGAGGATGCGATGAGGTGGGGCAAGTCACGATACCTGTTTTATGAACACCATAAAGATACGAACGAGTTACTGGAAGTAGCAGCTGTCTAGTCCAATATCGGATAACATTAGCCCGTTTTTAAAACGGGCGACAGGCGACGGCGGCGGCGGATGGAGTTTTATATTTGTGGCCGGAATCATACTATGTGTTTTACTTGCAATCATTCCTATCTATTTTTATATTTGTCTCAGTTAAACCTGATCATGTTTTGAGATATTCATAATATATTAGCTTTCTTGCTTGCTAACCCTGTGACACATTTTTCACTTTTAGTTACGTGTTATCAACATTTTTATAACCATTCCCCAGTTGCATCCAAAATTTGCACTTCGGTCGGCTTTTCTGCGAGCGACTGCTGTCTGACCTCCCAACTCTGGAAGGTAATCCAAGCCTCATTCTTTGTTTAGCAGGTGCACCGAATTGCAACTAGCGAACCTCTATGTGAATCTTCAGGATTTTGGTAGAGTCCAGTAGAGCGTTGAGCTAAATCAAAAGACTGAAATGTATGTAAGTTCAAAGCTACACTCCAGTGATATACTGAATACTTAAATGTAACATCATCTTACTAAATTATAATAAAAATAATATAGAATACGTTACGTTTATGGCAATAAAACACCATTATTATTCATAATTATTATAGTACAATTTTTTTATACCTATTGGTTTATAAAAACGGTTATAGTTTCGTCGTCATTCATGAAGTGCGAGTGAAGGTTGGTGTCTAATTTTAGTTATAAGTCATTGGATTGAGAGACTGATTTAACTGACAAAAAATATCTTTCACGGTCTGTGGCAGGCGGGTGCATCATCGTGTGACATTCATGATCGATTTATTAAAAAATACATTAATATCCGCTCAAAAGACCTACTAAGAAACGATTTCCACCATCCACTTTGGCAAAATACCCGTACTAGTATTTACAATAGTAATTATATTAAATTACACCATTATGTAAAAACATGTATTCGTATCTATTTTCATATTATTTGACACGTGTCACCGTCAGTTTTCATAATACCAATGCATATAGGCGTCATAAAGGTGACAAAACAGTGACAAAAATACAAATAATCTATAATATAAAAATGAATCGCAAAATGTGTTGGTAAGCGCATAACTCACCAACGGCTCTACCGATTTCACTAATTCTTTTTTTGTTGTGTTTGTTATTATCGGGAGAAGGTTCTTACGAAAAAAAAAAATAAAACAGTTGTACAGAAAATTTCAGAAAGTAACTTTTCTTTTTCTCATACAAACTTTTTCTATTATGTGAGAGAAGTTTATGTTTACGTTACGGGATTAGTATTTAGTAGTAGTAGGTAGTAGTAGGAATCGGAATGGGAATGAGAATAGGAATAGGAATGGGAATAGTAATGGGAATGGGAACGGAATTGCACGCGGGTGGAAAATATGGCGGTACGAAGTTCGCCGAGACAGCTAGTTCTAATATATAAAACAAAGACGGGTTTGTACAACATTTATAACTCAAGAACGGCTGAACCGATTTGGCTGAAAATTGGTGGGGAGGTAGCTTAGAACTAGGAGACGGACATAGGATACTCTTTATCCTGCCACGGGGACGAAGTACGCCACGGGCGAAGCCGCGGGGCACAGCTAGTTTTATTATAAAAAAGACCGCAAAATTTATTGACTTGCTATGAATATGAATACAAGAATCCGCGCGTGCGCCGCGTAGCAAATAGACAGTGACAGGTTGTGACGCTCATTGCGCTTTAGCGTTTCGTCTACGTTTAACAGTAGGCCTTTGTAATCTACTTCCTGAATGAGATACTTACATTTCACGAGTTTTACCATACAAGCCAAAGATCTTATATTAGGAGGTAGATACGGCATTGACGTTTTAATAAATTAAATAGGTAAAAAATGTTTTAAGTTAAAAGCTTTTATGCACTAATAGCGGCCGTATTGGATTTTCTTTTTTTTTTTTGCAAAGTGAACTATATTCTACTACTCAAGCCCTTTCATTTGATATCCATTATTGTGGTAGTTGTGAAAAAATATGTGAACCGCCATTTTGTAGTAGCGGCCATCTTAGATTTACAATGATACAGAGTAGATCACCTTGTATTGTCACCAAAACTAAAGATATGTGCCAAATATCAGAACAATCCGTCCACAGGAAGGGGGTCCATTTTCAATTACTAGATTTGACCCAAACAAACAGTTCAAGTTAAATAATAGCGTTTAAATAGGGTTACTTAAAATTAGGCGATATCACCTATCTCAATTCAAGCATATTTGGTGGTAAGTGATAATGCCACTTATATTATAGGTGAGAAATAATCTTCATCCTTCTTAGCAGTAGACAGAGACACCTACTGTCTACATCTTTAGCCTATACCAATGAGCTTATAATAAAATGAGATAAATGTATCACGTTTACCTAGAAGGAACTTATTCACTCCAGACTAGAAGATTTGGATTGGACCAAAATGCATAAATGTTCTGACATTCTCGTGAATCAGTCAACTAAACATACAACTACTTTTCTACTTATTATCACTTTTCACAAAGTCTATCTCTCAATCTCACTTGATTTCTCAATTTCTCAATTTTCTCAATTGATTTTGACCTTATAAAATGTGTTACGCCTAGTGGCGTCTTTAGGGCGGGCCTAGGTCGTACTATTATGTATACTGTGGCTTAGGTTCTATACTTACCTACTCGTGTTGTTTATTTTTCTCACCTATCCCGGATATTGACAACAGACAGCCGTACAGACCGCAAAAAAATACAATACTCATTATGCATAGACAGTGTAATGAATCTCGATAATGTAATTTTGTGATTGAAAAGTCTATTATAATAACAATGGCAGTCATCTATTATTTACAATTACACGATGTTTCATACGAAACGCGTGAAATTATTTACAAAATCATGCGATGTGACGAATAAACAACTGTCGCAAGAATAATAATAAATCTATATATGTCTACCTAATAATTATGATAATTTAACTATTTACAAAAAGTTATATGCTAGAGATGTCACTACCGGTTGATTTCTAACGAGTTACTGGTATGTAAATAATACGCGGTTTGCTAAGTATAATACGGTTTTGTACGGTATGTTAGACGTTTCATTGTTTTCTATAGGTTTATACCAGCGCCAGCGTAGCCTCGAATTTGATTTTTCATCATACTGGCACTATTTACAAATACCAACCAAATTCATTTAATACGATTGAATAGGTACATCACATGAAATATGAAATTCCGTGACACATAATGTTATGTCATTGATGAACTCTTCACTGCTAAGGTCAACGCCACTAGTACAGTTCACTTTAATAATATTGCTGTGCTCTAGCTAGAGTAACTACCTGAGCTTCGCCTAGAGGTGTCAAATTTTTTATGATTTTCTTGATTACATTTGATAAGTCAAAGTCAAAGTCAAAAATCATTTATTCTGTATAGACCATTTTAAGCGGCACTTACAAAACGTCAAATTATAAATATTTAAAACTAGAAGCAAATGGACCACCGGTTCGAAACGCGGCCCAGACCTGAGAAGACTCCGGCAAGAAACTCAGCGGGCTGTTTTTTTTTGGTCTATTTACAACAATTGCCTTAGTCTAGATACAATGTTATTTAGAGTAACATAGTTGAGTGAACAGTTCATTTCCAAGCTTCTTTATCATCTAAATAATCTTGAATTTTATAATAAGCTTTTTGGGAGAGTTTTCTTTTAACAACATTTTTAAATTTACTTACATGTAAATCTCTAATTTCGCTTGGGAGTTTGTTGAAAAAGCGTATACAGTTACCCCGAAAAGAATTACTGATTTTTTGGAGCCTACTATCACAGGCTACAAGATTGTTTTTGTGCCTGGTATTTATATTGTGCCTATCACAAAGTCTTGGAAATTGTGAAATATTTTTCCGCACATACATGAGATTTTCAAATACATATTGTGAGATATATTGTACATAAGGCCTTGTAAGCTTCTAATTTATTCCTCTCATAATTTTGGTTTATTATTTTTTTTATTCGATTTTTTTACACTAAACTTTCGCTCGTGTATTCCAAAGCTCCATCGTATACAACAGTGGTAGGTACTTATATTAAATCGCACCAAAAACATACCTGTTAAAAAGGGGGCCAAGTTCCTATCAGCTAAAGGTTCGCCTAAAAAAGGATTGAAATCCAATCCAATGCAAAGTTTAGATGCACTTTAAAATCGATCATAATCATCTAAATTTCTTCTAAATTTGAACTTGGGATTTCAACACATTTTTACAAGAATTTCAAGGATTTCTTCGAAAACCTCTTTTTTGACCTTGTATTCAGGTGTCCATTTGAATCCGAGATCTAAACTAAAGACGTTAATATATTACGGCCATAACTGCTGTCTTCCCCTGACAAAAAGACGGATCCATTTGTTCGTAAATTATCCTTAAATTTTTAGCTTGAATTAATATAGGTATACTACTCTAACTTATTTGATATGGTCGGTCATAGGTCTTACAGATACTTACTAAATAAATCTATCATATTATCTCAAAATAAGCAAAGAATATTTATTAAAAGGAGGTAATAAAAGTAATTGCGGAAATATATTTTTTTAAGGAGTTCATCTCGGTAATTTACAAAATTCTCACAATAACGCCCCCTTTACCTTCAATTCTTAGTTTTCTGTATAGCATTAGTTTAAAAAACACCCAGGCTGATGCTATAAAGATCATGATTATGCTTTCAAGACATTGATTTTCGATTAGATGATTATATGAAACACACAAAGTTTTATAATCGAATTTATAATACTTACTTATGATTCCTAATTATAAATTCGATTAGGTATAACAAATGATGTTTCATAAGGACAATTCAATAGTGTGGTTGGTTCGTAATTCACTTTAGTTCACGGTACCCAGGTGTTCAACATCAAAATAATATTAAGATCGGTTTTTAATGTATTTAGTTACACGACTAATAAGAGTAAATGGAGGTACATTTATTAAACTTACGTGTTTTGAATAAGTTGATGGTTGAGGAAAATTTTAAAGTACTTGATTCTGAATTGGTAAAAAAATTGACGTCATCTTGCGGAAGAATACGTTTGAGAATATTAAATACTTAGGTATAGGAAAATATGAATAGAAAGTAAAGGAAATGTGATAATTACAATCGAGGAATATAAAAAACTTTGTAATGGGGCTGCTTGATGCAACCCCACCTGCAATTGTATAAACGAGTCATGCTCGTAGTTAGTTAGATACCTAGATGGTAATACTACTTTCCTATAAGAACTCTACTCGTTTAATTAATCATAAGAAGACAAATGATAATATAATAAATGATATAAAATATAAATATAAATAATATAAATAATAATACTTAATATAAATATAAAATATAAATAAATGAATATAAAAAATGATAATAAATAAAAAGGTATATTTTTACATTCACGTTTTACAATCTATTAGTCATCACTAGGTACTTTTTGAACTCCTTGAATGTTGCAGAAATCTATAATAAAGTAACTATTACGCATAATAATGAATTTTGGAGTGTTATTTATATTATTAACATGATATGAAGCCGGATAGTTGGCCTATAGACCCTCGTAGCTCTGGGAGTCACGTGTCATTACCGACCTTGTGCAAACTACTTGTATCCAGGATTGTGGTATTTATTTATTTTCGAACACTGAACGTTTAGATGATTCATAAAATGAGAATGCGAATCAAGATTTAGGGATGCCATAATCATGTTTACGACTACGACGAACCAGAGCGATCAAGGCCACACTTGATAGTATTTTTTCCTTGTATGATACTCCTAAGGTAGCTTTATATTATTTTTACATAATTGGAACCTAGTTCGAAAACGAAAAAGGAGCGATTTCTTGCTTACACAAAACCACTATTAGTTAAAAAGTAAAACTTTAAAAAAAAAACAGAATAGTGACGAGACGTATTTGAGAGCAGAGAGTAGAGGCAGGATTTCATAATAAATTTAGATTCATCCAGTAGGTATCTACTGTGGCGCAGTATTCTACTGGAGGAAGAGAGTTGGGGGAAGGTGATTAGCATCGCCAATGTGTGAATGACACTTGGTATCACGATTTTTATATTCAACCTCTTACCGCTTAGTATTTGGAAGACCTTGAATTTTCTATTTTGAGACAGTTAAACCGAGGTTCCCGTACCCTGGTGATCCAAAAACTACAGTGATTAGCACTGATTTCGTAACTATTACCTATATAATCTGTGACAGTAGTAGGTATGTTATGACTTCTTGGTTATGACTTCTGACTAAAGTTTCAAATTGGTAAGGAATGTAACCAAAAACCTGATTTTGATGTTTTATTCACTCCACGCTTAATACCTAACACTGTGTTCCCTAATGTCTGTGTAAACTGAGCCACGGCCACGTGCCAAGGAGAAATGGCACGTAAAAGTACCAACTGTGCGTCATCGCACACAGTTTTGCGCATATTTATCACCTACACTCGAGAGCAATGAATCCGGGTCACTTAAACGAAGAAACTGGTTCTAACCTACGCAGACCAGGAACGGGCAGAACCAGGTGTACCACAGCACGAGAAGACCGATACTTGGTGAACACCATGCTTCGAAATCGTTTTCTCACAGGAACTGAACTCACCAATCAGTTTCGACGCCTCGGAGGAAGTAACCCAAGTGCATGGACAGTAAGACGTCGGCTTGCTGAATCTAACTTAAAACCCCTTAGACCTGCAAACGGCCCTAAACTGGAGCGTGGGCATCGTATTTCGAGACTAAGATATGCCCTGTTTCCTATTTTTGTTTTAAGGAGAGATCAGCAGTTTTTTTCTTTATGTAATTTTGTGTTAATAAAATGTATGGTGACTCATATTTTTTTTACTTTCATTTAAGGAGTATTACATTGTCTATTAAATACAATTTATTGCATTAACCTATCATTTTTAGTTTCCGAGATTTTTAACATTCTTTAAGTGACCCGGATTCATTGCTCTCGAGTGTATATTACACTTTCGTTTATGTATATTATGATCTCATTTGGGTAGTCTGTGTCACCTGGCGTTAATATTCAAATAGGTATTATAATTATCTTTTTGTACATACTTTTTTTCTAATATCTAATTACCTATGCCAACTTATTAAAGTTGGAGTAGGTAATTAGACGTTAGATTTCAGTTGTTTCACTGATTGGTTCTTTATCGTTTCTACTTTTTAACCGACTTTTTAAAAGGAGGAGGTATTTGGAGTCTATTCTTAGTGATTTGTTTACGGGCCAATTTTGATTTATCTTTCGGTTAGGTAATACCTAGTGAGGTAATTTGATTTCAATTTGTAAAAAAGATATTGAGTTAATTGTGTAGGCATTATTAACTATGGGTTATTAAAATCGGCATACCTATGTATAGATTACTTTATTATATCACTTGTAATAAAATAGTAACGAGAAAAAAACTGTTGGCACATTATTTTTTTTTCAAAGTAAGTAATTGCTGTGTTGTGTTGCCAAAACGTGTTTTTAGAAGTTTTGTTCGTTTGTTTTCCATCAGGGTCTATATTCGAGCATGGCGTGTAAACCACGGGACAGGTACTACAGCTGCATAAACATTCTCCTGTCCTGGAGTATAGGTACTTACCAAAGACCAATGGTCTTTGGTACTTACTAAACTTGACTATACTTATATCATCACGCTAACTAGGTATATACCTAGTCAAGTTTATGGCCTTCTAGGGTATGGTGCAAACAGTAGACCAAACTCAATCTAAATTATTATTGATCACAACTTCATCAGGCAGGCCCACTCTAAATTTTGTAGTTCGGGCAGAACTCACGTATGGTCGACGCCATTAAGCTTAGGTACCTAAATAATTCGTAATGACTATTATACCTGTATTGGCCTGTTGAAAACAGGGTTTTTATAATTCCATTGTAATATGTTAACGTTATAAATATCATGCTATCAAAGTTTTTTCATATAATAGACATACACCAACAGCAGCCATAACATTTGCACTTGGCAAATTAACTTTAACATTCTCGTAATCGTCTCCCTCAATGAATAGATAGCAATAAAGATGCTATAATGTAGTTACACTTAATTGTAATATACCTAGTAAAGGTCAGTCGCTTGTAAGAAAACAACAAATAATATTGTCAATTATTCGGTTTACGACAAAGTTGATTAACAATAAAATATTTATAAACCTTTTTTACATTGAAATACGTAATTATACTAACGTTACATTCATTACCAAATCTATAAATAGGTAGATTTATAGCCCTCAGAAGTATTTCATGTTTTGTTTATATAGGTATTCTGACATTGATAGTAACTTTGCTTGCGACTTTTATAAAACTTGAAATAAATTAAAAAATACCCCTAAGAGTTTTCCATCGCTCACAAATCATCATCTCCTTATTCTACCACGTTTTCTAGTAATGCCACCACGTGAAATGTTTGTGTTAAGGATACAAAGGTATATACCTAATTATTATAATTATTATTTAATAAGTATTTATGTGTAATAAGTATGTAGGTATACTTTATACATTACAATTATGTAGTTAAATATTATTTAAATAATATTTAATAATATTTAAATAATATTTAATACCTAATAATCTAATAATACCTAAGCGACAGTGGCTGAATGGTCAAGGAGTCATCCTTATAATCAAGAGGTCGCGGTTTCGAATCCTCGCCATTACACTACTTTCGCCATTCCTAACACAATCAATTTTGCTTAGCAGAAGTTAAGCGGATATTAGTTAAATTAAGTTACTACTGTAAAAAATGTCAATGACAAAACTCTCTTCTGCAGTAAAATAATTACCTGAAGTGTACAATCTACAGGGCGTTTTGTCTAAAAACAAGGAATGCTTCGCGTCATCTGCTAATTGACATTATTTCCCGCAACGTCAAAAGATAACTATTTCCTCATCAGTGGCCTCGCATGAACAAAACGCTCCATTACATTTTAAAATCTGTTATGGAACTAATAACCATTTTTATTTTGGCCTTAGCTGAATTTACATAAGAATAAGGTAGTTATACCGTTCATAATTTATTTCAAGCCTCTTATCCTCTCTTTATCATAAATACTACGCATGTAAACAGTTTGAATTATATTAAGCATACAAAAATACATTAGCTAGAACTAATACTATAGGTCACTGATTTCCAAAATAGCATAGTCTAGTTTTTAAAATAATTTATGTAGGAATTTATGTAAGTATAAAAAATATTCTGAATTCAAATTTGGAAATCATTTTTTCGTTTCATGTCTCGTTATTAATATTGTAGTCATTAAATTATATGCATAATGAGTACTGATATGACCAAACAACAGGGTCAAACCGGAAGTCCCCAAAATAATGTTGGTACAAGATTATATTTAAAATATTTTAATTAAAACCTTAAAATACTTCAAAAACTAACAAGGATATTATTAAGTACCTACTGTAGAATTTAGGCAGTGAACATCCTGGGATTGAAACGATACCTAAGACGTTCCTCAAGACTTCGACAGTAAACTGTCTTGCAGCCGGTCTCGCCTGCATCCAACGACTCCCTTCCACTTAGACCAAGTCAGCGGTTTATTGTTTTATAGCAAACATAAAAAAATATTAAGTTTCGCATCCACTATGGCTATGGGGATCCACATCACTAAAATAAGTGGACACTTAGTGCTGTAGGGCATACTCGACGAAAGGTGACGTAGAGATTCCGTCTGCCAACTGGGTCCAGTATCACCCCTTCTATAGTTGTACTGCAGGTCCAGGGTAAGCCCCGTTCCATCCATCCACGGCCATACTTAAAGCGACATAAAGCGCCTGAAATGTCTCACCGCACCGGGTCGCCTGGTTGACCGAGCGATGAACGGCAGAAGTCGTTGGTCCACATTGTTTATTTAAATTTTATAGCATGAAATTCACATTAACGCTATTAAATTTAAATAAACAAGTTAGACCGACTCAGTTTACAGTAATTATAATGAGACTTTTACCAACACAAATATTTATATTGTTTTTCCAGTAACTAATGGACAAAGACGCTTAGATAACGCTCGCGATGTTGATAAATTATAATTTTACCGTACACCGTGAGTGAGGGCCGCCATACTAGTAATGTATATGAATTAAATGCTAAAACAACGGCACGACATTAAACTAGTATAATTAGTCTCTGTTCCGGTTTAACCGTTAACTGACATAAAACCGTTAAAGTTACTTAATCGGTTTTCGAACGGCGCCGGCGCTCGCCGAGAGGCCGATTGGATGATGATTAGACGTCACAAGTTGGGAGATTGAACTATCACTAATAAAGTGTGCTAGTTCTACTTAAAGCTGCAGTGGATAAGTACAGTTTCAAGTTGTCAAACAACGTCAGTGTTTGTGACATGAATGTATCTGTAACCTGATAACCACTGATCTGATTTAAATTTCTTTTTTAGATCATGAACCAGATTGATCTTGTTAGTTAATCAAGGGTATAATCAGCAACCATCATACTGTTTTTTTTTTTTTTTTTTTTATACCAGTAGGTGGCAGACAAGCACACGGCCCACCTGATGGGAAGCGGTCACCGTGGCCTAGGGACGCGTGCAACACCAGGGGCATCACACTCGCGCTGCCGACCCCGCAAAAACCTTCTAATGCCCTTCTTGAAGAACCCCATATTGTGTTACTGTGTAGGTACCTTACCTCGAGCCATACCTACCATATGTCTAAGCTTTTTTAGTATCTGGAATGTACGAGTCTCTCACACTCCTGGCTTTGCGAGATTTCTTTTTCTGTATGTCAAGTGACCTAGAATAGTCGTTCGATTTAAATAACGGGTAGATATCTGTTAAATTCGACTTTCAAAATTTTTTGACATACACAGCCACTTACAAGTGACACTAATAAAAGAATCTATGGAGTCCACCAAGATCTACAGTGCCCAAGCCAACCTCACCTGCAAGACGGTATTGGCGCATGCTTTCCTTCAGACAGCAGACATTTACAAATACATCGTCCTGAGACATCACCTTTAGCTTACCATCAGGCGAGGTGAAGTCATGTTGATGTGTCCTATATAAAAAACACACACACACCTATTGTACTTACGTAATTATGTATTAGATTAGTGCACAAATGTTTTTCTGATTTTATGTATTTTGTTTAATTTCTTTTCTTCTTTATATTAAACAACAATTTTGTTTCTAGTTAGATACTTGAATCCCTCAGATTTCCCGCAGGAAATCTTAGTGTGGGGTTTAAAGAGTCCATGTGCCTTAAAGAATGCAATTTGTTGTACAATTAAGAATGATTATTACAGACGTTCAAAAGAAGTCAATCGAAAGGAGGTGACAGAATAGGCAGACCATAAGTTGCCGAAGTAAAATTCGAATGCAACCGAGTAACATATACCTAACTAACATTAATGTTGTTTCCGGGTTCTGTAACCTCGTACAAAGAATTATGAAATGATGTTCATTCAGTTTATGCCCGTTAAGAAGTAATATTGATAGTTAAGCCATTAGGACGTAGAGTCACTTAGTGTAGGTACTGTTTGCTGCTCTCTTTAAGAAATGTATCCTACTTCCTTTTTTTCGTGCGGATGTCCCCACGGATACCATCCTCGTGGCCGGCGGGGACAGTTAAGTATGTCAGACTCGAACCGACTAAAACCGGGTCTTGAAACGTACAGTGACTCAAAAGACATTGCCATCGCACTCCGGCAGGTATATCGTGCTTCCTACTAATATTTTGAATGTGCAAGTATGTGAAGATGTTTGATATTTGTTACACAATCTCGCTGAAAATAGCTGAACAGATCTAGCTTTTATATTTGGTACAGTGATAGGTTACAGTTCGGTATAGGTACTAAGGCTATTTTTATCTCTGGAATATAGGTTCCCATGGGTTACAGTAACGGGATCAGAATAAAACACGTGCAACAGTATAACAATCAAACTGTAGAGCCCAAGAGCGTGCATCTGCCAGAGAGGGTCTCATTGAACACCAGTTCACCGATTAGATAAGCCTAAGTCAAGTAGCGCAAGCAGAAATCACCACCGGCATGCAGTCGCAATCGAATTACTGAACAAAACACACTAGACTAAAACAAACTACAAACAAACAAAAAAACCCTCTCAGCTTTCTCGTTAGAGGAGAGGAGACCCGTGCCCAGCAGTGGGACATAAATGGGTTGCTATCATTATTATTATTATACACACTAAACATACAATTAGCCTAGCGCAGCGATTGCTTTCCAGTGTTAAACGATACATTATAACCGTAATGCATAAATCTACGGAACATTTCCTGCGATCTAGCTAAATTAACTTGCTCAGCTTAACATTGAACTCGGTCCTGATAGTGCAGTTTTGCATGAGTGATGTAACACGTTGTTGATATTAACTGAAATAATAAGTACTAGTAGATGCAACTGGATTCACAATTTATTACGTATTTTATTACCAGTTAGCAGGCATTTATTACCTTCATCCGACCGTCAATTCCAGTTGCATTCAAGCTATCATTTTAAGCTCAGGATCTATCTTCCTATTCTTATCTAGATTTGACTTATTAGGTTTATCAGAAGCTAATGCTATCTGACCTAGAAAATATTAGTAGGATGCTTACATTTACACGTTCTAGAACCTGTCATTTTTGTAAAACAAACTAACATTTACTTACATTATAGCAAACACAGTAAACTGAGGACACGGGAAAATTTTGTGTATGTAAAATAACGTATATAAACATCCAAGGCATTCTCATAACTCCGTGATTACATGATTCACGATTGGCATCATTTAAAACTAAAAACATTGTACAAGGAAACAACATCTCGGAAGTAATAATAGTCGTAGTCGTAAAAAATTCGTGACTGTACTGCACTGCTCAGATGAATTAATGGGGCCTTTTAATGGCCTACTACAGGAGACATAGTAGTCATTACAACAATTTGAAGACAGTGACACACCCCAGGGGGTCAATTCTCGCAATAAAAATATGTTCAAAGTTCATTCGCAGTTTAGTCGTGACCTCAAGTCGATCTCCCAAATGTCTGAATAAGGTATTCTTGTAACCAAAGAATAAAACGAGAGCTGAGACTATACCATCTTTTTTTTTTCAAGAATTGGTCCATAGATATAATTTCGTGTTGTGGTGGTAGAGTCGGTAGATCATTCAATTGCTAAGGCATCAGTCAGTCGTGGATTTATGTCGTGTATCTCGGAAACGGCAGGAACAATTTGGATAACATTTTATATTTAATTTTAGATAGATTATGTTGTAGTCATATTATTTTCAACAATTAAATAAGTAGTATCTAGGTATTAGGTAGATTTTTGATCGGATCATAAAACTTGTGGATAACGCCCTAAACTGAAATAGCTAAAAATACTGCGAGATTTGATCGCAACGACAAACGTATTTATGAACGGTCTAGTTCATGACGGGGTTTACCTGAATGTACTCGGATTTAACTTCATAATTGCCTTCTTTTTTGTTCCTTTCCTACTGATACTGAGAAATGGACAATGTAGCGTAAAAAAGATTAAATATTTGGTTTTAACAGCTCCATCTTGTACTTACGAATAGATTATGTTTCTAATAATAGTAACCGTAGGAATTTAATTCATCGGTTGGTGGGGAAGTTTATGTATTAAAACCATAAAAATTTAATACTGTCTTATAATATCGGGTAGGCTATGGAAAATGTATGTATTTGTATTCAGAATAATACAAAGTGGTGTACACTGTGTACAGGGCCCTACCTTAAGGGCCTAAGCCAACCTCACCTGCAAGTCGGTGTACCTGTTAAACTATGGAAGAGGCTCTGACGCAGACTTCTCGAGTGGTTAGGACAGGACAGTCGCTCCTGAAAAATCCAGAACACCAATAAAAACAAAAAGCAGACTCCGAACTCCAAAGTGCAAACTTTAGTTGCTACTCACGCAACTGCTGGAAAATCTTGTCTTTAACTTAATTCATAGTCATCATCACAAAATCAATCATAATAATCGCAATTCGTTACTTTATACAGACATAAAATAATTATTTGCATCGTCTTTCATCTGATCGGTTGTCGCCATGTCATGGTAGTAATCGCCATCGGCGCCGGCGCAGACTGAACTAATGATATGCCTGCTTTCTTGGGATAGCAGGCATATCTAATACTAGTCTTAAATATAGCTACCTAAATATTAAAGCTTGTCATGATTTTTACAAGCTTTATTTTAACTTGCTCTGTTGTTTGTTAGTAGCTATTCGTGTCAAATCGTACACCCTATTAGAACCACTGCCTGACTTCAGATTGGGCTCAAATGACATACTTGCGTATCTACGGCGACAATATGATAATATGCTACTATGAAGCTGGTCTGATGATGGGTCGAAATGCGTCCATATAAACTTCCGCCATGTATGGGCTTATTTAATTGTTCTGGTACTAGCACTTACTAGAAAGCTTGTTTTTAAAAAAGTCCTCAAAATTAATAACTTATTTTATTGTAACACAAATTGCTTTAGGTGCTTTTTATATCTTATGTATCTATCTGTTGCAAAACTTTCTTAGTATGTAGCTTGAATTGTTCAAAGTTGTTTATACATCCAATTAAAAGATCGTGCACCATCTGATTTAATTGACGCTCTTAATGCAGATTGTAACAGATGTGATGTGAGATATGTTAATTATATGGATGCAACTGTCTTCATTAGTATTTGAATTAATGTCCGTCCATATGGAAGTGATACTATCTATACGAGTGTGTTTGTTAACAGGCAAATTATCATCAACAGGGCGTCAATCCCGGTTGCATCCAAAGCCTGCACTTTGGAACCTGGGGTCCGCTAACTTATTTATTTAAGTAAACAGTTTCTGTACAAAACTAAAATTGTACAAAGGTAGACTTAATGTCTGAGGTATTTTCTACCAGTCAACTTTTGGGTGAAGGCAGCGAGAAATCAAAGTAGGTACTCGAATAATTGTATTGGTCTTAAATTCTATCTAACTTAATATTATTAATGTGAGAGCATAATTAATAGTCTGTAACAATAGGTACATTGCCTATTATCCCTGAAATAGATTCCCATGGGAAGCGGAAACGGGAATTAATTTTCAACAGCTAGTGGTACAATATTATTCTTACTCCTTTCTATTGGGTTAATGGCTATTATTGGGTTAATCTTCCCTTTTCTAAAAGTGACTTCCGTCTGATTGTCCGATTCCATGGAGCATATAGTCATTCTCCAACACCGAAAAGAATCTGCCCCGAAGCCTTGTCCAGCAATCAGCAGGTTACCATCTTTTCGTTGAGTTTGGCTTGGACTCCGAAGATCTTGAAGCCCCATATACAATGTTAACAATCTACCTACTACCTATGGAACCATTTCCTAGAGGGCGTTTGCACCTGCAGCACGCTGTGAAATCGTGGACACGGACAAACTGTTTTGTGAAAATGTAACTTTAAGTCATAATTCTGCTACTATCAGCAATATTCGACACATTCATGGATATAGTTGCGGACAAAAGCTTATATTTTCAATCTATACATCTATAAGCTTCAAGCTTCTATCTAAATCTTGAGTTCTCAATAACTAGCACGTAGTTAAGCTTAAAATAGATGCTAACGCCAAGTTAGTGCAAATAAACGAGTTTTGCCGAGCTGTGGAATCTACCTCACACTTATTATAGGTAATCACCCCTCAAGTGAACGATACGTAATGACAGGAAGGTAGCTTCCGCGTCGATGGAAAAATTACGACTAAAATGGCGTTTGCGCACTTGTAAAGAATCCAGGTGTAGCCACAGACGTATCTATATACATTATAAATTTGCTGTTATCATATTATTGATACTAATATAAGTGGAATGTAAGTAAAAAGCTGATTCATTGATCCATCGTCTTGCGTGCGTTCTTTCCCGATAAGTATTTTTCTGGTTCATATCACGATACATTGCTATTGTTAATTAATTACCTTCGATCTAGCGGTCGATGTCTTGTATGATGCGAAACACGAAATGAAAGATTTTTGGAAGTTTTACTCTACGCTCTGTAGGTACAAAACCGAACCAAGCCGATTTTAGCCGGGTTCTCAATCTGGGCTTTTATTTTCCTGACGTGCCAAGTTCAAAACCGGGTAGGTACTATAGGTCCCGGGGTGGGGTGGTTCAGATTTATAATTCGCGCGGTAGTTGTAGCACTTATAGCTCATGACATGTGTAGCTTGCCATCCGGTTATAGCACTTTTTTATTTTTTTTTGTCAATGCGAAGCCGGGACAAACAGCATGTTTTTAGTATTCGCGTTGACTCCTATAACTGAAGTAAATGCTCGGGGTGTACCTAGAAGGGAGATGGCTTGCATTACGCTGCTGCGTCGCCGCGCCGCCGCTTACTAGACTGTGCAATGACTTACAGTTTGGCCGCTGAGACTATGCGTTCCTGACACATGTCAATTCTTCATGACTAGTTATGTACAATAAATAACTTGTACCTAGAACCGTTCTCTAAACCTGTTCCCGACTTACAATAACATAATAATAATCACAGTCAGCAATTGTGACAACGTGATTTCATTTTAATTTTATTCTAATTTGGCTATCTATCTGCCCTATTTGTTTTTCCAATTTTTAATTTTTAATTTTTTTCGTTCTTATTTAATTTTATGTGATTATTAATTGTAATGATGGGTTATTACCTGAAATAATAAAAAAAAATCATATTCATTTCATTCATTATAAAAATATGATTCATTCTTTCTATTAGCTTGGGTAGGGGTTTATTACAAAATTACATTATTATAAAATTATAACGTTCCATTTTATATTTTTCAACCAACAGATTATTATTATTAAGATTACTAAAATATGCGGTTATAATTGCCTTGTTATTTTGTCTCATCACTATGAAAGCGAACATTTGACATTACCTTGAAACAGCGCAGTTTGACGTGGTTGGACGTGGTATGACTTTTAAAAACTATTGATTTTATATTTTTAATTAATTAATTGTTAATCATTTTAGCCCAAAATTAATCTGTGTATTGTAAATTGGCACAGTAATTAAATTTTTAATGTTATCACTCGTTAATAAGGTCAATAAACGATATTTAAAATTTTGCCGTAAATTATACACCAGTTCAAAGTTACATCGCCCTTTCGCTCAAAACCTGTCAGGAACGCATTCTTTCAGCGATTCTATAATAGTATATAATTTTGATGCTAAAAACAGCTCATTGTTATACGCACATTATACGGTCTGTAGGAGGACGGAGATGAATGATTATTACCCCGTCTCACAATATAAGATTCTAGGAAGAATTGCTTTAACTTAGGGAAACTGTAAGTTAACAAGTGTTAGTGTAGGAAAAACAAATAATAAAGAAGACACGTCGTCCTTTTTCCGGTTCGTAGATTATGCTGTTCACGTACCTACTGTAGTGGTGGATATATATCTTATCTCTTTTATTTACTTTGAACAGGGGCCCAGAGAGGTGATGTGTAAAAATGCATGTCCAAAATTACCATATTGCCTTGCATTGTATCCGTTGGGGATTTCATTACTCAAAAAAGGTTAGCTTTGCTTTATTTTGCGATTTTGAGCTTTATCGCAAAATTTATAAAAAAATCGAATTTTTTAGTTAGTTACCGATAGGTAGAAAGATAGATAGATAGGATAGATAGGTATCGAGGTTCAGCCAAATCCGCAGTTAAGACTGGTAAAGCGGACCCCAGACTTCGAGGTGAAAGCTTTGGATACGACTGGGATTAACGCTAGGTTGAAGAAGAAGAAGAAGGAGTTAAGTATATAGGTATAAAACTATAGGTACTATCAGTTACTACCTATGGCTTCGCCCCTGTGGAAGTCTAATCTCGTTCCCAATTTCCATGGGAAACTGTTCCAGGGATTTAAAAATATGTGTTATTCCAGACTTTTTAGCATCTAGCGAAATATTATTAAGTTAGAATAATACAAAGATATTATTTGAACTGGCATTTCTTAAAGCAGGCAATCACTGGTGATGGACAGACACTCTCTGGTTTACCCTATGTATAAACAAAACAATGTAACCGTCGTTCATTGACATTAAGTAGGTATCGCGTCATTTTGATATATCGTTCTGCATTTTTATACTTAAGTTCGATTTCTTCGATAATTTATAAGGCAGAACAATATTAGCCAGGTCAGCTAGTATAAATATAAATCGTAATAACATAATGGACAGTTACTTGTAGCCGTATCTTCGTGTCGCATATAGCCTTCGTATTTAGTCTCGCCCTTCAATGGAAGCATTAACCTAACAACTACGAACAGGTCACCGTTAGCCACTCTATCTTTTGTGGTGAACAGTCGTGCTTTGAAAGAATTTTAATTGAACAAGTCTTGTTTCTACTGAACCAACTGTTTGTGGCTAATGTTAGCCGACTGACCCGTAGCGTGAGTTGGACCGCGGTTGAGAGGACATGACTTGACGTTGACTGTATTAAACGTTGAGTGGTTTCGATCAAATAATTTGTTCGTTCGGTTCAGTCGGTAGTCGGTAGGCGCTCGGGTGAAGAAGAAAAACATTTTAAATAAAATAAAAAAATATAATAGTCTATGACATTTTACACAGAGCGCTCTCTAGACCCAAACTAAGCATAGCTTAACTAGCATGTCTTATGGGTTCTAGAATGCGGATAAACATACTTATATATACCTTTTTTTTAATACATACATATTATACATAGAAACACCCATACCGTCTGTCGTAGCTAGCAGTCCAATGCACTCATTAAAACTCATAATTCATACTGTACAAAGACACGTATAATCTGATTAAATGTGATATTTATGTAATACCTAATAGCACAGTTTAATAAATTATCTAATACTGTTACGTGTTACTAACAAAGGGAATAACTCGATAAGAGACTTCGTTATAAATGAGTCAATCGTTGCAATAGAAGTGTGATAGTAGGATGGTAATAAAATTATTCAATATCACTTTATAATAGGTATTGTCACTGATATTAATTACTAGCCTATGACCACTGTACCTCCTGCCCGCGTGAACATCGGTTCTCGCGTTTTTTGACTAAAAGCTCTACTGTACTAAACCGATTGTGATCAAACATGAAAACCTTTAAAAACCTTTAAAATTTTTTACCCGTTTAAAATTCGTTCAGTAGTTTTGCTTCTATCGTGAACAAACAGACAAGACATCAAGAATCGTTGATATAACATTCCTAAACCTAACCCAAGTTTTTTGTTCCAAAATTTCTAATGTAGGTATAGACACTTTATCTACTTTACAATTTTATAACAGTATAAATAGAAGTTTTAATGTGTCCCGCGAAAAAAACATGGGTCACAACCAGTCTATAAGAAATCTGAGAGAGTAAAAATGCATATTCAGTAGGTACTTATTTTACTCAAGATGTCAATAACGGGCGTTTTAAATATATTTGCATACTTTAGTAATTAACTTACCTATACTAATTAGAACGAATACAAAATACTAAAAACAAGGTGTGAGAATTTCAATCATTTATGATACAAAAAGTGATTTCCTAAACTATATCATAACAGCATAGACGTAGACCTGTGTGAGCTGTGTGGCATAGAGTGATGATAAAGCGTTCGACTGCTTCGTCAAAGATCGCGGGTTCGCTACCCGCTTAGTGCAAATATGCATTACTCTGGTTGTACCTAAATTGAATTTTGTGTTTACGGTTAAATTCTGTATCTAAGCATGTATCTTTGCATTCTAGAACCCACTCTACAAGCTAGTTAATCTTATGCTTACTTTAGATCTAAAATGGACGAAAAAGTCTGTAAGTATATATTCTGTGCCTAAATATATATATATATATATATATTCTAGGATAGACTTGATACATCCAGTAACGCCCTGATAGGAAACTTCATTTTATAGGTGGTAGGGTCTGTAGGGTCACGATCTACTTCATTGTAAATTTTACGCCAAACAGCTGGTAGATTATGAAGATGAATGACGATGACAATGAAGATTCTTGACCATGTCAATAAACTCTGTGGTTACTATGTTAATTGTGTTTTTTGTGTTTTATATGTAAGTACCTACCTACTATGTTGGTTAATAATTATTATTTATTACATGCAGCGATGCGCTCTTTCCTATGGCATATTTCAGTTTAAATATATTCAGATAAAATAAAACCATTTTTAGTATTATGCTAAAAGCACAGTAAGTTTTCCATAAAAAAACAAATATTTAACAAGTACCTACCTAAGTGGGTATATTTAACTCTATGATTTGAAAATGTTCTGTTTAACATTGAAATAACAACATAAATAAGTTCACGAGTTGTTATTCATATTTAGAATTTGTATTATCTGTGTCACACGACCTCGTTTAAAATAATTTAGGTGATTTGTTTTTTTTTTTGCCATACCTAGTAAACAACGTTCAGAAACGCCTAAACCTACCTATGTTATGTAGTGTAGGTAGGTAATTAGTTTACACATTTAGGCTTTGTTTGTTTCTTATTGTCGGAATGTACCTACTCGTATTTGTCTGTGATGCTAACTTGAACCATTATAACTAATGCTTGTTATGAGAGCAGAGGAGCGTAAACCGGAGGTCGTCTTTATTACCGAAAATACCGACAGATGAGGTCTCACTGAGTGGCGGTTAAAATTGTCTTTAGTAAACGTCTGTTGCGTCTGGGGTCGAACTAGAGTTGAATTAATAAACCAGCAAAACTGGCAATTCGCTTGTAACAACAATTTATTTACAACGGCAATAAAGCTTCTTCACGTGACTACATTGCTTTAAATGACGATAATTATGTATGTCGTTAAAGAATACAAATAAGATGTAAACAGAAAACGGGTACAATGTCAAGGCCGTTGACCGCGAGACGGCGCGCGGCGCCGCCGCCGCGGGCCTTTGCGCTCTTGAGCCACCCTGACATACACATACCTACCTACCTACTTATTTTTCTGCACATAGGCACACAGCGTCTTATGAAATGTTACTTGCGTCTTGCGTTTCATCCTGACATTAATATTTATGGAATATGTCAGTATCTTTACCCATCGATAAGAAATTTATGAGCACGAGGAGACTTACCCTTGCTAACTAATGCGTATACTTTAAAAAGGCAACCTCCCAAGGAATTTGAGCAGTCATATTTTTTATAAGGTTCTCATAAATCTTATTAAACGCAAATCACGAGAATCAATTTCTGGAGGAGGAAAAGGTACCTACCTAACTCAAAATATTCTACAGTAATAATACCTGTGTAGGAGTGTCTGTTATGTTTCTAAAACCCATTAAATTAGAATAAAACAATGTGCGGGGGTAGACAGGAGGTTGGAGGTCCGATAGTTTTATGAAACAGAAATGTAAGAACTGACACACTGATAAAAGGAGTGATAATAAATTTGATGAGTACGTATACTATTTTCTACTGTACATTTAGTCTAGTAAACGAATGATTCTAGATGGAAAAGTCGAAAGCAGAAACTTTGACTTAGGAAATTTGTTTGGACTAGTTAGGAGATAAACATACTAAAAGTCCTGACCCCTCCGAGGTGAGCCGGAGGGGGGGGGGAGCACAAAGAAGGCCCCGTTTTTTCGGTTTTTGCTTACTTCTCGAAGACGGTGCTTTGTACGAAATTGTGTTGTACAACATAATAAAAGCTAATTAAATTCTCTACAACTTTGTCTTTTGCACTTTGTATCTATCTCCAATCATTACCTAGCTATGAGCTTCTAAAGGTGGTCGATTTTCAAAGCGCTCATATCAGTTTTCCCAAATTTGTATGGGTATCTACCGGAATTGTTCACATTTATGATTATTGCTCCGCTCCCTTGGGCAGTAGCGTGATGATATTCAGCCTATGACATTCACGGATAATGTGGCTTTCTATTGGTGAAAGAATTTTTAAAATCGGTTCAGTAGATCCCGAGATTACCCCTTACAATTTAACAAATATACCAACACAAACTTTACTTCTTTATAATATTAGTATAGAGTGTAGATAACATAAGCTGGGAGTACCTCTACGCGGTGAAGGCGGAAACAGTTTGAAACTAGATCTACTGAACCGATCTTAAAAATTCTTTCACCAATAGAAAGCCACATTATCCGTGAATGTTATAGGCTGAATATCATCACGCTACTGCCCAAGGGAGCGGAGCAATAATCATAAATGGGAACAATTCCGGTAGATATCCACACATTTTTGGGAAAACTGATATGAGCGCTTTGAAAATCGACCACCTTTAGAAGCTCATAGCTAGGTAATGATTGGAGACAGATACAAAGTGCAAAAGACAAAGTTGTAGAGAATTTAATTAGCTTTTATTATGTCGTATAACACAATTTCGTACAAAGCACCGTCTTCGAGAAGTAAGCAAAAAATAGAATATAATATAATAGAATCCAAGATAATAAGTTCTCTACATAATAAATACTAAAGTTTAGCTGTAGTTATCTTGAACTTCTTGTAATTATAAATGAAATAAATTTTATTAATACTCGACTGTCGGGCTAATGTATATGTTGCAGGCATGGTTGAAGGGATCTATTTTCTCTTCAATTTGTAAGCGGTCGTTTATAGAGGAGTTCCTTCAAATAAACTTACCGGATACTTGAGTCTCCGGACTCTATACAAGAATTCCGGCTCTTGCTTCGTTTTGGCATTCCATTTTTCGATTATCTGAATTTTAATTTTCAGTACTGTAGGAGTTCAGTTATAGCCCAAAGAGTATAGATCTAAGCGGCTCTCCACTGGATTTATTATTTATAAACATGATTCTTAAATTAGTTTTTTAGTATCCGGAGACTATAACTTCTTGTGAACAACACATAAGGAAATCAAAATGTCATAACGATATACAATTGACAACGACATTTAAAATTTTATTTCATAGTATTGAAATTTGCATTTACAGGTAATGTAAATAAAACAAATATTATTAATTATTAATTACTCGTAACTTATATTGATATTTGACGGGTAACTAGCCGGATACCTTGACATCTCTAGCCTTTTATTACATTGTATTAATATTTCCGTCTGCAAGTTACAACGGTAACCCAGCTTGCAGTCCAATGTCTAAGTGTTTGGGCTCATCACAATAGATAATAGCATAGGTATTTTGTTTGTTTATTAATATTCTATCCAAATAACGGAACATGGTTTTCTAATGACGGTACCTTAGACGGTACCTAGATCAAAATAATGTGTAATTGTACCAACTGTAAACTTGTAGACTGTAGTTGTTCTGTTTTCAACGTCAAAAAAAAATTTATTTTACCCGACTGCGCCAGCGATGTATGTGTGTATGTATATGTATGTATCTATGTATGTATGTACCTATGTATTTTTCTTTGTTCCCCTCTAAAGGCCTAACGGCTTTACGGATTTCGAGGAATGAGGTCACAAATGAAAGGTATGCATCTCCCGAGTGTCATAGGGTACATGAAATGTGAACAAAAACCATACTTTTGATTTCTTGTGCTAAAATGTGTGTGTTGCTAAAAAAATTTACTCAAACTTATCGAGTTGGGTATCAAGATGAAGGAAATTAGAAGGCGATTTAAAATATAATGGTTATATATCGTAACTACAAAGTATAAAATAAAATAAATAATTAAAATATAAAAAAAACCGACTGCTGTTGAAAAGACCAAAACAAGCTTGATAGCCCATTCGCAAACCATGAACCGAAAGAAAATTAATGGGTACCGCCTGCTATCAAGCTTGTTTTGGTCTTTACAACAGCATTCGGGTTTTTTATAATAATCTATTTTTTATGGAAGTAGATTTTTGTACCTACTTAGCTTTTTTAAGTTTTCGTACCCAACGAGTAAAAATGGAACGCTATTACTGAGACTCCGCAGTCTGTCTGTCTGTCACCAGGCTGTATCTCATGAACTATCAGCTAGACAGTTGCTATTTTCACATAATTAAAATGATATATTTCTGTTGCCGCCGCGAACAAAATAAATATTTAAAGGGTTCTTCCATACAACAAACCTGATTTATTTGCTCGATATTAATATCGGTAACAGGTAAATGCTTGAAATGTTGCCAGTTTATTATTTATTAACAGTTTTTTTTAATAATAGCTAAATAATTATATTATCTATATTAAATATATATTTAGGTTATAACTCGCACTCAACCAGTTTTTAATCGATTCAAAATCTTTTTGAACATAACGTTAGTATGAAAATTTCTATACTTATTAATCATCACAAACATTAATTTAATAGAAGTTTAATAGATACAATATTAACTTATAGAGCTTTTATGGACACGACAGCCGTCTGACCAAAGTCAAATAGTAAATCAAAGTTAATCAGTATGATGAGCCTAAGATACTTATTACCACTGGAACTGCAGTAATCCCACCTTGTCTTTATATCTAATCTATGCGTAGCCCACATACATACTCATACTATAATGTGGCGCTATTTAGTTTTTAATCTAGTTTCCTCTTTAAACGTGCAGTAAATTTGACAAATAATGACTGCAATCAAAGTCAAAAGACATTTTAATCTATAATCATAAAAGTACTGAGAATATATTAAATAAAAATCTTATTTTAACTCGTTTTATGAAGAAGTCAATGACATTTAGATTTTGATCAGGTGAAACCAAATTGCTTTATTATGTGCATAGCGCGGACTCGATATGATTAAAAAAAACAACAGAGCAGCTAAAATTAGAACAAGTTGATGTTTAGTTCGCCATGATCGCAGTTCCTTTCGTTGTAAAAAATCTAATTTCGTTTGTAAATAAATGTGCGAAGATGTATATCTAACAAACACATCAACGATGTGTTTGTTAGACTGGCTCAGCTCAACTGTACTTAGTGGAAACAGTTTAGCGGAGCGAGCTTAATAACAAACAAAACAAGGTATGCTACGGATACATTGCGGGGGATGTGTTTATAGTCTAAAATTCTAAATTCTGTCTGGTGTGATCGATAGCCAATCTCAATCACTGTTACAACAATGAAACACTTTGCTTAAGCGCATTTAGCAATGGTTCTTCGAAAGTATCCTTCGAAGGACCATAAAAAATTTGTTATTTCGTTTTAGTTTTGTAGCTCCGTAGAGGCCGTAGCTCATAGAAGTTTAGGAGAGGAAAGAATAAAATATTGCAAAAAATAAAAGACGATCAATGATTTTATTGTTCAAATGGTTTTTTATAGTAAGTTAAGTACATATCGCTAATTTATACTAACAAGTAAGTACTAAGTGAGTATGGGTAGCGAGACCATACAAAAGCATGGCTGCATTAATGGTCGCATACTAAACATAATTTAATTTATGCAACTATGGATAGTAATTTTTTTTAATCATCATTAGTATAGTTTCATCTTCATCTAGCTCATGATCTAGCTAAACCAAGATAAATTGAAAATACTAAACCAATATAAAAAATAGAATATAAAGAAATTGTGTGGCCTTAATCCTTTTTTTTTTTTTTCCGTGCGGAAATCCTCATGGATACCCACCCCGCGGCCAGCGGGGCAGGTTATGTCGGACTCTTACCGACTAAAACCGCACGCCGTCTAGGGTCTTCTGACACCAGGGTGTAAGGTGGCCCAAAGAGCATTTCCCTCGCACCCCGGCTTAATCCTTGTTATAATAAGTTCTATCTATTAAAAAATGCATGTAGGTAGTAGGTACTTGAGTTCCCAGTTCAACGCTGACTTTTGACTTGCTCCCATGAATGTGTCTGACGTGTGAAAAGGGAATAGTAGTATCACACCTACATAATTTACTACATAATTTTAGGTTTTCCAACTTTAAAATTTTAAGATTTAAAACCTTAAAATTATGTACTAATAAACAACCTTAGCTCAAAGTTTCTTTTTAGTTTATATATTTCAAACAATAATTACGATACTCACTTAAAGGTGATTATTCGTTCATTGGCAGCCATATTAATGCAATTTTATGGAATGTCTCACTACCTACTACATATTACATGCAATACTGTACAGTTAGATTTATTCAAGTAGAATATAATGTGTTAAAAAAAGAAGTTTGGATGAAAACATTATGAAAGTGACATTGAAGTTTTATTAGGACAATCAGCAGAAACGTGTATGTCAATGTTCTTTTGATTTTATTACAAAATAGTAGATAGGTATTGCAAACATCAGTGATGAAGAGTCAAGGTATCGATATCCTAGTGGTTGCCGTTGTCGAGCCTCAGCTAGTTAGGTACCGAATCTGAGCGTTCGTGATAGTTGAATATCAGAATTAGAATTAAATAGACACTTGCAGATTGGTATAATCGATAACAGGTGTACCTATAGGGTCCCATCAATATTTTCAGGGTCAAGTCAACCTCACTGGCGTGGCGGGTGAGGCTTGAGCGCAGGCTTTCCTTTACGGTTGGGAATCAGATAATCGCTCTCGTAATAGCCAAAGTAGAGAGATCATGGGCCTATGATGATGTAATGATAAAGGACAATTTTAGGCTAAAAACCAAGCTGGAGTCGCACTCGACACACTATCTGTAAACAAACAATATTGGTAATACGATTTCACGGTTTCAATTCTACTGGTTTATAGCGGAGAGTTGCCTGAGTGACTAATAGAAAAGAGTGGATAGATTTTTTAAGGGCTATAGGGGTGCTATTATTTATTCTGTGCTGTACCTATGCCTGTATTTTAAGGTCTAAAACGTCTCTTAATCAAATTCAGAGTATCAATATTGAAGTTTGGATATTGAGGTACGGATTTTGTAATCTTATGATGGCCAGCATTTTAGAAATCGGAGTTAATGAAAGGCATCCGTTTACAGTGTGTTCCAGCATTGTCATACGATCAAAGTGCTCAATCATACGTCAAATAGTTTTGAATTAACTAACATTGTGATAGAATTACGAGTATTACGACATTAGTTATCGGCTGAGAGCGTAAGATATGATATGTACTAAGTAGGTACATTATTTTGTCCAATGATAAAGGTCTTATTAAACTTTCAACCGTCAAGGTCTCACACAATGACAATATTGAACCTTCAATTACTGTCTTTATAGTTAAAATCATAGGTATCATAATTATTAATAGTATTATTTCATGCCCCTTTTCAACAAATGACCTTTTTTATCGTTTTGATGTACCTACCTATTTAGTTATTAGGAATGATGAAGATATTCTGGTTGAGAACGAAATAAGGGTATCTACAATAAAATCATTCGGTAAATTGAATAAGTTATCTATCAAATTAAAAGAAAAATTACATTTCACCTTCTAAAAAATAATTATCTGAACCCTGCATCAAAGTCGGTTTAACCGAACGCGAGATATCGCGGACAGTGAACCTCACTTTGAAGTCGGTTAAAAAGTGAGTGCCAACATCCTTGAGGACCAAGCCAAAATCACCTCTAAGACTGTGCACCTGCTAAACAGCAGACACTCTGGCGCAGGCTTTCCTCTCCTGTAGATATGTTATTATCAGATCAGTGTTATCCAGACGTCACATGCTCTATGTAAAGTTTCTAGTCTTATGTACAATGGATAGTTGCAAAATTAGCTTGGACACCATTAAGTTTAGTTAATTATATTAGTAAGTTAGCTTAGTTAATTGTAAGCATCATAGGTACACTGTTATTCTACGACGCGCATAACGTAGGCATTAACAGAACAAAAAAACATCTACATGTGAAGGCATTCATTAGTACCTAACGAGGATATAAATTTTTTGTACCAACCACTAAATGGGCAACTAAGAACATGGATCGCTTGATAGCAAATGGATATAGTTGGTGGCTATTAACACGCATCGACAGAGGCGTCATGCGACTTACCCATTGCGGCCTTGCTTCTATCTTACTAACCAGTAGAACATAACATTAGGCAGGTTTTTTTACTACAGATCGTAATAGGTTAAGATCTGTAGTAGGTTAAAGGTACTGCCTCAGTCGGATGATATCATATTCTTCTCTCCCGGAATAGTATAAATAGGGGAATCTTGACTATTTAGTTTGCACGTGTGTACTAACTGGCCAATCAAAAAGCCAATAAAAAGACTAATTAACCAAAGTTGCTAGCCCTTTGAACCACTGATTAGTTTAATGATCGATGATTGAAGTGAAAGAAAATTGTTAGGAACAAGCTTTTCCGTTCATCTGAAAACTGTTACCTACATAATATTGTATTGAATGTAACCGGGATTGGCGAGACGAGCGATATAGTAACCGTCTCATAATATACTCCGTGGTAGTTGGTGAAGGTGGATCTTTGAATCTCAAGTTCATCTATCATTTCAAGGTTTGCATCTGCAACCTCAAAGATTTCTGAGCATGTTAATGTGTTTGCCGACCATCGTATCCCTGGTACGATTTTATTAACATAACTTGATTTCAAAACTTAGCAAGTAAGTAGGTAAAGCTATGATTTAGCTCCGAAAAAGTGAAAGTCCAGGGTGGTACGAACTCACGTCAGGAGATTCCGCGACCACTTTCCAAGAGTATAAATATATCTGGGAATTTTGAATATCTAGTACGTGTAACAGGTAGCTCAGTTGGTCAGAAAATTCCCTCTGTAAGGCACAGACTGGTCACGGTTAGTCTGTAGCCCTTGGATGTTCAATTTTTTCGAGCTAAATTTATAGGTGAAGTTAGCATACTAATTACTTCAAAATTTCATTGAAACCGTGTGTATATCCGTGCTTAATGGTAATAGCACAAACTATTGATGCATATTTAATTGTTCGTGCGTCTGTAACTTGCAATTTCTGAGGAACTGAGTACTCGATCGATTGCGGTAATTTTTTTACTAATTTTTTTATCACTTCCATAGTAATGCAATAGAATAGGTATCTACGCAATGTTAGTAAGAACTCCGATTAGAATCTGTAATATACATAATTATAAGTAAGTAAATAATGATGACATTATTTACTTACTTATAATTACAGATTACAGAATGATCTTGTTATTTGTAAATTCACACCCACACAAAGTGATGAAACAGCAGCTGTCACATCAATCTGAATAATGGGAAGAAAATCTGTTGGTTGGACTAATCTAACCACCAATCTAACTAATGGGAAATAGCCAAAAGAACTTCATACCTACTTGTAACATCACACTAAATCTTAGGAACAGAACAGAATCAGAAGTTTTTTGAAAGTATGGGTTTAAACTTTTAACATAACCTTCTAATATATTATAATCGCGTAAGTTTGTAATGTGGATGTATGATTGTTTGTTACCTTTTCATGCAAAAACGGCTGAACAGATCTGGCTAAAACTTGGTACAGGCGTAAATTATAGTCTAGAACTCTAGAATAACATATATGTATGATACTTTTTATTGCTGGAATAGGTTTCCATTGGACGCAACAACGGGATCCGAATTGCACACGGGCTGGGCCGCGTGCAATATTTAGTGAACATGCATTAGAATGTAGATATCTACTTAGAGAATAACAGTACAGTCCAAAAGTTTACATTTCATGACTTTGTATGTTACTACTAGCTTTCGCCCGCGGCTCCACCCGCTCTTGTCCTTGATTGTTAAGACAGACATTGATCCAAGTACTTGAAGCTATTGATTTTCTGACAGACCAAATGCCATCTTCTTTTTACGTCCTCTAACGAATCCCTCTCACGAAGACCTTATAAAACGCAATTTACATACGAAATAAACAGTCAAAATAGGAAACAATTATCCATAGGTATATAAATATGTAAATCTTTGTTCCGTATGGGATCGCACGGCACTCACAATACCCGGCGTAGTTTAATCGTGAGATAACCATTTTAATAAAATAATTATTATTTTATTAAAACAGATACAGTACGTAAAAATATTCATACTATTTCAATAATAAAATTCAGTGCACTTGCTAAATAACGGAAGAGGGTCTAGCGCAAGCATTCTTCTCGGTGTTGGGAGGGTAGACCCGGAAAATTAAATATCACTACAGTTTTTCTTTTATTTTTGTCCTCTCTTGCTATTTTGCATTATTGCAGAATTTCTTGGTTTTAATAAGTAAAAAATAATGAGATAATTAAATGTGAGTCATTGTAAGTCGTGCAGCAGGTAATCAGTAACCTTCCCGTACTTTGCATAAACGTAGGCAAACCGTACAAGGAAATGTGGTGCATACCTAATTGTTGTGTAGTGTTAATTCATAATCATTGTTTGTTTACTTAATGAGTCAACTTGGGTTTACTCTAAAGTCCCCAGTTGACTATTTTACATAAGCTGGAGAGTTAAATTATATTATCCTAATATAAAATTCTCCTTTATAAAAAATCGTCACAAACTGAATCTTAAATAAGTATTGTAGGTTGTAGGTCACTAGTGATAATAATTATATTATGTACTTACTATCGACTCATTTCACCATCAGGGACTTTATTCTGTTTGACAAATACCATCACGTTCGTATTAGCCAACACATTTAGGTTGGTTTTGTTTTACACCGGTTCTTTCCTCTATGTTAACCTATTGAAATCGACTGACTTCTTACGTTTCGACTGTGATTAGAAATCAATGTCAAACAGAATAATGCCCCAGGTTGAATTTCTTGTACCAACAGTGACCGATGGATGACTAACCTGCGACTCGCTGAAGTTCATGCTTATCGACTGTATATTTTTATATCTGTAAATTTTTAAAGTACCTACGAGTAGGTACGTGGTAAAGTTTATCTTCATATAGGTAGTTGCCGGCTAGGTACATGAATCTTAAATTGCACCTATTTAAGTAGTTAGGCACTACTCTAACTGCTAACTGACTCAATAGCATTACATACACGTAAGAAATGTTCTCATATGTAAATGTTATTGTTGCAACAAATCGCGCGTCGCATTGAAGAAATCGCATATTGTGTCGTGAAAATCATGTCGCTTCCCTGAAAAAGTGAGAAAGCTACAGAAGCGTTATAGAGCTGCATGCTTAAATTGTTGGGTGTAGTTTAGGTGATTAACGTATAGTCAGCATGAAAAGTAGATGATGATTTTCAGATTTCATAATTATACTTATTCGTTTTAGAGCAATGTACCTTCATAACAAAAAGTAGGTAGGTACGTAGTACCTACGTATTTTCATTTTTTGTCCCACCAATAAAACATTTCAATAATAAATGTCACAATTGCTATAACAATCAACGATTATAAGATTTTTACGGTCATTAATTTTAATAAATGAATTGGATGATGTTTGGAGCAAAAATATTTATCCTTGCCTATTGTAAACACTGATCGATGTTCGGCCATGGAACAGAGCAATTACGACTGTGTCTAGATCGTGAAGTCTAAGGAAATGCTCAATTATGTTTTAACAGTAATGCTCATTTTGTTTAAATATGGTAAAACCTGTTCATGGTAATAAAACTTCGGGATCTAACATTGGAAACACGTGTGATGTCATCGTCATCATCACGGAGTTACCTACTCCCGGTTGCATTCAGTCAGTGTCATGGTTGTTACTATTTGAATAAGTAGGTAGGTGCTTACTTACGACAGATCTAATCTGATTTAGTAGGATGTTCTTAAGTTCTTAGCCCTTCCCACTTCCTCTCAGGGTAGGCAGCACGTGTGTGACATCCTTAGTGTTGCACACGTCCATAGGCCACCGTGATCGCTTCCCATCAAGTGGGCCGTGTACTTGTCTGCCACCTACGTAGTATAAAAAAAAGTAAATTACTAAGTGAATAATATTCACCATAAAGTCTTTAATCTTTACTGTACAAATGAGGTTTATATTTTGTATCAAACCCAATAAAAATATTGACGAAATTCTACTTTGAAGTAGGTACCTAGTTACTAGGTACCTACTTGATGAGCTGTGACGGTTATGACAAACCTTGATTTCGCCGTGACGAACTATTTTTACTTCAACTTGAATGAATTGATGTTTTTTTCAACTGGATGCAACTCATATAAAAACATTGAGGAAAATTCTTAAAATTTTTTAAATGTTTTTAACAGGAAACTTCTGCATCACATAGGTAGGTATTATTTAGAACAAATTAATTTAAAACAGGGCTCTCTTACTTGCAGCCAAGAACCGGACGGAGGCAATCGGGTCAATGACATACAATTTGACCGCATCAAAACAGCTGACCAGATAATAATAGTCATTGCGTATAGTTATCTAAAGCTACGCCCTACTCAAGGCAATAAATGACGATATTCTATGGACCTATCTAAGGTGCATGGGGTCTCACCAAGATCTTCTGACCCATACCAAACCCAGTTGCGGGCCCATGCCCCCGCTGCTTGACGAACACTGTTCTGATGTATAATTTCCTCTTAGGGTTGGAGGCTTAGACGGCAGTCACCTCTGCAAAAGTCACTTATAACTAAATCATGGAACGGACAATACAAACCATACATATAGGGTTGCCAGATGATCGGGATTCGTCGGGATTGTCCCGATATTTCATTGGCGTCCCGACGTCCCGACAAAACTGAAAATGTCCCGAGATGTCTCTCAAGCGTCAAACATTATTTTCATGGGAAGAACTGTCGCTTTTACCTGAGTTGCTTAATATTTCAAGCGACGTAGACCAAGATGATTTATATACCGATTATTGCTGCCTTAAAGAAATATTTGAGCACCTTCCAAAAGAAAATACTATGTCTAATGACAAAATATGGGCGTATTTTTTTTAAAAATGTTGTGAAAACAGCATGAAAAACTTAAAAAAAATTGTAAGTTTCGTTTTGTCAATTCCTGTGAGTAATGCCTACTGTGAAAGAGTATTCAGCCTACTGAATAACTTATACACAAATGACAGAAATCGAATGGGAATGGACCTCATTAAAGCGCAGTTGTTGATAAGATTAAACTTTGAAAATGATTGTTTAAACTTTAAGAATATTCTTCAAAGTGCTGAAGGATCCAAATTGTTGGATTCTGTAAAAGCAAACACTAAATATATGTGGCAACGTAAAAAATAGTCACATTACTCACATTTTGTATTTGATTTTATTTTCTATCGTTTGATAATAAAAAAACATTATTTTTATTTTTGTTTTCTATTTCATCTCAATATTTCAGTCTGTCGAATGCCCACTGCTGGACATAGGTCAATAACTACTACTATTCTACTCCACAATGAACGATGCTGCGCTTTTTACATCCATCGATAGCTGGTTCGCGAAGTTGCGATCTTGATTAGACCGTCGCGGTCCTTCTTGAGGGACTCTCTTAGTAGTTTTTTATTTGTCCCGACAAAATTCATAAAATCCCGATATTTTGCAACTTTGTCCAGAAATTTTAGTTTTCTAATCTGGCAACCCTACATACATACCGCTGGGCGTAGTTTCCTTTCGGGTTTGAGTGGTCAGTTGGCAATCGTTCCCGCAAAAGCCAAGATAAGCCAAATCAAGAGGAAGACTAGGAGGGCGGGCCTCGGGCTCCATAGGTCAAGCTTTGTATGTAACCGGAATTGGTGCTCGGATGTAAAGAGAGATATTCTCTGTATCTACCTATATCATAGTTTTTTCATACTTGCGATTCCATTAAAAGGCATAGATTGATAAAAACCAAAAAAATCTTCATATTAGCTATAAATTTTCATTTTACGAGCTATATCGCAACTTACGCTTTTTCGATGCCTTATTAACATTTTTATGCGCAACAATATACTAATTACGTTTCCAATCTTTGCTTCCATTACTCCGCCCTCTCGTTAAGCCACACTGAACTCACAAGTTCGCAACAATCATTAAAATCGTGCTGTAAATTCCAAGTGTGCAATTAAGGGGCGAGCTCCCTATTTTTAGCCGATGCTCTCTTTTTTCTTTTCAAACAAGGCAGGACGAGTTACTGTGTCGTTACCCCTACACCTAAGGGCTACGTAACTACATAATACAGAGTTATACGCACACGAGAGAGATGGGTCCCTCTGATTATAATTTAACATGCCTTCATGAGTATGCGATTGAGTTTGAATTACATGTCCCTGTTTGTGATTGGACTTTTTACGTAGTACTTACTTAAGTACATTATGAAATTTATAGTGTAAAAATATTCAAGTGGGTTTTTTTACACGTACCACGTACCAGAGGCTTCTGGAACATAATCTGACAGTTTATTTAAGTAGATATATAATTAAAATTGATGTCATAAATAAATTAGTATATTTACATAGTTACAACTTATATTCATATCTTGGTGGAGCCCCAAATTTAGAGTTGATATTATGTCACATTGATAAAGAATTATATCTAAATGCAAAAGGGATTGTGAAGGGATTATAAATATATATACTTATATTAAAGTAGATAGGCCATGATATACAATACCTAAAGGTTAAAGGTACATTGTATTTTAGAAATTAACATTGTATTATTTTATTTTCAGTACCCAGCGCCTGCGGTTGGTAAAGCAGCAAGAAGTGACAGTGATGAAGTAAATAATGGGTACGTATAAGAATTATATTTTTAACAGGACGACCTCTGACTTGCCAGAGGAATGAAATTATTAATAATTATCTATTTTTTTTATTTTTGTAATTACCTATTTAAGCCATCATTATTTGACCCACGCACGCACCCCGCAAGATGGTAAATAGCTAGTAAAAGTACGGAGTACCAGGAACCTCTTGTAAACTTAATACCTATTTATAAATTACCTAGTAAAAGTAATGCTAACAATTTTGATATGATGGTCCTTAGTTTAATCACCTGAGCATACAATTTTTTAGACCACGCATAAAGAACCCAACAGGTATTATGAGTAGAAAGTAGGCAGCATGTGGATGGATAGAGCATTCCAGTTCTTCATTGTGTTGGAAGGAAACTTATAAGATTGGCACATCTAATGCTACTTATTTATTTAGTTTTTGAGAAGAAGCTTTCATTTTCTCCACAGCATTCACGGGCAAGAGCTACAGCATACAGCTACTGCCGGCACTTTGCCAGACAGTGCAGCTACTCTGTCTACTGCAGCTCGGGGACTACTCGTGCGTCTACTGGAACGTGATCCACGAGTCCGTATGAGAAACTTGAGACAACTGCAGCAGTCGGCTTTTTATATGGGATTTAATATGGAACATGTAAAAGCGCAAAAGGTAAGATAAATTACTGAGAGCCTGTCACGACTTTGTCCGGGAAATTGTCTTACTAAGGAGTGAAATTGCCAAAAATCAATGCTTGCAACATAAAAACAATACTATCAACTGCTTAAATTTAATAAACAGTGTACGAAGCGTTTCGTCCTCAGAATAGCTCTAGCAATGGATACGGTATTGGTTCTCGGACTGTGCAGGAACTCACCAAAGCAGACTGTGCTTGGTGAGTAGGTAGGTAGGTGCCTGCTTCAACCGGCACGGCAGGAAAGGATAGGTACTATGGCACCCATTTCTGCCATTCCTCCATCTTATTGCCTCAATTTTGACTACAGCCCAGGTTTAATTTATAATTTTTATTTATTGCAGGTATCACCTAAAGATGTTTTAAGGAAATACTTTCCGAATGACGCCAAGGATCAAGAATCTCTATCAAATGAATTGCGCAGCGCTAGTGAAGATTTTTTGTCATTTGATCAACCGACTTTAATATAATGTAATAGGTAGACATACCTATATTATTAGATGTCTAGTCTAGTTATATGAAATAGATAAAATTCTTAGATAATTTTATATGTAAGATAAATTCAAACTGAAAAGGATTTAAAATCTCGTGATGACTGTTATCTAGGCACATGAAGGGAAAAATATTGCAAGTTCAATTGCGAAGTCAATTCAGTCTCAATATTATAATCTACTATGATCAGCATCAAATTACGTTCAAGCGCAGACGTTGCGCGCTGTTACATGAGTCCATGAGTCCGTGTTCGATGCTCAAACTTACATGTACTCCCAAAAAAATAATAGTTGACCTCACAAAACGTGTGAAAAAAAAATTGATGCACTTTACAGTATGTACAGTTAACTCTTCTATGTAGATACATTTACTTCAGTTGTGGAGAATGGTTGTAGTTAATATGAGACCTATTGGGAAAATAGTTGGTAGGTAAAACATTTTATAGTAAAATAATGTAATAAAGGTGCCAAGTTATGTTAAGCAGCCCCTAGTTAAGTTAGTGAAGCTTCCTTTAGTTTAATCTTTGATTATTATTGTCATTAAATTGCCAGCAGCTTCTATATAAAGCTAACATCGTCTACAGATAAGTAGTAGGTAAGACGTATACACCTATCTAAAATTAAGTACCTATCTACTCAGATAAGATAAATTAGGTCTACTTAAGCAAATACCTAAGTACCTACCAAACAAAATAACGAATACTTACCTACGTTTACTCATTAAATTAGGTACCTGCGTCGATAAAAGGACATGAACAGCGCTAATAAAAAGCATTTGGGTCTGCAATACGGATATAAGACGAGTATTATTATAATCATAATGGGAAATTAAAACCTCCTATGTATGTCAGTTAAAAAAACTAAATCGTAATTGCGTTTCAAAACTAGCAGAAAAATTTGACACTTGCCAACTTGACCTATTTTCTTTAATTTTTCAATTTTCTTTTGATATTTCCAGTTTATTCCAATAATCTTTCAATAGGTACTTTTACAAACAGGTAGGTAATTTAAACGTGAAAAAACTGCAAAGTTTTTAAAACTATCACATTACCGATGAAAACAATATGACCATTCTTGATTTTGCACGAGTGAAGTTGGGATTAAATGCTTTTCGAGAATACGCCCAACACCGTTATGGAAGTAAGTATAGCCTTGCTAAATTAATCACAAATTGTGGTAGTCGTTAGTCGTAGACTCGTAGCATAACATAACATAAACTCACGCCTATATCCCCGAAGGGCATATAGGACACACATTTCGCCAGACCCGTAGACTTCCATGATATCCAAAACCAACTTTACCTACGTAGGTACGGGTAGGCCATGGGTCGTGATGTAAGCTTTACTCAGTTGACTCTGGTAAGAACACTAGGTAGGTACACTGTCTTGAGTTGGAAAATCTTTAATGATCGTTTCCAGAGATTATTATAGGTAATCTATTATTAACCGTTTGGATATAAGGATACAAAAGTGCTTAAGATATTTGAATAGTTACCAGAGAAATCAATACAGAGAGCTGAGAGAGCTTCGAATATCTAGGACGTGTCAAGGTAGCTCAGTTGGTCAGAGTATTACCTATATTTAGGTAATGGCTGGTATTACGCCTGCAAAAGACTGGTTTCGGGTTTAAGTCCCTTGTGTCCTGGATGTTCACTTTTTCTCATATCAAATATTGGCAGTCGATGATGTCAGTTGGTATGCAGAGTTCTACTACCTATAGAATGTTATTATCTCTTACCTATCCAAATTCAAATTCTTACTTGTTGTACCTACCTATTAGAAACAATAAACATTATGTAAGCATAATCTCTAATTATTATAAACCTACTTACTTAGTACTGTAAAATGTAATGTAAAAAGATAAATTAAATTGATTCTGTAACTTCGTTATAAGTTATACCTACCTAAGCGACGGACGTGGATTTCATGAATCATTGAACCAAAGTTACCTTCAGTTACCAGTTGCTTAGTTAATGGTGTGTGTGTTTTTGGAAATCTACCAAGTTCTTTAAATCTACCCAGTGCAGTGCACATGCTAATTGACGGACAAAACTCTAGGGCAGGGTTACCTCCGCATTGGGATGTCAGACGGCAGTCTTGGCCATAAAAGTCGGTATAAGCCAAATGAAGAGAAGAAGGATTTCCTAAGCGGCCCGAGGCTAGATTTGAAAGTCCGGTTGCATCCTAATGCAACCGGACTTTGTTAAAAGAATCAGTCGGCACGACATCATTGGAATGGCGTACCTAAGTAATGCCAATTTTGCATACAAGTAACAAATTAACATAGGTAGGTTTAAACTTCATTCTTATTTCTGTTGATTTCTGAATGAATCGAATTTATTGATTTACAATAATTATTTGAAACTGGTAACATCGTTTTGTTCTGTCAATTGTGACGGAACATTGACTTGACACTTGACGATTGGATTAATAAATTGACAATTTACTTTGCCTCTGAACGACAATACATTTATCTAAAAATGAATACCTTACTGCGACGAGCTGCAATTCAGTATCTCAGCTCAAATGCGCGAGCCTCTAGCCATGCTGCTACCGCTGGAGGCCATGGAGGTAAGTTAAATTTTTTGTAAACTATGGATTATGTAACCAGATATAGGTTATCTGAGTTCTTATCACCCTTTTGGGCTATTCCTAGGTTAATTTCCAATTCCTTAGTACATACCAATAATGTAATATTAGTAATAATAATTTAAAAATAATGTTGTACATATTAGCAATTACTTATTTCTATTATCTTATTTGATATAAGAACGTCTGTGTTGTAGTTGTAATCAATAGGGTATTGATCAGGAAAGCCTTTGATCCTATAATGTATAATGAAATAATATTCTTTAGCCCTTAAACACGAAGTAATATCATCAGCAAGTGAATGAGATAGGATGTTGTACAATTTCTTAAAGTTTGATACCTATCTTATCCATGATGAAGTGTCTTATAAATCAAAACAGAGTGGGTTAATTTTCTTTAATATAGAGATCTGTGTAAGGCCTAAATAATAAGCTGTAATGGCTTTTGTTAATTGTTAGGATTTAAAGCTAGAAGCTTAGTTTCCATGCATCCTCTAACTTCTTTGTATGGAATTACTACTTGATGTGACCATTATAAAAAAATGTGATGCAAATTTAATCTTAAAACCCATTTTTTCTCATTAATGTTACTAAATTAAAACTTATTTTTATATGCATTTTTAGAAACAGATGGTTTACATTTTTAATGTCCAGTGAAAATATAGTTTTCTTATAGTAAATGATATTCATAATAATGAATAGAATGATCAGCCTGTAGGGATTACTCCCTACAGGCCCCGAAGATCTTGGTATACATATACACCAAGATCATATTTAGAGTGAGGAGTAACAGATTAGTTTGAACTCGATAGTGCAAGCTTGAATTCAACTGGGATTGGCGTTCAGATTGTGTTATGAGATCAACCTGTGAACACTTTAAACCAAAGGAATCTGGCATAAGACTAAAAGCCCACAGATTTAATTATTTATTCGACCTGAGCACTGAATCACCCCATGTGGATGCTACACAGTTTACCTTCATTCTAATAACATGAACTTCTACATTCATCAGGTGGCTGGAAACTATGGAAGAAGATGACTTTCATCGTAGCCTTCCCTGCCATTGGTCTTGGTATGATCAACGCTTATCTTGCTCACCAGGAGCATGCCGCTCACGAGGAGCAGCCTGAATTTGTGCCCTTCGAGTACTTGCGTATTCGCACCAAGGTATGTTACTACAAAATTAGATTATTGTGTACCTATTCAGAGTTTGTTGCCATTCCTGGCCTAATGAGTAGATCAGCAGTACCATGCTAAGGGTGCAGATGTCACAGAGCAGTGTTGTCATTGAACTGCAAATCGAACCAGAAGGACAAAGCCTTGTCGTGTTTTGATGCCAATTTACCCTCCATACCACAAGCATATGAAATTTGGACATGCTGCAGCACTTCATATTTCCCGTCCTCACTGCTGACTTGCAGCTCATTGACATAAGCTCCTTAGAGAAGACAACTTGTGCTTGACGCTTTGGTGCACTAGTAAGTACCTGGACAAACTCTTTTGTTGAGGTACCATTTTACCAAGGACTAGCCTATCTATCAGCCAATCTGTTGAAAAACTGCAGAATATTCCTGTCTGTAGGTAGACCTCTTTTTAACTAACTTTATTTTTATATTCACAGCGTTTCCCGTGGGGTGATGGCCAGAAGTCCCTGTTCCACAATCCCCATGTCAACCCCCTGCCCACTGGCTATGAACACTAACTTCAAATGTTCTGCATACAAAACGTTAGTGTGAATGTGCACTATATGCTCTTAGATTACAAAAAACTGTATTGTGATAAGTAATTAAATAAAAACGCTTAAAAAATTCTGATGTTTCATTTTATTATCACACAGTCGCAGTCCACTACTGGACATGAATTCTCGCGTCCACCCGCCTTCCATATCCAATCTTTCCTTGTTAACGTCAAGATCATCGGTTCGAAAGGATCTAATCTGATCCTTTCGAACCGATGATTACCGTTTTGTAGTCTCCAATTTATTTTGTACCTACACTCGTGTCGGAACTCGGAACCTGCAAAGTGGACCTACTCCACTGAGAGGTTTACTTGCCAACGGTAATATACAGATAAATATTGCAGACAAGACGACTCGGACGAAACATCTGGAAGAAATTCCTATTGATTATTTATAGTCCTAGTCCTTATCAAAGAATTTATAGGCGTTATTAATCTAAGGTCCTTATTATACCAATCAGCAGCGTTAGAATATTATTGCAGCATGACAGAAAAGATTCCTGTATTTCCTGTCTATCGACAGCATTCTCACTGAGTAGTACAGGCGCTTTTTTTTCAAAAGAATGGTGTTATTTTTATGATGAAATCATTTAACAATTCTTTCAATAATAATGCTGTACGAAGGCTGTACGTGTACGCTGCCACTGTCGAAGTCGAAGCTTAATGTGCTAAACTTATAAAAAATATAGTTTTTAATATATATTTTTAATATAGTTTTTAATATAAGTAGGTAGGTACTAGGTAGGTAGGTAGGTACCTAATCTTTTTAAATAAAAATGAATCACGCGTGAACGGCGGGACCGATTTGGCTGAAAATTTATGGGGAGGTATATAGCTTAGTACTAGGAGAGACGGACATAGGATAGGTACTAGAGGTGAGTAGTTCCGGACCGTTATAGCTCCAGGAACTATGTCCTTTCCCGGAGCTATATAGTTCCGATCCGACCGCTCCGCCTAAACAGTTCCACCATGTTCATGTCCGGAACGAGTAAGCGAACTCGGAGCATGGAATGAATAGAGCGCGCGGCGCGCGGCGCGCGGAGCGCGGGGCGCGGAGTATACTCCGATGTGCATGTGCAGGTTCGGGCGGAGCGGTTCGGGTTTGCGAACAGCAGCCGACTACTACCGAAGCGCAGCCGAACCGGACCGAGTCGCATTTCGTGTTACGTAATTATCTACTTGCGCAGTGACTGCGGCGACGCGGTTCGTATTTTAGCGTTTAGGTGCATTTATTTATTAGTTGCGAATGCGTGCGTGTTCCGAATACTTTATTTGCACCATACTTTCCAATTATTTTTAACAAATTACACTGTCTTTGATAAGTAATAATAGTTTATTGAGTTCTATAGTGAATAAGTGAATAGATTTAAATAGTAATTTACTTTGCACATACCTACCTAGGTAGTGCAGTTTTTATTTATGACAATTATTTCGAAAATAATAAGGCTTTGAGAACTTTCTAATTATTAACTTCATCTGAAAATGCCATCTCATAGAAAAATCAGCATTCTTTGGGATCATTTTATTGAACAAAAGGACTCAAAAAAAGGAAAATGCAAATACTGTTCTGAACTGATCTCATTTTAAATATTAACTATATACTTAAACACATGCTTGTCTGCTACCTCAGTAGTACCTATATAAAAAAAATTGAACCTTTTCATATATATCTGCACATGTTATATCAGCGTGGATTGCATGAACTACCTGTGTCCGCGGACATGGTTCCTGAACATGGTGCCGACTGTATAAGGAACCGTTCCATGTTCAATCCGCTCCCGGACATGTTTCGCACATGCCTAATAGGTACTTTTTATCCTGCCACGCGTGGACGAATTATGCCAGAAGCCGTGGGGCACAGCTAGTTGAGCTAAAGTAGTACCTATTCAATAAGTTTTAATAAAGAATACTAAAAAACATAAATAGTTTTTCGGACTGTTTTAGGTTTTATAGGGTAAATTATTTTAGAAGTTGAGATAACACTAGACATTAGACATGTCACCGATAAATGTCATTTTCATTTATGAAATGTCAATGTCAATATTGTCAAGTGAATTGTCAATAAATCAGTGATGATGTGATTGTGATGTGTACGGATGTGTACAAGTAAATAAAATATTCTCACTCAGTTGTGTTGTAAAGACAGTATCTAAATTAGTCATAAGTTTTTTTAGTCGCTACGAAATGTAAGTAAGGACACGTAAAATAACTTATTAATAAATTGTCCTAATAATGGCGAGTGGTACAGTTAAAGAATTCGCAAAGGCTTGGTGGTCGGAGGTTTACAACCGAATTATTGGCGCTGTGGTGTTCCTCGATAATGCAAGCGCTGAATGCCTACATTGGGATGACGGACTCTTCAACCTCCTTTCTGGAGGAGCAGTTGCTGTTAAGAACTTGTCCCCTTTCGAGGTAAGATTATTGCAAATCAAGTGATATAATATTTTTATGTACAGCTATTGCACCATTTAAATACAGTACATAAATAATGTACAATATGTGTAGGTATTGATAGGGATAGCTACCCTTAGATTTCAACAGAATGGAATTGAACTCATAATCAGTTCCTTTATAGAGGACTCATACCAACTGAGCTGCCCGGACAGGTCTGAGACATTTGAAATTCCCTGAAACATTACAGCTTGCTCACACAATTAATGGGTTTTCAATATCCAGGTAACTCCCAAGAACAATAAAATTATGGGTGTAATGAGGCCCTTCAAGATCTGCAGGGTCCAAACTAGCTTTATTCTCTAGCAGGTATACCCAACAAGTGATAAACATAATGAGCTTTAGATACAACTGGGACTGATGCTGTGTTGACAATGTTTAACAAAACCAATTAATTGGGGTAATTGAGTCTGCGCTGTATGGTTTTTGTTTTAATCCTAATCAAATTACCCTTTTGTTTTAGTTTTGTAGAAAAGAAGATAAGAAAGCGGTTTTCATAACACAAGCAACATGGACCCAGGTTCAAACTATATGCGATATAATCAGGCACAGTGACTTCACACATGTGATTGTTATATCCTGTGTCAGTTTAGACGTGTTGTACTTAGAGGTGAGCCTGGACAAAGATGCTAGTGACAAGATTGCTGCTGGTAGAGGAATTGCCGAAGGGACAAAGTTATTGGAAAATGCTTTAAAGGAGTCTTTTGATGGGAAGGTATGTAGTACTTTTTTTTATTTATTTTATTCTATTGTTTTCCTTGCCAACATTAAGCTTGAAAGGAGATGTTTCACAAATATATGGACCTTGGGCCCGATAATTGTACACTACTTATAAAATTATTATTTCTTTTTTTATCTGTATTGTGTACAATTAGGGTGCCCAAAATGAAACATCTCCTTTAATGGAATTGATGTTTTTTATTACAAATTGTATGCATAATTTTCTTCTGTCTGAACAAAGTTACTTGATATAAACTTGCTGGATAGATATATTATGTTACTTAATTAAGTTTTTTTATACTGCGTGTGTATGCTTGTGGTCTTAGCAGATTACAACTACCTGAGCTAGTGTACAGCACACATTATATACATGTATTAATCACAAACCCACCATAATATACCCATATATTTAAAATAAATAGGTAATGTTTTTTATTTCAGCAATGTTCAATTGAGATAGTACACATACCGATCCTCACAGTGTCCTTGACCAATGTTGTGTTTGTGACACCACCTTACCAACATGTGTACCCAAAGTGCAAGAACCAAATCGCAATAGATCCAAATGTAACCAATCTATATAGCTTAGATGCTAATGAGAGAAATGATGCCCGAAGACTTGCCGGTTCACTGAATAGCATGTTAGATTCTATGAATTTGAAAGAAGATATTTACTATATGGGTGGATATAGCACAATTTTGGCTGGAATTTTGGAGAATTCTCCTGTCTGTTTGGCTCGACGGAAGGTAAAGAACTTGTAATAATTTTTTAACATAAAGATTATTTTGAACACTTGTAGGTACCATATTTTTTTTAAAATGCTTGTACGTAATATTAAGTTCTAACTATGGCAATGTCTGCTATCAAAGCAATATTGAAATTCTGACGGTGATGCACGCTCAGGCGAGCTTCTGCCTGAGCCAAATGGCTGCTTTTTGAGGCTGCTCACTCACTCATTCTGTCAGTACATTCTGCAATTCAGAGATTGGTTTCTATATTCATCCTGAGTGTTTTAATGCTTAAGTTTAGACCCCATTTAAAAGCAATGTATATGATATATTTTATGTATATTGATTGAAACAAACCTTAAATTGCAGAATTGTTCGCATCCTGCATCACTAATACTTGTAGATCGAACACTGGATGTTAGTGGGGTGACCAGCCATTCTTCAGAGTCATTACTGGACAAGATAATGGGATTACTTCCCCGTTTCCCTGGACATTTCACTGAAGTTGCTGTTGACATGTCGCCTCTTTGCAAAGCAACTAACGATCTGTGGGTATAATTCACATCATGCATATCCTGAATAGTTTTTTTTTACATTGCAAATTTTCTTAAAAAGAATCCTATACCCCAATAGAATTAAACTAATTATATTTCTGATGAAAGTTACATCTTATAACATTAGCTACCTTCAGTGAAAGTCCTGTTGAAATCGGCTAAACCGTTTCAGAGGCTAGCCAAGTCAAACAGAAAGACCGACAGACAAATTTTTTAAAAATGCACTTATTAATTTACCCCGTAACATTCATAATGTATTCATTCTTATTACAGTATTTAGTATATTATATTCATACTTATATTTCATACTTATTACAGTTGATAAATACACTTTGATTTGATTTATTTGTATCGATTTATCAAATTAAATAAATTAGTTCCAGTATAAACAATCCAGAGAAGAGCCAGCTAAGTCCAGGATGTTTGTACCATGCTACGGATGACAGCTGTATCCAAACATACGACTATATGATCAACAAATCACATAAAGAGGTTATGTTCGATTTGTACAACAAACTGTGTAAAATTGACGTTCAGAAGTCGCCCAGTCCCAAGAGGGCCAAGATGCTGTTGAAAGTTACGCCGCAGAGTATTGAGAAGATCATCAAAGCCTCTAAAGGTTAGTTGCGTTTTATATGTTGACTAAAATTAAACAGAGAATCCAGTACTCAGATCAATAAAAGTATTGTACAATGGTTACGAAATAAATGAAGCCAAGTTTTGGCTTCGTGTGCGTCAGCTAACACACATCCAACGAAGTCACTAGCTCTTCGGTAGACTACCCAAAGACTACCGAACCGAGCGTCCGTCATAATATTAACGAGATGTCTTATATTTGTGGACTTAAAAAATGTACGCAACTCCGTCTATACTTTTTTTTTGATCTAAGACCCAGTATTATGTTTGTATAGTAAGATTGGCTTGGGCTCCATCGAGTTTAGTATTTTATTTTTGTTGTAGGAAACTATCAAATTATTATGAATCACTTAGGAGTATTACAACAGGCCTGTGCAACGATACAGGCTTTGAAGTCCCCCCAGCGGGCACAAGTGGAGCTACTAATGAGCTTAGAAAAGCAGTTTCAAGAGAATCTTGCCACTAGTAGAGATTCTACCACGGTACTCCAACAGGTGAGCATATTTTTATTAAGGCGCGGTCATCATTATCATCGGTGATCGGTTGCGTCATAGGTTTTCACCTCGAAGCCCGGACTGCTTTTTCTAATTTATCTATTTTTAATTTAGGTGGCAAGCAAGCACACTGCCTACCTGATGGGAAGTAGTCACCGTGGCCTATGGACGTGTGCAGCACCAACACCAAAATAATTTTTCAATTCCAACCTATGATTCCTGAGATTAGCGCGTTCAGCCATATATGTGAAGATTAATTTATTTCTTACAGATATGTCATCTAATAGGAACTCGCAAAGATCGAGACTTACCGGTCACTAGACTCATGGCCCTACTCGTTCACATCTACTCATTGAAAGGCAAAGAGATACAGTTTTCCAAGGCACATGAAGAATTATTGGAGCAGGTGTTGGGCGCGGCTATATATGAAGACCACAAGTCATCGTTACGTCCCTCGACGGGAATAGAGTTGGGGGCAGAAGAAAGATGCGAAAAGATAACGAAGCTGGCGGTGCTTATGTTGAAAGATATCGCGAACATGAGATCGTCTATGTCTAGGTAACTTTGATATATTTTCTTATTCAGGTCTCAAGCAGTGATGGGTCACTTTGGGCATTAATTAGGCATTTATTCAATCCGCCCAATTAATGAGTATATATAATGGAATAGGTTCCTTCTAGGCCAACGTGTTTCAGTAAAAAAAATAATAATCTATACATATAATAAATCTGTAATTAATAATAAATCATAATAATTATTATCCCAATTCGGCTATTTCAAGCTTCCCCTGTAATTTTAGAGAGGCAGCAAGGTAGCCCGGCGAGGTTGGCGACAGTCGACCGAGGCGTTAAGGCGATTGGCTTTATTGGCGATTGGCCTTATTGGCGATTGGGCTTATTGGCGATTGGATACAGTAGAGTGGTATATTATTATTATTTTCAACAGGTATAATGTAGTGCTGAAACCCTGCGAGTCGGGCGTGGGCCACGAATACAAAGGTGTACTGCAACAGCTGGTGGAAGACATGGTAGACAGTGAGAGGCCGGATATGCCCGATCTGAGGCACAAAGACGAGTCCCTCGTACTGAAGACTAAGGACTTATTACGAACTGGACTTAAGTAAGTTGCTTTAGAATTTATTTTCATGGGTGAAACCGATTCATTAAAATTACGTTTTTAAAAATGTGATTTTAAAACTTTATTTTTTTAAGTTCTTGTAAATTTAAGTACAAGTGGTCACCGGTACAAATTGTAACAAGCAAATTTTTGCACAGCTGTACATCGTTGAGTAGCCATACTAGGCATTTACGAAAATCGCCCCACCATACTTTGCCGACGATTCAAGGAGGTATTTTTGCGACTGGGCCGCCGGTAATAGCGCTATGACTATCTTTTTCCTTTTCTTCATTAGGTAACATTAGACTCCTCAAGAGTTGCCCTACTGGTACAAATGACCTGGAAGCTTATTTATCATCTGTATGGCAGCTATATAAAAAGTTGCGCTTGGTTTACGGTCGGTTTATAGTCTTTCGCCATATTTTTTCTTTTTTATGTAGGTACAGTCTAGTAAGTTTAATACATATTTTTTTTATTACAGTATGCTCACACAAAAGAAAACACGTTCAGCGAAGCATCCCTTAGACAACCCTACGATTATAATTTTCGTGGTGGGTGGTATCACGGCCGAGGAATGCAAGCGTCTACACCGAGCCGTCATCACAAGCGGCGTCGATAACACCGTGCTGATCGGTTCTACTAAGATGGTTAACCCCATTGAGGCTATGCAGGACATATTACCGTTTAGACCGTCTATGTGATAAGGGATACAAGTGTGTTGGGAAATCGGTAATAAGTACAGTGGAGGTTCGATCATCGGACATCTTTAGAATACTTAACCGACACACGTGTTTCTTTCTTCCTACAATATCAAGTCCTTTAAACGGGGCGTATGAAGTATCTGGGGCAGATTCAGTAAAATATTATTTCTAAAACTTGTGATTTTGAAGCTTACGAAATTAAAAATGAATCAAACTATGAATGTTTTTAAAGGTTTGACAACCTAATGAAACAAGATTTTTTTATGCTAATTGAACGTTTTGATCATGTGGCGTTACTGAATCGGGCCCCTAATAAGGCCTTCGAACCATTGTACTCGTAGCATTATTTGCAATGGTGATCCTCATTGCTGACACTTCCTTTCCCGTTAGCTTATCATCAGGCGTAGTGAAGACATTGACGCATCCTACATAAAAAAATCTCGGTTATACGTTAACGGTTGTCTGGCCTGGTAATTGGAGTAGGCAGATACATCTTTCCACTTGCTACGATCCTGACATACGCCATATTAATTAATTTAAAAAACTTAAATTTATGCCAAAATGGTACCAAGAGAGACTATTGATGCACAATAAAATCTTGTAGAGTGAGTTCGTCATTTTAGACCTTTAAATTATAATATGAGTTTTATGTATAGAATACAATGGAGACCTAGACTATTATTTAGATTTCATGGTCTTAATGGTAATTTGATTACAAAAATAATTCATGTCTATTTATCGCTTATAGCAGCGTATATTGTCATTGGTGTTGTAAATTTCAACTTTGTTCTATATAAATAATGAATGTCTTGTACAAAATCGATGTATTATAATATATTATCTAAGTTATTTATTTGCGTGTTGCTAACGATGAAACGATTGATTATCTTACAAAAATTTCGGGACATTACGATGATATACCGTTTCAACATTCAAGTTTTTTTAAATGTTTAAGTTATTAAGATAAATATTTAAAAAAATATTTATTCTTTTTCATATTGTTACTTCAAAAATAAACAATTGTTGTGTTCTAAGTCGGTCAAATTATATTTTTATATGAAATTTCATAAAATAAAATAAAATAAATTATAAAATTTTTAAAATTACATAATGAATTTGCCTTCGTTTCAGGTTTAGCGAGACATATTGCGATCATATTTATATTGTAGGTAGATCATAAGGATTTCATTGTGAATGATAAATAATTTGTTATTGTATATTTATTTTATAGTTGTGTTACGAGTAGGTATTTAATTTATTATAGATTATTTTTGTATGTTAGGGCAATGCAATTACAATGCTAATTAAAATACACTTCTTGAATAGCAACAAAGAACTGTTTTAATTTAAAAAGTAGTTATCTAGTACATTAAGTTCAAAATCTAGTAATTCCAGAGCAGAGAATCATCAAAGCTCTAGGTTATTTTTGTTAATTACATTACTTAATTAAAATTAATGGAGCATTTTTATACTTTTTATTTTTTTAGTGTTATAAAATCCTATTAGTGGGCCTAAAAAGGCCACATTGAATGTTTCATTATAAATAATTATGTTCATCATCTCACTGTCAGTTGACATAATTTTATTATCTAAATTATATATTATATATGATGAATATTAATAATTATTTTATTATATTAATGAAAAATTCAATGTGGTCTTTTTAACCCACAGAACATTTTCTTATTTTCAACGGCGATGAAAAGTTATTCAATAACTTACTCGGTACTAGATGGCGCTATTTGCATGCTGGTAGTTATGCTACTGCCCGCTAGAGATCACTGTAAAAACATTTCCACTATTACTTTGTCCTACAAAGTTCTTTATTATCATGTTTTTGCCAAATGTCTAGCCAAATAAAACATAATAAATAAAGTTAAGGGCACGAAATAGTCGTTTTCTTCACAATATATTTTGTAAGCCGGGCATTAGTTGTGCCCGCGACATCGTCCACGTGAACTTAAATCTGGTTTTTTCTCGCGCAATGAGGGATCGCTTGAAGGTTGATGATGATTATTATAGACGAGACCCGAGACCTACTTCGATTTCATCAGTCAGGTCAGACCAGGTGACGAACTAGTTCACCGTACGTTACTTATTTACTAACCTTTCAAAGATTACAAGCTTATATCTGCAATAATGTTGTCGTCAAAACATGATAGCGGAAAGTAATGATGTCACTGACGTTTCAAAATAAACAAAGAATTTGTATATACCTACTTGCGAGATACCGGTAGCTAATTGCCACACTGCTTTCAAGGGTCATTGCTGGTTCTAATCGCCTTAGAATATAGATTTCTATCAGACTGGACGTATGATTAATTTATAATAAGTAAGTATTATAGGATCTAAGAAGTAATATTCCAGAACATTCTACAGTGCTATCTAGACTCTAAACAGTTATTTTAATTAGCTTCTTATACGAGTTCTAGAATGCAGGATATATTTTGTAAAAGCAAATATTCATGCACTCATAATGAAGCCCCGCTCAAATTATATTTGTAAAACTGAACCCGCCACCTCTGAATTACCTAATAGCTCTAGCCTGGCTCTAGCGCTGCGCCATTGTTGCTAACCATCCAAATTCGTTGTTGTACTTGTTATGTTTTTTGTTACCCACCTATTTTGTTATTGTTTCGCCAACCATACCTATGCCTATGATGAATATTTCGAGCGAAGATCTTATGGTACCACGTCACTGCTCCTCTATCTCAATATAAATAAAAACAAGGCAAGGCACTCTCAAAATTAAATAAGATTACATGCCTACTTGATGCCTACCTACATCACTTTGGCTTTTGCGGAACCGACTGTCGTGTGAAATTCCAACCCTGAGAGAAAATCTTGCGACAGAGCCTCCTAGATCCGGCAGGTATCTATGATTAAGTACCTACCTATAGATAAGTTGGTAGGAACGCTACAAAAATAAGAATATTTACAGAATTAAAAATAAAACGCTTGTGAAATCAACTGAAGTTTTTATTTTGTTCCATTTGAATCAATTATTCTTATACACACTCATTATTCCTGATTGCTAGATAAAAATACTTAAAAGTGTTTATCAATAAAACGAAAGTCTATATAAACCAATAATACCTAGCAATGTAAAAATGCAATAATACTTACCTATTATTTTGTGCTACAGTAAATTCGTTATTAAACAAAGTGTCAACTGGTAAAAATTATAAGTAACTAAATTACTAAAACATTACCTAAGCTACCTACCTACTTAGATACGAAAACAAATTCGTAGGTAGGTACTTTGATCCGTAATAAAAATTTTCAAATTTAAATTTAATGTATAGGTAACTATAAATAGGTATCAGAAGAAAATATTTATATATGTATAAATATTTCGATAAAAATATGGGTGCTTAGGCGTTTTATACTCATGGCACGAGTTATTCGTATCACAGGTAGCACGGTTCGCATCGCCTGATCCTTGCATTGGGTGTTTCGAACCAATTATGGTATGTATCGCCCAATATTTAATTTTATTTCAGTTTTTTTACGTAGAACGTCCAAATGCCGACAGAGTGGTATAAGGTATAATACTTACTACAAACTAAATAGAGTAATATCATTTTAATGTCTGCACTACACTATCGGCGAATCTAGACGATTACCTAAGCATTGGCATACTTGCCGATACTCAGCGATTATCGTCTGTGATTGTCTGCGACGCGTGAATGGTCCTTTTTTTGGACACGCATCAAAGGGAATCGCCGGGTGCTTCCTTGAGGTGATCATATTGATCGCCGATCATTTATTCGCCATCGGATAGTGAAGCATTACTCATGTGCCTTGTGTGAACTTACTGAAAAGTCGGTGCAGTACGTAGGTACCTACCTACTTAAATATGGCTGATGGATGGTCAAATGAAGATAAATTCAAGTTCATCGAACTTTAACAGATCAGACTACATTACCGCTCGACAAACCACTACAGATATGTACGCGATAATCGTGCCGAAGGACGATCGCACAATCAACGATCATTGGCGATAGTGTAGTGCAGACATAAGACGGCGGCCATTTACCTACTCTTCACTATCTTTTATTACTATCACATTTTTCTTGTATTATGTTTCTTATCGCCTAATTTTTATTGTATCGCCAACTGGATATAACACTTTACACCTTGAAGTTTAAAATGTGTATGTACCTATCTTTATAATCAAGCAAATAAATAAATTGGTTAAAAAACTTAAATCATAGCTTACCTAAGGTCATACCTTCAATAACCAATAACACTAAATTTATATCAAAGAATTTACTATATTAAAAAGAGGTAGATAGGTACTGCACCTGTATTTAAAAAAGATCATTCTAAGCGAGGCTAATTCGCCTTACCGCAAGTGGGAGTACCTACAACAAGCAATTTAATGCGTAACCAGTGATTTTGTGCGAGACTAAAATATGATTTTTTTTATACCTCTATGCAGTCGCCATGGTTTATACCTCTATGGACATGTCCAAGTGCAACACCAGGGGCGTTACACCCGTGCTGCCGACACTGTAAAAACCTGATGATTTATGTCATATGATTTCAGTCATACTCGTACACTACTAGTAGGTACCATAGTACATTCTTAATATCGCAACGGTACATAATATCTATTTCAATTTAATATAAGATCATTATTTGATTTACACACCATTTAGCAATATTTACCTAAACATTCAATAGGTAGCAAAAATGTGCTCATATTTCGCTAATTGTTTAATTATTTGTCGTTCAAGTCCATTTATACAATAGCGCAGTAGAAATATGATCACGTACTTACAACGTAAACAACGAACCCGATTCTGTAAAATGACGTTTTTAAAACGTGTGATTTCAAAACTTACAAAACTATTATACTTACCATCTACAAATTATAAAATCGAATTTAATAACTAATCAAACTAAGTATGAGTGATTCTGAAGATACTTAGGTAGGTACCTGAGGAAAACGTAAATAGATTTTGTACATACCCAAGTATTAATTTGGTACACATCATACGAAATATCAAAGTTTAATTTAGGTTACCTACGTTTTTCTTTCTGGTTGAATTGAAATCTTGCGTTTTGAAAACGTAGCGATACTAAATCGGGGCTCAGATGCTTATTAAAGTTCTTTCACATTAATAATATCTATGACTAGGCACAGGTGTTAGGAGATCAATCACCAGCGACGTCGCCGCCCTTTCGGAAATCAGCGTTAGCGTAAATGGCCGAACTATTTCTGTATAGGGCGCAGACGACGGAACCCCGTTCACGGTAACGCCTCATGCCATGTCCTTTGGCTCGCAGCCCACTCACTATGTCCTGTGAAAACGTACTGTACTATAGCACAATGCATAGGATATTGCATACCTACTGACGTCATCATAGTTATACCCATAATAGCTCCATGGTTATACCTGATTCTTTACCATGAAGTAGCAGCATTGCTTAATTTTACCAAGTACGACCGTAAAACGGAATAAATAGGAATAAAATGGTCAGATATTTTTTGCAGTAATTAATCTTTTAAGTGAAACTATAGAGTAGGTAGGTAGTATACCTACTCGTAGAGTATTTTAATGTCACAAAGAACAGAATCATCAAATATTTAGTTAAAGTTAAAATACTCGAAATTTTGAAAAAGAAATTAGACAAATTTTAATGACCATTTTATCTCTATTCATCTATTCACCACTTGATCTCTATTCGACCCGTTTTACCTACACTTTTTTTGAAACCTATTTATTTTAATTCAATTATTAAGTAGGTATTCACTATTATCTCTGATCACGTCTCTGATATAGGTTCCATTCGCTATACGGCGAAGTCGCGGTCGAGTATAAAATACTCCTCATGAATTAAATTACAATCCTTATAAATTACAATATACGATACAAGGCTTATTATCATTTTGCACAGGAGGATACAGATGTGGTTATCAAAGTAAACTAACCTTTATCATACCAAACTCATAAGCTACTTCCATAGGCGTCATTTTGTGATGAAATCGAGCTGCATCTACAGCTTCCTTTAAAGGCTGGTCGAACCACAGTTTACGCATTATCACCTGTGAACATATTGTTATAGGATTTAACATCATTTATATTATGGACGCAAAGAAGAAGGAATTATAATGGTAAATCGAATCTAAATAAATTGGATTTATGGTGCCCAAGCCCTGCCAAGGTATTGCCCTGACCTAGGTGTTACTGAGATGACAGGGGTTCGGCCTGTCATCCCCACGCCTAAGCTCAGAGATACAGCCCCCCTTGCCTGAGAAAGAAACAAGACTCTCCAAATAGTCCTGTACAGTCCAGTACAGTGTAGACTCGTCCGGAATTGGCTGCTGGCGGCCGCGTCTGTCCTGCGAGAGACAGGCGATTTCGTCTCCATTGCTTAGGGTGCACCGCGTGAAGTTTACGGACCACTCACCCGAGATAACGGATTTTCATGAAACCGGGATTGGTGTTCGGATGAAGAGAGGAAAAAGAAATAAATAGCACATGGCAAATTGTAAGCCATACTTACCACAGGAACAGCAGTAATAATTTTAGTTCCTCCTGAAGCTCCTATCACCAACTTAGCATTACCATTTCTGTCCACAATGATGCATGGACTGATGGAAGACAGGGGCCTCTTGTAAGGCGCGATAAAATTAGCCTCCGAGGGCTTCATGCCGTGGTTATTGGCTATGCTTGGAGATGAGAAATCCTCCATTACGTTGTTCAGCGCTATGCCTGTCTTATGAGTCATGAAGCCCGCGCCGAAGCTGTGGAACAGTTTGTTAGGTTTATGTTACCGTTTTATGGTTGTAATATTGGTATGTTTCTCGTAACTATAGTAGATTGATGTGGGATTCATGTCTGGGAATAAAGTACCTTCTACTACTTTTACATCAAAATCTCTGTTAATAAAAAATGTAACGCAAACGAGAAGAACCCAACAGAAGCCAAGTTAGTATAAATTCTCTGAAAATCTGCATAGGATACTGGTACAGATTGAACATGTGAAGTATTTAGATACTCTAAAATTCCTTTATTTCTGCCCTATTAAAAATATCTTGGAACTTCTTACAATAAGATACTAGTGGAACAGGGATGTAGTTATTGAACCAGATTAGATTATGTTTAAGTTACAGCACAGACGAACGATTTTTTTGCTTGCAATGTTTAGATATTGCCAAATTCTTTATTCTTATTACAGATACTTCTAATTAGGCTGTCCCAATCCGATACCCACCTATAGTGAAAAATTGTCATTCAGGCAGAACGAAAAAGTAAATATAGGTAAAATGACTGCTACCAAAGAAAACCTCTATACTTACTAAAAGTTCACAGAACTAGTGACGGAGACCGCGTCTCCATTAGGAGCAATGATGGATATATGTGCAGTGCCTGAGTCTGGCTGGTTGTAAGAATCGATGTTGTACGTGGCCGTGTCGTTACTGGTCATCGTGTCGTTTATGCGCAGCCGCACCATTGTGCCGTACTCTTGCGATGTGACGTTACTTATCAGCTGGGAGGAGATAGAGAGAGCTTTGTATTTTTTTTTCTTTGTGACGTCACATTAAACTGCCTAGAAAACGAAGGCCACGATTCCAGATGCTATCCCTAATGTGTAAGGTCCATACACTGACGGCCTCAACAGGTGCTTTTGAATTTGAAGAAAGGTTATTCAGTATTGAGACCGGTCAAGTCAAAGGTCACTGGTTCGATTCCTGTTCAGTGAAACTGTTTATATGCATTGATTAATATGTCTTTTTGCATTAGTCTGGGTGTTCTTATCCTTCTATTGTCTATATCCACTTTCTAGAACCCCTAAAACAAACTAGCTTTGTGACCTTTGAGTTTGAGTTAGAATCGATAAAATAACTATGGATATACAAAATAGTATGTGATTCAGTTGCATTCTTTTACGAGGCGACAGATATATTTTACATAACTTCCATGTATGTACTACACGTGGTATTATATAAACTGATTATTAGCTTTTTACCTCTTCAATTTAATAATTCTGTTTTACGTGACTTATGATTGATACGGAACTGCGCAGTTCTTTTCAGTAAATTAATAAATGATGTTTGTTAAAATATAGTGCTATAATAACAAAAGGTCAGTTTGACTCAGATATGAATGAATGTCGTAATAATGTCGTATTGACATAATAACATGAACATGTTTCGCAATACTTCCGCTGTATTATTGGATAGGTAGGTAGGAACTAGCTGTGCCTGCGACTACGTGGTAACTATTTATTAATCTGTGCCGCGACTTCGCGCTGGTGTAATTGTATTATTAAGGTTTTGATTGATTTCAGTGCAAAACCCTAATTTTTGTCTAAAACCAAAGTAGCCTATGTTACGCCTTATAATATTACCTATCTGCCAACGAAAGTCTTGTCTAAATCAGTCCAGCTGTTCCTGTAAACTCATTCAAAAACAAACAGAATGACAGACAGACTGACAAATAAGGTGGAATCCCAAAGGAGTGATCTCTAAAAACCTCTGAAATTATTGACCCCTCATTTGGGAGTTCACCTTAGATTAGGTACTATCAGGCGGGGTGCAGTCAATCTGACGGACTTGACCTTGATTGCCTCAAAAGATGCTTTTATCACGCCCAGTTTTAAAAACCCTCCAGGATTGTACGAGGAAGGGATCACGCGTGTGGGTAAAGTATTCTATTGGAAAATACGATAACGCAGTTTGACCTTATCACAGTGGCTGTGTTATTGTAATGATGCTACGCAGCATCACTAGGTATAATTATTACAATGAATAAAGGCAAATCGTGTGTATCAATAATTTATTGTCTGTGGAGTATACGTACTGCGTATTAGGGGCCAAAGATTAAAATTATAATTTAAGTTACCTATCTAACTTATTATTATTTAAAGACTGCAGGAGATCTACGCAATGAATACTGAAAGTCGTAACAATTAATAACTAAATCACTAAACAGATACAAATTGTCTGGGTTCCTTTGAATGCAGCCAACAGTGGCTGCATTCAAAGGAACCCAGTCAATTTTTTGTAAAGAATATTAGTAAGGTATACTCCTATAGCTAAGCTAAATTGCTTAGGAGTGGGTTCACATCGATAGTATAATGGCGACGATTCGAACCCGGGACCTCTCATTGTAAGACCGATTCATAATAAAGTAGCCACAATGAGTTCCAGTCACGAGCGTTTTCAAAAGAGTGCCGGCAAGCTACTTGATGTTAATGAACTCGTCAAGTGTAAATGAACCGAACATTTTGTGGTTTGTAAATTTGGTTCATCCTTTAAAACCAGAATGGTCTAGTTTTGCTCGATTTGCCCGTAATTTCATCTAGCAGATTCTCAACTTCTATCCCTAAAATACAGCCTTACTGGAGACTCTTAGGAAGTTGAGACTTTGCTAGTGATGTAATTCTACTTCTATAAATGTTATACAAAATGGTTTTCACAGGTTTGACAAATATCTGGGGCCACGTTAAGGTACCTACCGTGAGTTGTCTATAACCAGAGCCACTTAAGTAACGCCTTGAGTAGGCTTAGTTAAGAGAATAGAATTTAAATCGATGCCCATGTTTGGAAGCTATGATGTACAAATATATTTTATGCCATAGTCAGATAAACAAATATACAAATACTTGAATATAAAGGTTCAACGCACAAAACTCGTTTTTCGTCAGGAGTTAAACAATAATCTTTAGAGACAACTAAGCTATTTAAGTTGTAAGATATTTACGTACTTCTTTTAGGTCCAAAAATTTCATGTCTCCCAATTTACTCCTTATCGCAAAGGTATATTTGATAGCCTCGATGATTCGGTGGTAGGTGAGGATTTTGTCTTCTGTGCTGTTGATGCTGGAGGCGTTGAAATTATACCCCCTGAGGATGTTCAAGATGTTGGCCAGCAACAACCCACCGCTTGGCGGGGGTGGAGTGTAAAGTGTATCTCCATTGGTGAGCGGTAGAGCAATAGGATCTGATATTACTGCTCTGAAAAGAAAATAAATTAATATAAAAAAAATAAATAAAAAAAATATAGGTATATATATAAATTTAAAAAAGTTATATTTGTTATAGTTTAATTCAGTTAGATTTTAAAACATTAATATTAGCTATAGGTACATATATTATAATTTAAAATATTCAAAATCGAATTTGTGTTATAATTTTTTGGTGAATGTAGCTGTACTTACTACTGTATACAACATACCAATAGGTTTGTACGGAATCATCGGTGCTATAATCAGACTCGCACTTGGTGGACTTTTTATATAACCTATACCTACTTGTTTAATAAATTAGTATTATTAAGTAAAAAAATAAACCTACTTGTTTGACATTTAGTGAGCGGGGTTAATAAAAACCAAATAAGTACATTTGTACTTGTATGATACTTTGGTGATACTTTCTCCCGGATACTAATACTTTTGTTATAATTATTATTTCGACAGATTAATAAAATCAAGTTTAGTGCTCACAAATTTTGTTGCTACCATGATGTCACGGAATTATAAACTCAGTTGAAACTAAGTTTAATTTAGTAAAATTAGTGAAATCTGTTCAGAGTTTTAGAGTTTATCACTTTATATACACATGTGGGGGTGGTTATGACAGAAGTTGTCTAAAGCCAAGCAAATCAAAATGAGGAGAAGGAGTAAGTGGACCTCAGGTTCTAAGGTGAAAACCTCGGATGCAACAGTAAACAACGCTAAGATGTTGATGATGATTTTTTCAACAGATGACACTGTTTTTGCAACAGGCGGTTCATCATCAGTAATTTGCAATGCCGGGTGTCACAGAAATGATTAAATATGCAGGTCATATACCTACCTGGCAACAGTTCACGTCCATTTAGACACGCTCAGTAGTTTCCTATGCATAGGTTAACTGTAAGCCTATTGTCACTAATATAAAAAAAATATCTACTATTAATACAGCGCAAAATAGCAGTTGGGTAGGTATGAATACTATATAGGCCACGCTTGTGGAAACATACGGAGTTACGACTATTTAAAGGTTATCATACTTGCAGCGACGTATCGCGGTGTGAAATGCATTTCAATTTAATTATAGTTTACCATTAATGCAGGTTTCCTATATACTATGAAAAACGGCATGGTTTCTGCACGTCTATTCTCCACTCCGTTTGTCTCTACTGCAGAATGCTTCTGTTTTTGACATACAATACCTTCAGCGATTCAGCATACAAAATTTCGTTTGAAATTAAATACTAAAAGCAAAGTCTTTGTTCCCTTTTTTTCATTGTTAAAATCACAGTGACTCTCAAAATTAAGTTAAAAAAAAACGAAGTGACAGGTCCCGCTCAAATTTCGCGCGGTAAGTTAATACGGTGCGACAAGTTTCAGTTTCAAAAATTAGAACTCGTGATTTTTTGAACTTAGATATCAACTTATTTCTGGATTCCTTTTTTACCAAAGACGGCAAAGAAAAGAATAGTATACATACCTAACATGAAAGCTTAATAAAAACAAAATAATGTCATTCCTGAATTCTTTTGATTGAAAACACTTCAAATAAATAAATAATTAAGGCTATTTTTTGGAGCTATTGACAGGTAACTCGTCTGTTATTCTTGCCCACTACGTCATATCCTGATATTTCTTTAGTTAGTATGCTCATCACTATATTTATATAATGTGTGGTAACCACTAACGGATACCACGTCCCACTAAAATTGTAGGTAATTGCTATGTCGGAATTAAACCACCTAAAACTAAGGGTGATGTAGGTAAACCACCTAAATTTAGTAGGTACTGCCTACACTAACCATGTAGTACTAACTGTACTGAGTTAAGTGTGTGATTTAAAAATATTACCAAGGTTTTGCACCTGTTGTAGGTGGTTGACATGCATGAAATAGAGGACAATAGACAATTTCATTGTACATCCGGTACAAATTAATGACAATAACATTTTGACAATAACACCTTTTCTTATAACGACATATTTCCAGCAGTTTCATCATTTAAAATAACTCATATTTCTGTTTAATAGTAATACGCGTGAGTCATTCTTTACATATCATTTAATAAAGTGTCGACACAGCTGAAAAATAATAATTTTACCACGGAAAATGTATAATATTGTGAAATATGTACAATCAGAATTTTAACGTTTTATTCCTCTGACTAAGTCACCCTTGACTTATAACAAAAATATCGTTATCTAGTACAGATAACGTGTACGGGCTTTCCTTATTTTTACCATTATTATAATATCTACGTCATAGTGACGTTAGTAATTGGGTAAATATAGGCAGATGGCAGTTTCCAAATTTCTAATTCTACGAAAGTCGGGTTTCCGAATTATCACATCACTTAGGGTCTCCAAAGTGGAGATGGCCCTGGGGCAGCCGGGGTATTGGTTTATAGGACGTCTTATTTCTGATTTACTTCAATAGACTTTTAAGGCTTTTAATTTTAATTGACAATCAATTAGAAGCAAAGTATGTTCCCAGTATGGTACAAATAATATGTTATCAAATATATCACAGAAAAATTCACTTTACGAGCTATTAAGACTCGAAGATATTTTTATTGTGATGATGGTCGATGAATGAAGGAGTGTCGATTCGAAAGATGTTCGGTGGTTAATTAAGTGACCGACTTGCGACACAATCTTTACTAATAGCAGTGGCAATAATATCTACCGTTGTTCCCTGAAAAATAATTAAATATTCGGGCTTCACCGAATATAATTTCTCTTCATTGGTAAAAGGCGATTATTTCCCTGGATTCTCGCAACGTTATCGCTAAAAGAATCCGGAACGAATTCAGGCATTCGTCAAGTTCATGGTCAATTATGAAGGCAGCTTCAATGTTGGTTAGGTAACGCTTTATATAATAGCAAATATTCTAGAATTTGTTTAGCGCTCGTTTCTTATATCGCAGTGTAATTCTCTAGCAAACATTGCCTGGGTAGGTATTACTTTAGTGGAGAATTACTTGCATATTACAGAAGGTCTCAGCGTTAGTTACCATGTGTTGTGCGATAAGTGTGGTATTCTTATTTATACCTTTCTTGTTACCCTTTCTCTTAAAATGGCATAAAACCACTTAATTAATTTTAACGTTGTAGAATAATCCTACTAATATTGTAAATGTGAAAGTTTGTGAAAATGTCAGATCTGGCTGAAATTTGGAACAGGGATAGAGTACAGTTTGGATTCACACATAGGCTATCCTATTAGGTTCCCGTGAGTAGTGGGGACGGAATCAGAATCGGCGGAGTACTGGGCAACAGATAGTCATTAATAAAAGAAAGTTACACAAGATAAATTAAAGAACTTTGGACAAGAGCTTAGCATTTAAAACAGGTTTACAATCGAAGAAATCAATTACGTCATCAAGTTCAAACCGCATGATTATAAGTAGACATTAAGGCTGTTTAATTTAGGCATTTGCATTGTGCATTGTTAACCCGTTTGTAAATGCAGAGAAAGTAAAAAGAAATTCTCCGCATTCAATATGGTTCTGAAATCCCCTTCTCAGTAAGTACCTACTGAGTGATACACTTTGGAGCTGGGGTCTTATAAGTAGACTGGTCGGTTAGAACTAGGGTAGAACATGAATGAGCAATGAAGCTGAACGCATGATGCTTAGTCAGTGGTGAGTGAGGTGAGTTATAATTCTAGGTATAGCCGCTATATCTAGAATGAAATTATAGCTAAATGAGTAAAAAAATAGACTGAAACGTAGATTACGAAATGAATTACGATATAGTTGATACCTGATATTTATGATGCATAAGTAGAATATAGGTACGGTTTGGCGTGACCTGTTTCGGCGGTGATAATGTTTTTACAATATCTTGAAACAAGTTTAAAAATAAATGTAATCCATATTAATTAGTTACCTAAAAACTTCGCCGTGTAAAATTATTATTTATCATGACCTCAAGCAAAGAAGTTATCATTTAGATATTGGTTTTAACAACTAAAATATTGTCGGGTCATTTCTTCTGGAATATGCATATATACCTACCCACACAATACTTTATGAAGTCGATTCATTCCATAATTCATATATTTGCTTGCTCACTGTTCTTCGCCTTCTCTCGTGTCAACGTTGCTATCATGGTGTAGTAATATCAACTATGTACTTATAACGAAACCTGTGGTAGTAATTCGTTTCACGGTACCTAATTACCTGAGCATAGGTTTCGCTTTTTGAGAAGGCTCACTATTAGAGGTTATGCCTACGTTTTTGTCATCTTTTCGTCGTGTCATCCATTAACTGTTCCTTTATATAGTATAAAGGAACAGTTAATGGCTGACAAAACCCATTTATATGATCTTCAACTATCCTTCATACCTTTTTTTTTTTTTATCGTGCGGAAATCCCCATGGATACCACCCCCGTCGGCCATCGACCCAATGGGCATATCCCTCGCACCCCAGCTGACCCCGGGCCATCTACGGTTTTAAGATGGCCCCCTCGACCCCCCGAAAGGGGGGGCGGGGCGAGCATCGCGCCACTTCGCCGATGGTGGGGTGCAGGGTGACAGGAGGCCGTCCTGTCACCCGACCGTCGGCGCGCAGACAATCAGCTCGCCCCCTGCTCGCTCCCCACTGTGCCATCTGCTAGTCAGAGGGACACGTGGAGAGCCTCGGAGCAGCCCTCTAGAGGGCCACTCCCACCCCTGCCGGATTGGCCGCAGGCAGCAGCGTCTCCCGTGGCGAGTGGGAGGCGCTGCTTGCCTCCGTTGCCCAGGTGCACCACGTGGAGGTTCCGGCCCGCACCCACTTCCTCCTTCTTCTTCTCCTTCCTTCTTGCTTCTTCTTCTTCTTATCATTCATACCTGAGCATTACCTAAAATTATTAGCCTAATAGCTAGTATGGTAAATCGTTAAATGTAAATCAAAAAAATAATAGGACCGATAAACATGCCCCTGTGGCACCCCCGTAGGCAACTGAAGGAGGATTTTACACAGTTTAAATAACGGTACATTTAATACAATCTAGACTAATATTAAAACAATAGGTCATAAATTTGTGTAAATACTTATAACACTTTCTGGTTTCATGTAGGTTTTGAAATCGGGGTTCCTTTGTTTAAAAGTATTATTAAAAAAGTTATTGTTATTCGTTGATATATATATTGCAGAGGTACCTATATATAATAGTTTACCCTTTGTGTATCATCAATGAGCTACTTACATAATATATGAGTGTAATAACTTTATTGCAAATAAATATTTATACTTAGGTATAGATAAATTATTATTGCTTTTGATTGTTTTGGGTACATCGAATGCTAAGTTGACAATACGCAATCAATCACTCTCTGTCAGGTTTATAATGTGAAGTTAATATATAATTATAGTTATTTAAGTTTATTGTTCAACTAAATACTTAAAATTTTCTTACTGGACAAAAACACATCCATTGAGTCTTCCCTCACAGACTTGTTAGCTCGCAATGTTTTTTTTTACGAGACTAATTCCTTATAAACTTTATGTAAATCAGGATAATCAGTAGCTATTCCTAGCTCTTTGTCACCATGTACGAGGATCACGGGCAGAAATAATGTTTCAGTGCTAAATAAGGTGTTTTGGTATTCAGAAGGTAAAGATGGTTTAGAATTCAAACCCGCTGAGTACAATTTTTACGTTCAGATAATGAACTAAAGACAAACATGCTAACTGCTAAGTTTTGAACTTAGCACGTTCGTCTACTAGACCATCGATAACTATACCTATATTTAGTGGAATTAATTTCCTTTTTTCACTGCAGTCAGATTCCCAAACCTTGAGAGAAAATCCTGCACCAGACCCTCGTTCAACAATCAATAGGTGTACTGGCTTCGTACTTTTATTAATACAATTTACTAGATACTATCTATCGGTTTGCTGGCAGTACCGGTTTAAAAAGTTGATGTCAGCTATTAAAAGCCTTATCTCTGTGTTAGACAATGTTGCAACAGTTTTTCATTCAATTGGAAAGATCTTTCGTAACAGTCCGCTACGCCCTTTAATTATCATAACAAGATACATGTAAACTAGTTCTGTTATAATATGTGCAAAGAATGACAATGTAGGTATACTTACTTTTGTTGTAAGCATGTTTTACTGTATGCGATATCTACTGGGTATTTAGGCTTTCTCTTTTCTTCTCACAGCTAAGAAGATAAGAGAATTTTTTTTTGGGATGCAAGTAAGATGTGATTTATTTGCATCACTCTAGGTACAGTTAGCGTCAAAAGCAGAGAGGATTGCCAGATTTTAAGTATAAAAATGTGAGTGAAAATAAATACCTAAGAATATCATTCTTGAATCAATATTTCAAAATATTTGATCGAAATTCCTCCAATAAGTTATAAACAGTATTTCCATTTAAACCTGAAAATGATTATCTACTTTAGACGCTGACTATCTCGATTTTTGTCTTTCAACAAACTACTACAGATGATAATGTGAATGCATGCACGATGACGTGCCGATTGACGATTACACGATCAGCGAGCATAATTGCTGATAATGTGGTGCACGTATTAGATATTGGTACTTATATACGTGCACGAACGTATATAAAACCTATGGACCAGAACACACTGAAGACGGCACTGTCACAAAAATGGCGGTGACAAATTTTTTTCTTGTTGTCACTATGGTTTTTACCCCATTACAACTGACTGAATCGATTGACGTTTGCCGCGTAGTGGCTGACTTGTGAGTGAGTGTGTGTCGACTTGTACATGCGAAGCAGCCTGACCGTAGTGTCGTCAGTTGTATTTTTCAACGCGTTCTGTCCATATATTTTACACCTCCATGCATACGTGGTTATGATACATTATAACCATACTCACTCATATTGTCTTAGATCCTCCGCTGTGATGATACTGCCCACCCTTTCCAGATCGTCGAGGAGGTCGATCGCCAGCGTACCATTGTACAAGTCATCGCCCCCATTCTCCGCTATCCTTTGGAAGGTGTCACACATGGCTTCAGGAGGCTTCACAATCGTACCGGCCTTGTAGAATTGTTCTTTTGCAGAATTATAGTACATTTTCCTGCAATGAAGGAAATAAATGACTTCCTTGCTACTTTGTGTGGGTGAACGAAGGATTTTTGTTATTGAGTGACGACATTTTCTGTAGGTAGGTATTATGATTTAAATTCTTGGTAAGTAATCGTGATGGCAAGAAGTCAATATAGACGGTTTCGGTTTCAATGTGTTAGATTTTTGTCTGTCCATCTTTCTGTTTGTTTGACTTGGTTTATCTTTTCTACATAATTAAATAGACGTTTTATCAAAATTTTATCAAAAAACGGATAAAGCAGGGGGGAACAATTGTCTGGCAAAATTATCATTGATTTTTATGTAAGTACTGTATTCTGATCAGACCTTAGATGAATTTTATTATTAGGTATAGATTTTGTGAATAATGCGTACCTAGTAGTTAACTGCTTGTTACTTGTTTCAAGTTATGTCAATCAATTTACATAAAAAACACCAAGAGGAAGTCATGTATATGAAGTGTTATAGCAATAAGGAAATAAGTTAGAACAGAAATTACGCGCTCAACACTATTACAAGTGTTACGACCGAGTCACGTGGCCGTTGCTGTGGTTATCTGCACAATGGGATCTATCAAGCATTTCTTTTATGTCATTTTTGCTTCTTCAGCGCAGCGTTGTCCCGGTTACGTCCAAATCCATGGGCTTTATGGACCCGGAATCCTTTTTTCTACTCCTTTAAGAAGTTTTTATTTGGCGTATTCGCTATTATAAAATCGGCTATCTTTTGAACCTCAACCCCGAACGCAGCATATTATGCGTTCTGTTACAGAGTCTCGTCCGTTATTCGGCACAGCTGTTTGTTGGCAGATGTCTTGTTTAAGCGAAACAAGGAACTTTCGTCCGTTTTTTGCTTTTTAGGACGATTACTCACTACAAAAAATAATCGCACTAAAATTTGGACTAAATGTTTGAACCTACCTGAAGTGTGGGTCGTTCTTGATAGTAGGCCTTGACATGAACCCATCGTAATTAATCTTGGTTAGCTGGAAGCCAGCTCTGCATAACTCCACAGTGGGCGTGACCAGGCTCGCCCAGGGTAACTTGCCCCATCGGTTGTAGGCGGCCCACATCCCGCGCACTTCGCCTGGTATTGCAACCGCAAGCGCACCTATAGAAAAACACAATACATAAATTTGAATACAGAATGGAGATCACAAGCACTTGGAACCATTTCGAGCACCTGCCGATTGACTGATGAGACTCTGACGCAGTCTTTCCTCTATCGGTTAGGTGGTCGGAAGCCAGCCTCTCAAATAAAAGTCATAGAGCCAAACAAAAAAATTTGAGTGGAATGAGTAATCAGATCCCGTCGCAGAAAGCCTCGGGTACAACCGAGAACAACGCTAAGAAGATGACGATGACTCAGTTGCTAGTTTACCAGCGTAAACTATTATGACCATAAAGAGTCACCATAAAGAGTGTGTATAATATTCATTATCATTAATAACTTGCCATTACATGGGCTGAATTAGCGGTACCAACACATCTCATAATATCATTTTACTGGACTGGCTTATTCTAGGGAGAATGGGTGTTCAGCAATGACCTTATCCTAAAATGAGATATCCGTCATCATCTTAGCGTTCTTCCCGGTTCGAAGTCTAAGGCCTGCTCAGTCCTTCTCCATCTCTTGGTTTGATTCATACGGAAGATTAATGGAAGCGACTATCACCTGACTTCCATTCCTAAAAGGTAAGCTTGCGCCATAGCTTCAGAGGAATAAAATGAAGTTGCCAGTAATTTATCCATACGAATATACTATAATTGTAAAGTAAATGTGCCTGTACATTGAGGATATTTAAAAGAGACTAGGTTACACTATAAAAGATTCTGATACACAATATTTTTTTTAGAATTCTTGTCTGTTTGCCTGTTTTTATGTTTGTTCGCGATGGACGCAAAAATTACTGATTGTTTATTAGAAAGGTATTGGCAGTATAGGTCGGACTTAAATCTACCGTATGTACTTTGATTGCTATAGGTAGAGCAAAACTACAGATATGACCAAATAACGACAATCGACCTCCTCGCGGGCGAAGTCACGGGCATCAGCTAGTAGTGTGAGCCACTGTTAAATTTAGCGTGAGGTATGGTAATTACTTTAAGATTTACGTTTCCACGATTTCGATGATAGAATCTTACATTTCACTTTTTGTACAATGTTATACAATTACGAATCAAAAAGCTTGATGAATTGGAAAGGTGGTGTAGACTGGTACAATACAGCATGCAGCAAGTGAAACCGTGAATTGACGTTAGGTCTCACTACTATATTGAACCAGATTCGAGAGAAAGCCTTCGAGAAATTTGCAACGCTATGACGTATTACCAACATAAATGTATCAACTACCAAACCATTTGGCAAGATGAGGTGAAGGTGTAGGTATTCGATATCCCTAAGGTTTCATATTTTCTTCAATATACTAGTAGGAATAATTGTTGTATTGGTTTACTTAATGAAGATAGCATAAAAAAATAGATTCATCTTACCTCGTTCAGAAATCAAAATTGTTCCTACCAGGTTTGTTAGAATACAATATAATTATCTGCACGTCTCTCGAGGTACCACTTATTACCGAAATAGTCGTATTTTGTAGCAGCAACTGACTGCAAAAATAAATTGGGAATTTGCCTCAGAAAGCATGTTACCGTACCACCAGTAGCCAATCCCGGTTGCTATCCGAACATCTATGGCAGTCGTTTTCGTTGGAGCTATAAAAAGCTCTGACTACGGTCTAACTACAGAATTTGTAACGGCAATGGGTCAAATGGCAGTCGCTATAGGGAAAATATCGAAGTACGGCCGTTTGGTAGACTGAAAAGCCGAGCTCAACTAAATTTGGGAAAAAGTTCGGAAGATGATGAGAGTTATTTGAAAATATTAAAAAAGCCATAAATCTTTTACTTAGTTTCGCAAAAGATTCCGATTGCTCCACGTAACGAGTGTACAACTGTTTTGGCTTTGTCACAGCAATATATATTTCCTATTTCTTTGTTCAGTTGTAAAGTATTTGACCTCAAACAATGACACATACTATGATATAAATTAAAACGTGCCCGAATACGTTTTGTAGAACCTTAACATTAGTCTCATGTATTTAATGATTATAAGATCCTTTAATGACGTATGTACGGTTAGTAGGTCAGTGTTAAATTTATCATCTACAACTTAGTCAGCATTCATTTTATTATGTAAGTATCTACAGCCTCTATTACAGGTACCCGGCTTTTCATGCGGCCACAGGAGGAAGAGTAAGAGTCCGGCTAAGATCAGCTTGATTTGTTTATGTAGAGCCTGTGGAATCAATGGAGTGGACGATTAAAAATGATTTTTCAATCTTTCAAAAATGACCCAAGAAGTGCTACCGATCTCTGTTATTATGATATCATTATAATCAATTTTGCATCTAACTATATTATTTATTCATACGTATATTATATTATTATTATGACTTTTATCACAATAACATAAATATTCATTTAAGCAGCACAATTTTATGTATCTGTATCTACCAATTTGTGATTTAAGTGGGTACCTATATACGGAAATACAAATTTTATTGTTATTGTTTCTTCTTTTTATATTTTTAGAAGCATATTTGAATACTCGTAGTATAGTAGGTATATTAATTTACACCATACTATCCTATCCTATAGTTAGTATAGTGCATATTATTCATTTTTTTAAATCGATTTAATAGACTTGGCTGGTCATTTATTGTTTGTGTTGGAAAAACAAAAGATGCAGTGACAGTTTGGCGAAGCGACCTACTAAAACCACGTCGTCAATCGTTCAGTCAATGCTTACAACAGTGTAATAATCTAGAAATTTATTATCTTTACGCTAAGTTTCATCATAAATAACATAAAGTATCTGTTCAGCTGTTTTAAATAATGTTAACAACAAGCATAAAAGCGACATCGAATGCCTTTTCAGAAGTAATTAGTAGATATTGTTATATTTTACAAGATTGCTTTAACAATTCGATGATTAAAAACCCATTTAATCTGTTCTAGAAATTTTTTAATTTGATAACATGGCCAAAACAGGATATTGTGGTAGACAAACCGACGAAATATTCATATAAACATTTTAGGTTCCTATTTATCTTCATAGCGTTATCCCTGGTTTCAGAGCCAGGGGTATGTTTAGTCCTTCTGCTGATTAATGGGTGAGGCTCTCGGGGGAAGCTTTCCTCTTGGGGTTAGGAAGTCAAATGGCAATCGTAGCGATCAATAGTTAAGATACACAGCCTGTAGGAGAGCGAGTTCCTGGGCTTCAATGTGAGTCTTGAATGCAAACGGGATTGAACTTGAATGAAAGCGTGTTAAGAAAAGATTAGTATGAGTAAGGTAAGAGAGTAGAAGTATACCTATGCATAAAAATTACCTACAAAAGAATGAATTTATGAATAAACCATTGTAGTATACTAGTATACTACGTTGCATTGGTTATCATGCTTTTATACACATGTGTATTGAGCATGCGTGACGGGCTAACCGTACCGCAATTTCCGTTTACACAATTACTATCAAGCGTTTTCTCGAAAATTCTAGTGAAGCATGATACATCAATATCGATTAGGACAGTATACGGTTACGATCTAATAAAGTTGGTATATACGGGTTCTCAAATGATGGTTCCATCCATTTACAGCCAACCAATTTGCCAGATTTGGTTTCATAAAAAATACTATTAGGTACCATACAAATATTTTTCCTTATTAAAACATCTAAAAAGAAGCCAGATGATTCGTATTGACCGAAAAGCGCCTTCAGTTCGTTTATACTTCAAGCTGAAATACATAAGTACTACTAACAGAAGAATAATAGTGAAACAGTAGATTGCGGAGTGCGATTTCTTGCCGCACTGAATGCTGGTTAGAACGAGGGCTCTTAAAAAAGAAATAGCTGAGTGTGGTAACGGTTTACAGATTTTAACTTTTAACTTTCAAACTTTTTTTTTTTTTTTTTTTTATTCATTCAGAAACAAACGGTCATACATATGAATATTAAGTATAAAAGTTAACCTTAAACTATAGACCTACAGTTTCCTTAATTTATATATAAGACTGTACTTTTTTCTACATTAATACAACAAATTTTTATATAATCAAAAGTACGACCATACGACTATACCTGCTCTGCGAGTCCCCCGGGCACCCCAAGAGCCCAGCTCCGGACTGACTAGTCCGAGAGACATTCCAGAGCCAGACCCCTAAAACGCCCAAGAGACTCGCAGAACAAGTCCACATGCAACATTCTTTCGTTGTACAACCTGCAAGCACGTCTCAAGAAAGCATTTCCTGCGTAACTTGTGCGACTGCGGGGTATCACAAATAGAGGTTTGTAACTTTTCCAAAGGTATGTATATACCTATACCATGATCGCGTTAATTCCGGTTTACAGATTTATTTAAACTTCTGCACTTGGGTGATATCACATGGGTGAACAGAACTGAATTTAAAACCTCATTTCACCTTAGAACCATTTCTCCTAAGTTATATTATCATCAGAGTGTAAAAGGTGAAACATGTGAACAGTTACTGCGCTCAGAGATTTGTTCATTCACTGATGCAGACATTTTCAAATTTCAGGTACAGCAGTAATTCTAGGAGAGATATAACGCAACGCGCTGTTAAAATCAATTGGGTCATTCTCAGCCGGCTCAAATAGGCGAGTCCGCGTCGAAAACCAATACTTGGAGATTACTTATCAATATGATTATTTTTTTTATAAAATGTACGGTCAAAAATAGTAGGGGGGGGCCTGTGGTATTTTTTAGATAAATTACGTAGAAGTTAGTTTAAAAAAATTAAAACTACGAAAATATTGACCTCGGTGTCGCGTCCGGTCCTGTCCTTGCAGCAAAAATTATTTTTTATCTTTTTTTCTCCAATAAAGGTGTTATATGTACATATATTCACAAACAACTTGATAACTATTTACTTAATTTATAACATTACTAAGCCATTATAGGCATTACTAGACAAGTTACAACTGGTTGTCTTTACGTCCGACGTTCAGAGTTGACTTCAGTGGCGCTCACCGATTCATTCATTACTCTGTACTCTAGCGACTGCGAGAATAGAGGTTCGAGTAGTGCAAACTATCAGTTACACCGCACCGGTGGTAAGGACAAGACGTCTGTATGTTATCGCCCCACTGTTTTATTAAGTTATGTAAGCATTTTCGGTGGCTTGGTATACACCTAAAACTGATTTCGGTGAATCCATTTTATCCTCAATTATTTGAACTAATAATGTAAAGCTATATTAAAAGTGTGTCTTTTATGTATTAGATTTCAATAAAAAACATAAGCATTCATAATACAGATTACTTTTAAAAATATATAGGATTTTGCTAAATATTTTGATTTCAGTGCCCTTGATTCCGGTGTATTCGGTGGGTCTGGAAGTCGAAATGTATGACTGCCGCGTGGAATTCAGTATCGCCACCAAGTCTATTTTAATAAAACGACTCTCCACTCGACTTTCCACTCCGCTGTTCACTCCACTCTCCACTCCACACTCCACTCCACTGTTCACTCCACTCTCCACCTCCACTCTACTTTCCAATCCTCTCTACCGACTCCACTCTACATTCCACTCTCCACTTCAATGTCCAATCCACTCCACTCCACTCTCTACACCACGCCCCACTCCCCACTCCACTCTCCACACCACTCCCCACTACGCTCCACTCTCCACTCCACTGGTTTCCACTCGTCTAGCCGATACCTTTCGGATAAAAAGTACTAAACGGATTTTAGTACTTACGGTTTTCTTAGTCAGACTTAAAATTTGGAGATATGACCAATAAGTTTTTTTTAAATTTATTCATTGGTTTCACCTTACACCATCTTTACAGGGCTCACCTAAGGTGACAGTATGGACATCATATCCCTATATAACAGTACTTTAAGTTGTAATAATCAATATTCACGCGGGCGGCGCTACGGGCGTCAGCTAGTAACTACTACTAACTATAGAATTGTAAATTACTTGGCCCGATACAACTACACATATCGTTGGAGACGACGATATGTGTAGATATAAAGATATAAAAGACTTGGTTATATTGACCACAAAAAATATCTAAGTATTTTTTGGAATCCTTGTCTGTTTGTTCGTGATGGACGCAAAAACTGCTGAACAAATTTTGATGTTGCCTTTTCATTAGCAAGGTCTTGGTTTTACATAAAATCTGCCGTATGTTTGATTGCATTTGGTTTAATAGAACCGGGGAATTGACCAATAAACGATTATGAACCAATCGACTCCCACGGGCAGAGCCGCGGGTATTAGCTTGTATAAAAAGTAGCCTATTCTAGTACTACTTAGTAGTACTAATCCAGACTATAATCTATCTCTGTACCAAATTTCAGCCATATCCATTCAGCCGTTTTTACATGAAAGACTAACAAACATACATCCAGATATCCCGACTGATTGACTCCGTGGGCAAAGCCACGGGTAGTAGCCTATATGTTATTTCAAAGTATAATCTTTCCTTATACCAAATTTCAATCCGATCTATTCAGCCGTTTTTGCGTGAAAGAGTAACAAACATACATCCAGACATCCCGACTGATCGACTCCGTGGGTCGAGTGATCGACTTCGTGAGCGGAGTCGCGGGTATTAGCTTGTATTAAAAGGAGCCTATATGTTATTTCATACTTTAATCTATCTCGTTACCAAATATCAGTCAGATCTATTCAGCCGTTTTTACGTGAAAGAGAAACAAACATAATATCTAGAAATCCCGACGACCGACATAAGCCGTTTTTATGTGGCAGAGTAACAAACATACCTACATCCAGACACATTCTTACAAACTTTTGCGTTTATAATATCAAGTAGGAAGTAGAATAGGATAGGATTTTATATATTTGATTTCGGTGATAAAATGTTGATTTCGGTGGACACTATTAAAAAAAAGTGAAATATCTTCATAACCATTCAGTCTATACAGTTCCCTCAACTACTGAAATGTTTTAAATTAACACTAGATTTGATATTTCATGTAAGTAAAACCTTAATTGAAAGAAAAAAATTGGACACCGAAGTCAACCAAATAATGAGCCGCCTGAGAAAGACCCAATTTCAGTTTTTCGTCCAAGACATGAAGTTTTTATTGCAGTCTAGATTTCTGGCAAGACAACAATCTTTTGTTATGAGCATCATTACGATGCTTTCTGCTTAAATTTTAGGCGAACAAAGCAGTGTATCATTTGATGTGCATGTATTGTGTAGGTTGGACTAATTTATTGGTCAGATGGACTCTACACCCATACACGGACTATTGGTGAGTGCTGAGGACGTTCAATACCATAGCTGAAGTTAAAGTCAAGGTCTACTTTTTCTGTGGTTTGTTATGGCAATATAAATAAGTCCGGTAATTCTCCACGATACAGAAATAATAGCATAGTCCGGGCGTGCTTAAATGTTTTTGTAATGAAATTCATTATCTTTTTAAACTATCGTAATATTATTATACTCTATAAGTTATATAATAATCATTTATCGTGTAGACTGTCTTAGATAATTTGATTTTATCTGTGTTGTTTACATTCTAGTAGTGAGATAAAAAACAAACGGTTTTTAAGACAATCTGTATTTCAAGGCTTTTGATAAGATAGTTTACATTATAGATCTTTAAAAAAACCCAAATAAACAACAAGTGTGTAATCAAATGACTTATATCTCGATCATAAATTTTATGTAATGTGAAATGATTCAAATATTGGATCGCAATATTTCATTAATTTCTCTGATAACCAGCTTATTAGGTATACTTGAGGTTGCTAGAAGAAAATGTAGTATAAGTGCGTGCCCCTCCAGATGAAGAATAGCATAATACCGATGGTCTTAGCGGCTCGTGGATAAATACATGGCAATTGAATAGGTTAATACTCTAGCTGTGCGTATGATTTCACTAGCGTTCCTTCTTTCTTTTTTTAAAACCAAAGTAGGTAGTCAATATTACGCTTTATATCAACTATCAACCAGCGAAAGCTGATCCGTTAAAATCAGCACAGCAGTTTCACAGTTTACTTCATTCAAACATTTATATAAAAACAGAAGGATGGAAAATTTGCTTTTTTCGTGGAAAAATTTAAGCTTGGCTGTTTTATAGACTCGGGTAAAGGCTGATGATGATATATGATGTACTGAAAATATGGAACTACCTCGCTTAAAGTGATCATTATTTTAGAGTCTTCTGACTAACCTTTAAATGCTTTATCCCGGTCACCATTAAACATGTCGAATGTCGCAGCACCTGGCGCTTGTTCTCTTGCATTGACAGTGTAGACTTTCTCCTCATCCTTGATGAAAACCGTCATGAAGTGGCCACCACCTATCCCCATGCTCTGCTGGTTGAACAAGCCGTTGCAGAACATCGTTCCAATCGCCGCATCCACTGCGGAACCATTCTTGCCCAGGATGTCTCTATAACAATAAGATATTATATGTTAACCACAATCATTTACTCGTCATTTTGAATCCTGCTAGCTCTTATATGGGACTATCGTACTATGATATTAGATAATATAACAATTTGGGTATTAATATTAAAATGTTCCAGTTTTTGCAATGTAGGTAAGTATAGGGCAATTCTACTTGCACAAAAATACCATTAATTGGAGCCGTAGGTAGTTGTCTCAGTCAGATATATTATGCGATTTCGATCGGGGAAATACCTACCGCACTCTCAGAAGTATTCACCTGGTATTCTTAGCATCTATAGGCCACAGTGACTGCTTTCCACAAGACGGACCGTGTGTTTATCTGTTATATTAGCATTCCCTAGTAGGAAGTAGGACTGTATTTTTATAACGTCATGGCGAAAAGACCAGACAAACGCTATGTCTCTTCCATGCCTTGGTTGCATTGCATCACAAGGTTGCCTTTCTAGCCTTGCACCTCAGATAGGTATTTCTAGTTTAAAGTATTTATTTTGAAAATAAAACGTGTGACGGTATTAGTATTCATGAATCGCATTCAAATAGTATTTTATTATGAATTCTTTTAACATTACGAGACGACTTTCACACGTTGGAATCACTGAGGTACAAAGACGATGTTAGTATAATGAATCATTGCGGATTATATAAATTAAGATTTAAATAATATATTGTTGAAGCTCAAGCCCTTTGAAATGAATTGAGGTCTATAAGTACGGTAAAATAATGAAAACAAAGACCAAAATACTTAATGAAACTTACAAGTCCCCATGAACAAATTGTTAACAACTAGCAGACATGCAAGTCATCGCCATCTTCTGAGACATTTCCCAACTCAGTTGGGGGCTTTGTTCAGTCTCAACTATGAAACGGCCGAACTACCATATTTTACGTGAATCGACCCTCTGTCTGACCTCACAACCCATTGGCGATATCAAAGTTGTGTAGTTTGACCAACTGTTGGCATTTTAGGGCACTACCCGTAGCGACAGTCACAGATGTACTTATGGCAACGGGGACCGACGCGAAGTCTTTGTACTCTTCGAGGCACGAAGGGGTGAAAAGTATCATCATTTAGTAAGTGCAATGCAACATGTGCATTTGTGATGATAACCTTGGCTCAATCGACCGATTTTGAATCGGTGAAAGCAAAATAAGCTATAACGGGTAGTAATACCGTTCATAATACATGGGAATCATTCATTATTTTGATAGCTTGTCGTGCGAGAACTTTATATTGTGGTTTAGAAAGTCGCTATTTACTCAAGTGTTCTCCTGAAGTGAAACTTCTGTGTGAAGAAATACCTACTATTAGGTAGGTACTTACTAGTTCGCCTGCCTCGGTTCCATCCGCGTGGAACACCGGTTTTCATAGGAACCTTTTACCGAAATTAAATCTTTCCTAGGTTAGGATTTCCCTGTGTGCATATTTCCAATTAAATATGTTTAGCCGTTTTTTATCTTTCTGTGGTAATCAGAGACCTAATTTAGTTCTGTGTTGGTAATGCTTCACTAGTCTAGTAATGTAGCTATAAATAGCAATTATTGTAGGTAGGTACCCGTTTAAAATTGAAGTTGTACCTAATTGTAAATGTAAAAAAAAGTCTCCAATTTCATAACTATTGTTTTGTAAAATAGTGCCAAGGAATTAAAAAAGGACTAACCAAAATAGTTCAAAAAGAATTCGTATTACGTATGCTCTATGAGTGAATTAACCAGAATTAACAAAAATATTTGTATTTTTTCATTTTAATTTTAATAGCAATATTGTGTAATATGTCAGTAATTAAAATAAGTAAATATATAATTCTTGGACATTCTACACATCGCTATCCAGCTCGTGTTATGGGTACGACTGTACGAGAATGTTGATAAACATACTTATTTATATCCCTTTCTTGTAAATACCTACACTACATACATATTATACATATAAATACCTAGCTAGACCAATGCAAATATTTATGGCAACATATCGTAGTCATCGAAACTATATACTTACTACAAAATAATGCCACTGGACGGGAATCGAAGCCACAACCTCTCGACTTCAGTCAGACTCTACCGCTACGGCACACAAATTTGCCATTGATTGGATTGAAAATTTTAGATGATTGCAGTCAAGAATCACAGTTTACATTTTACTTATACTTTTCATGCCAGAAAAAGGTTCTCGTGGGAGTCGTGGGTTGTGTGAACGAGCCCAGAATTCAACGCAGGTAGAGCCACGGGCAAGTATAATAAATTTTTCAGTTTCGTGATCATAAATTATAAATGTAAAAAATTGACGGATAATAGCAATTGCATGCAGCAACACTATTTCAACACAATACGGATATTAAAATATTGTCAATATAATGTTCATTAATGCTATTGTGAGCCTCTATAAACACCTGTCTATGTAGGTACATACTTATATACACAAAAAATAAATAACGAATAAGTATTAATATTAAAAAAATGCATTTTATATGCGCACTATAGTTTTTAAGGTTGGTAAGTACTACCTCATAAACCACGGAAGTTATTTAAACAACATACTTAATATAAAAAATGCGCTTACGCATAGAAACGAACAAACCAATATTAATTTATTAAATTCATGTTTAGACTCTTCAATTTTTCAAATATTCATTTGTTTATTTACAGAAAAGAAAATATTTAATTATATTTTTGAACAGTCTCGTTAAACACTCTTTCCCCTTTGCCGGGGGTATGACGGGAACACCGTGGTTCCCAAACCCGAAGAGGCAATCTTGAATTTGGAGATGACATGGGTCAAGATGGGGTGCGAGGAAAATGCCCTATGGACCACCTTATATTACATAACAAAGAAAATTAAATAGTCTTTCGTTATAGATAAAGTCATATCAATAGATATCAACTACGGCTATAATAGATACCACATTATTAACTCAAGGTGGTTCGAAATTTATTAGCTTCTTTCTGCGTTACCTAGTTATAAATAGAGCCAGCACGTGCTTTACCCAGATAATATTAGTATGATTTGAAGATAGAAATTTTCCATGCTTTTAATGTTCGGTCATTCGTACCACAATATAATAAACGCACGGTGCCTCGGTACGCCAGCCATGTGGTCAGCAATCTGGTGTGCCCTAGAAAAGACCAGCGCTGTTGACCCGCCATTGTTGGGGACGCTGCAATTGAAGTTATTTGAAAGAGTTGCCCTAAGAAGTTGCTGGACCCTAAACGAATTTAGAAACGATCCTAACATTGAAATAATTATATAAATTTTATTTGTATTCTTTACATTTTTGTTTTTAATTTTATGTAAAGGTTTGAGCTAATATGGCCAGTAAAATGTGAGAATCTAATAAAGATGACGGTGATAAAGGTGACTTTACTATTATGCTTTTTGTGGTCTAGGTACAGGTTTCTGCACCTAGATACTGGCAATAACATCAAAATATTTACACACATGTTCGTTCGTTGATGTATTTATATCTGAGTAGGTACTAACGAGCACTGCCGAGCTACTTGTCAATACATTCATAAACGAGTAGAGAAATATTTGCCACGGAGAGCTTTGGCCGAGGTTACATAGTGCGTGCTAATTTGCGAGTCAGCCAGTTCTGTCGTTTCTTGAATTGGTACCGCGTCGTCATCGAGCAGAAAATTAGAGTTCGCTTCAATTATGTAGAGCGGTCTTTCCATCGCACAGCGCAAGTCTACTTAGCTTGACATCTTTTCAGGGTAGTTAAATTAAAACCGATATCATAGTTTTTATATTTCATATACATAAACAGTTTTAAAAACTTTAGGAAGGTACTATAAACTCTTAGTTCGATAAAAAGCTCTATAAAATCATAACAAGCCGATCTAAGCCAGGCTCATTTCTTTTTCCCGAAGCGACATCCTATTTAGATATTCATTAAACAGACTCCGGACACAGGTTGGTCGCAGCAAGGAAAACCGGGCTAAGTGGGGTTTCCTAAATGGGGCGGACATGCAATGTGACTGTGGAGTCACTCCACAGACAATGGCCCACCTACTAACGTGTGCTGCATGCCCAAACACATGTACACCGGAGGAGCTTATCAATGAGCGCCTCTGAGAACGCAGTGATGGTAGCGGTACACTGGGCGAACAAAATTTTGCCATCGACACGAAAGAAGAAGAATGATGCTGTATGAACGATTAACAGTAATAATATTTGTTCAGTTGATAACAAATGTCTCGACTTCTAGCAAATTCTATAGTTATTCACGTTATCAACACAAAAATACTATGTTAGTACTTAGTATTCGATTAGATTATACTGAGATAGAGCTAAGTAAACCAAGGCAAAAATATAAAGGTAGGTAGATTCTAATACGAGTATAGCCCTAATTGACTATTGAGCAAAATTAAGTAGGTACGTAGGTATATTGATTTAGGTTCTTATTATGATAATTTTCTGAGGAGGCAATGCAATTAGGCGGATGGTTTTACTGAAACAGAAATAAGTAAGTAGTTGATAGGTAACAAACAGAGTTCAGAAAAGGCTCAATGGTGACGAATTGTTATCAGAAGGTAATGGACATATAACTTTAATTCTAAGCATGGCTGACTCTCAGAAACTGTAGATGTAGATCAATCAAATAAATCAACCAGTTTTTTGAGGCATATACGTAGGTAAGGTACCTTAGAAACCGACTGATTGCCTCAGAATCATTATAAATCAACGAGCTACGCAGACCTATTGGATGTTTCTTAATTGAATGATATATAAAACCTGTCATTCTATTAAAATTCTGGTAAAATTTCATCTATATAAATTAATACTCTTCAAAGTTCTGTGCGAACATAAATTACTTTTACAGCAATTATTATTCATTATAGTTACACATAACAGCCAAGTAGGGTAAATGTTCTGAATATCAACCTGTATTAAATATGAATAATATAAATTTCAATAATAATGAACAAATACTTAAAAGTCCTATTAATAAAATGTTTCTGCGAAATACTGGTCTGGTGGTAAGCGTAACATGCAATTTAGAGTTTCGTATTTGATTAATTTGCCATTCATGCGGAGCCGCGGGCAGTAAGTCAGATATTTAAAGGTCTTTTGTTATTCCTTCAAAACCTATAACATTTCAACTTCATGCCACTTATAAGACGTTATTTGGACCATCCACCCTAAATAACATTTAATTCCTAGTACACGATCAACGACCTAACAGGTTGTTGAACAAAAAATGTAAAGGAGTAATCAAATACGCACACCGTTACATGCTATGAGTAACGTGACAACACGTCCAGTTTTAAACAGGATTGTTCCTTTTATTGGTCTCTGTCCCGGTAATGGCAATGGATGGTGAAATGTGATGGCGTAAAGTCTGTTTAATGAACAAATTGTGGAAGTCTGAACATCTAGTTAAAGGTCCAAAAAGCAAATCTCTGAAGTGGGTATTAAAAATACCCAAAAATCGCCACTAACAAAGGAACTCTTCGTTAAAAGTTCCATAATAGAACCACTGATGTATATTTATTATCTGCAATTTCTTTTTAAAAGAATCTGTAAATAATATTGAATTTAGTAAACATTAGTGCCTTAATATTATTTAAGTCAATTTTTTATGCCTTTATCCTGTTTTGAGCTTATATGGTGGTCATGATACCTGTGAGCAACTGGCAGATATTATCTTGCCCATTTAATATTAGTTAGCGAACATGTAATCCAACATGAACTTGAACGTGACTACACGATTACGAAAATTGAGTTTAGAACATTTTTAGTCTTTTTACCATTTCATGCGGTTACTGTAATCTATGGACGAATTTAATGCCAGAAGTATCTCATGCGTTGTCAAGTCCGTAAAAGTATGAAATTTGGTCTAAGATATAAACTTAGATAATAAATTAGATTAGCCATATAAATATTAGAGTGAAAAACGTGGAAAACGAACCTGGGCTCTCCGAGGTGAAAACTTCTGATGTAACTGGGATTATTGCTGAGATAACAGTCTAATCAAAAGGTTTTAGGTAAAAGTTAGGTTGTTTTCAAGTGTATCTCAAAAGTTTCCGTCTTTGGACAGTAAGCCATGCAAGAAGCGTAGGTACCTACGCGAAAGTCGAGGATTCTAAAGTGAGAGGCTCCTTCATTGGCTCTACCCTGTGACCTATATTAATCCAACATAGATAAACAGAGTAACCGCAAGGAAGTTTTACTTCAGTACTCAAGAGTGCACATCAAGGAGGGCTTAAACTTATATGTAGTAAGTACTGAGTACGTACATGACTATAGTTAGTGTAATGTAATAGCAAATGTTTATAAACCAAGAGGCCACAGAGTCAACAACCAAGTAAACTTTGAGTCATATGCCAAATTTAGAATCCGAGATAAAAATATACATACTTGGGTGCAAAAAGATAGCAAATATTCTTGACTTGATGTATCTACTTAAGTTAATACTAGTTAGAGTGCGTTCAGAATTACCTTCGTCATCGTAATGACAAGAATTAATATTTAACCCTATCTGCTGCTTCGTTCTTTCTGCCCTGTATACTCAAATAAATCAAAAACTCTCCCAACCTCGTCCTTCAATCAGTATGTATGTGAGCTCCCGTAGAACTTGATATAGGTACCTACTTATACATTTTGTAACATTGAACAAGTTACGTCAACTTACGTATTGAATACTCACACATTACATTTATCTCTACAATTTACACGAATTTAAAGACATCGTTCTACTTTCATGGTATTTAGCTGAGACTGAGTTGTAGCCAAAAATAACAAATGGCTATTTCAGTATGTTTTCTCTAAAGCTGGGAGATAGTTTATTTGTTGCTTTTCTCTCTCAGAGAGAAGTATTGTGTTAGAATATTTTGTTTTACTGTAGGTATATCACACCGGAATATTACTAAAGGGGTAGACATAATAGTACATGACAATGTAGATTTTAGCAGCTATTTTTAGCCTCATCTAATAGGGCTGATCATATTTTTGCTTACCGCGCACTTATTCCTGATTAAGTGCTGCTAATAAGTACACAATGCTATTATCACAGATGTTTTGAAAATAATACTACACCGGAATTTTTTGGCAATCCGCTATAAATAATTTAATTTACACATATTAATTTTTATGTAAAAATACTTTGCAACCCGTTGCGCGATCGTTGGATCTTAGACCATTAATGGTTAAGTGTTAAGACGTACTATAATTTCAGCTACTTCTAACATCTGGACATCCGGATATAGTGAGTCTCCTTACCAATATGTGTTTTTGTCCTCTAGCCTATTTAGGAACATAAACAGGAAAGGAACAAACATCGGTAATTGCGTACAATAAATGGTTAGAGTTGTTAATATCATAAATTAGTAGGTACTTACTATAAATTTAATTGACATGTTCTTATTGTAGTTGCTTAAAATTATATAAATTAATCATTAATGATTGATTTACATAATTATGTCGCAGCGCCAAATGTTATGTTAGTAAAAATGTTTATAAACAAACTTGATTGAAGTTACATAATCTTCCAATTTATTTAGAATCGAACTGATGACTATAGATAGAGATATAATGTGTTTTCGGATTATCAAATACTATAAAAAAAATGTAAAGTAACTGTGTCTGTACATTGGAGATATTTAAAATACTTAGGTTATGTTATATTAAACGATACTAAACACATTTTTTTTTAAATTCTGTTCTCGCACAGCGATAGACGTAAAAAGTACCTACTGAACGGATTTCAATGCGGGTTTTTTTTGTTTGCAAGGTCTTAGTCAGCTTAAAATCTTACGCATATTTGATCACAATCGGTTGAACAAAACCGTAGATATAGACAAAAAACGCGAAAATTTATGTCAGCGCGGGCGTAGCCGCGGGCATAGGCTAGTATATCTCAACTAAGCACATAAGAATAATGAAGACTGGTCAGTAATTAAGTAATAGAAATTGCATTCTAGAATAAGACGCCTTCAGGTCCTGCTTGGGTTAATTGGACCCTATAACACACTCAATGTCAGATTATGTACTGTGGTAGGTACATATAATCTAGGTATGTAGGTACGAGAAAAGTTGATACGCTTCAATAACTCGAATAGTTCTACATCGATTGAGCTCAAATCTTGACATGATAGATTATATTATATGGTTTTTATCTATTTCTTTTTTCATGTCGGCAGATGGCACTGCAGTTGGGACGTTAGTCCTAGTGCCTACTTTCCTATTAAGTATATTATAATTTAAGAAAGTTTTTGAATATTTTAGGTGTTTGTTACTCTATGAAGATCTAACGGCTGAATGGATCTGGCTCAAACTTAGTACAGGGATAGATTATAATTTTGGAATAACACACAGCCAATGCTTTTTACCCTTGGAATAGGTTCCTATGGGTTGCAAGAACGGGATCAAAATTCCACGCAGGCGGATCTGCGGGCAACGCTTTAATACAAGTAAATGAAATTTAGATAATAACCGGATAGAATTGTTTAAGTACGGTGTATTTCTAGATAGTTCTATGAATTGAGAATTCTTGGGCAGACTCGCCTCATGAATTTTAATGAAGCAGCTACCTATTACGAAATTTACGGACTAAGACTACATAATTATGGGCCGGCGGAGCTCCAAACAAATATAATTCAACTTAATTATAAGAATATGTTCTAGAATAATTCTCCGTAATACCGTGGTGATAGTCCATATATATTATAACTTCGTAAATTAGCTGTGTCTGTACATCAGAGATATTAAACAAAAATAAATGGTTAGGTTGATATGAAATTAATATAAAATATGTTATCTAATAACTTATTTATTTGGGTTTAGATAACACTGTGTAGTCCCAGAATATTATCAGCTAAATTGAAGCGAAATTATTAGAAAATGTCTTGGTTGCACGACTAAGCTAAGAGTATCTACTTACTACAAAATACTTAGCGGCGCTACATTGTATCGTTCGCGTACCTATCACAAATCACTGTCTAATGTACTTAGCTTTCGCCTAAGGGTTACCTGTAATGTGCCTAACCTTTAAAACTAGGCACCTAACTTATTGTGCTTGTTACAATGTAATGAGTAAAATACTTGTCTCATTGCCGGTAATGAATTAAAAAGTAGTAACACTAGCGAGAATCGCTCAGCCAATGATAAATATCAATTCTGTCGCACATTTTCACTAAACTTAACTAAAATATCTAAATTTCAATTTCGGTTTTATCCTGTTTTGCTTGTTTTAGAACTTTTTTAAACCATTTAATATTACCACGGCTTGCAACTGATTGTAGGTAAGTATTTGCCTTTATTAAAAACACTACAATGACTGAATTGGCTTTAAAGTCAACATAACAATCTAAATATTTTAGTTAATTAGTGAAAATGTATAACTGAATCGATACAATTATTATATTTGACAGATATTTTCTATACTATAAAACTAGTAGAGATAGAGATTTGTTGGCAGTCTCCGTAGCTTTATTTAGCTCTCAAACAGAATGATGAAATAGGAATTTATGGCTATTTCTATTAGTTATGAAAGGATAAATTATCTATAATTTTCGACTTTAATTTGTTTACATACCCTTAAAAGGAAGAAATTTCACTTTTTAAAACTGTAAACAGAAGGTTTTCTTCTTGGAACGTACCTCTTTTTCACTAAATAAAGAGTTTTTTAGACGAAAACATATATTTCGGTTGCAGTTAAAGCTTGCTTGGAGTCTACTTTTGAAGTACAAAATCCGTCTGGCCTACTATCTCCCAATTGTAAGCCTACACTAAAGCCCCTTCCGGCTTGCAAGTGAGTTTAACTAGGTAAGGGCCCTGAATTTCTTGGTGGGCCCTGTTAAGTTCCGCATCCAAATTAAGTACCTATTTATTCTGTTCTATTGCTATAGATTGTTGATTGATAAAGAAAGTTCATTAAAATAGCCTGTGGTATGTGCAGTAAATATTTTCAACAAACGCTGGTCGCAGTTAGTCTACACATAGATACGTGACTAAAATAACGATAGCCTCGTTGTCATTTATATTAAATCCATTATTAATGTTAATCATAAAACCAGATATTTCGCCGTACCTACCTAGTTACCAAAACAAATAAGATAGTGTGTCGCGTACCGTTGAGATAATAATAAAGTTGAATTTATCGTTGTTATTTTGTTTTCGGATTCGGATTCCGAGTCACGTGGAAATATTCGGTAATATTCTACAGATTATCTTTAAACGAAAATAAATTTAATACCAATAACTATTTAATACAATAACATAATCTGTGATAGGTGGTAGGTACAAGTTGATTTTTTTTATTAGACTGATAACTGAGGAAGAGTTCACAATGCGTGACCGACACAATTTTTGGATTAGGTATTTCTATTGGTGCCTTATAAAATGCTCCAACGGTTTCCCAAGCACAGGTTACGGCAGGTATATAACGCAGTAAATTTGCTAATTAGGGTAGGTTCGAGGAGCTCGTTTCTAGCAAGACAAGAGTAGGTATGTACCTAATTGTAAAAAAATGCAGGAGTTTAGATGAGAACTACTTATAAATAATAAGTATAAATCTGTACCTACCGTACTTAATTCATTAAAGATTTCCACTGAAACAAATTTAAGGTGTTCTTTGCAAATGAAAATGCAAGCCATCAAACATTGCAGTATTTTTTTTAGAATATTGCGTATAATCTCTTGTGTGGCTTCGAAAATTTAATTTGCATAGGTATTATGTGACGGAGTTAGTTCCATGCCTGTATGTGTTAATGTGTCGTACGAATATGTGAACGTGTAATACGAATATGTGTAGGTACGTGCTCACAAGCAGCTAGGTACCAATATAACCACCCAGTGATTTTTATAATAATCAACGAATGACTTTATTGAAATCCGGTCTGTATATGTGTCTGTAGGTGCCTTCTAAGGTGATAATTTTGCATCTATAGGATTTAAGTCCGAAATCTCGTAGACAATCGTTTTCTTGTGAGACGGGTATGAAGATTATTATAATAATATTATTACTTATATCTTTTTTCTTTTCAGTAATTTGACAATGAAGTGAAATTTAAGGGAATTTGCGTCCCTTAGTAAACTTAATTACCATTTAAAATCATCTCATAGAAATTTTCCAACTGACAAAGCCTTCTGGCTCTTTATATAGATATATTGCCAAAAAATAAAAATTGTATTGAGGTAGAAAATCAATATCCTACCTATTACATTTAGGTCTTTCTGATAGTGACTCTTAAACAACGCGAATCAACCATGATCAAGTAGTTATCGTTTGATTGTTGTTATGCAAAAACTACGTAGGTTTAAACCAAGTGAATAAATAAACAAGGTTGGCACCGTCGCGGTCTGCCCAGTACGGCTTCAAGGTTGTCTTTGTATATAAACATCGGGCGATCGATCGCGTAGGCGGCGCTACAACTGCGCATATCCAACACGAATGACCTCCACGTTTGTATCATAACAGAGGAAATAAAAAAACAGAATAATCTTAGATATAACTTTTAATTGCTTAAATTATTACAGTCCTAGTACCTCAGTTAAGGTACGGAAAACATAATAATCTTACTAGGAATAATAACACAGCAGTTAGAGCTTTACAACAAGCCCAAGTAGAGTTGAGATCGAGAGTGGAACGGTGTTAGGTCCAAAGATGTGACGTATAATTTTGCGGGCTCACCTCGGCCGTTGGCTCCTCGCTTTCCACCTTACCCTCTGGTTGTGGTGTGCGAAGTAGAAGCTCTGCGTCAGTAAGAACCGCCTTGGATGTTCCGTTGATCTCTGAGACGAGGAGCGGCCCGAACTCTCCTCGGGTATCCGCCATAAAATCCTCCTTTCACTCGGCATTTCAATAGTCCTTTTACAAGCCATAGTCTACTCACATTTAAATATCCATTTAATTCTTATTTGACTTCTTATTGTTCTCGGTGTTGACTAGCTTCGTGACGATCTTTCTGGAATGGCCGGACGGGTCGAAGTGGTTTGTGTGCTCGTTAACCTCCTTCTTAGTGCGCTGTTTGCCGCTGTGTCCAGAGAAAATGTGCTTATCGTGGTCGAAGTTATAGTAGTCGTACTCGTCAAAGAAAGCTTCGGACATATTTACGTTTTACCAAATATGAGAATATTTAGAGTACAGTGAATTGGTTGCGGTAACAACGTTACTTCAGATATTGTTTTTACTGAATGTTCGCCGCAATAGGCGCGGGGCGTTTATAAAGGCTGTTTGCGACACGTCACTGACCGCATGCGCGTCGATAAAATTCTCGAAGTCTGATTGGTTGAACCGTCCGACGACGACCCGGTTAGGAAAGATGTTTTGTTTATTTATAGATGTTTGTATGTGTGAGTAAGCCGGCCAATAATGCCACAGTTTGAACCTGGAGTTTCTACCAGTACATGGAATTGCTTTGGTAGAAAATAGCATTACACGGACAGAGCAGCATAATTAGATCTAATAGAAAAAAGTAAGAATAGATCTAAAACACGATTCTATTGTGCGTCCCCGAATGTGGGCGCCACCTCAGCATAATTACTGCTCATACCGTCAACCCTAATTTGATTATGGTTCTATGAAACCTTGTATAATTATGTAGATGCAAAAAATTTTAGACCAAACAGGTTTGATGATGGGTAGGTAGATAGGATAGGTAGGTAAGGACCTAGTTTCTTAAAAGAAAAATAAGAAGGTGCAAAACTACGGTTTTTTACATATAGGACACGGCAATTTGACTTCACCTCGCCTAATGGTGAGCTGAGGGTAAAATCTCAGGAAAGAGGGTCACCATTACATACACGTAAAAGGTAGGTATTTAATTTCTACGCTATCCTTACGGTATGGATGTGTGGTCAGGGCGGTGATTAGGACCTGATGATTTTCAGGTTGACATACTGGTTGACGGACAAGGTTCTGGTACAGGATTTCCTTTTGGGTTGGGTGTCAGGTGGCAGTCGTTACAGTAAAAACGAAGCAACAAATTATGGAAAGAAGGAGAGCGGACCCCTGGCCTCGAAAGTGTAATCTATACCAAGATAAAACCGGGATTGACGCGCGTATAAAAAAGAGTATGATAATGATTAATTTCTTATTTTATTTTTCTACTACCTTGGTGGAAAATACCATCATTGGGTAAACTTAGTACCTACCTATGTGCATCATTGAATGCCGGCTCAATGTGATTGTGCACGTAGAGGTGCACAACAATAATATTATTGCATAGAACTTACAAATAGGTAGTTATAAGTCGATAAGAATTGCGATTAGCTATTATGTGAACAATACTAATGTCCACAATATTACCATATGGTTTGGGCGTGTGCTGCCATCTATTAGTCAATAGATTTCTGAATCTCATCAAAGTATAGGACTCAATCACATTAATAAAATTCTGTGCTTTCAGCATGAAAAAAGTACATCTAGATGCATAGTTATAGGTTAGTTTATTTATTCTGTAGTTAGTGCTGATGGTTCCGACCGCATGGGATAAGATTTTCACATCTCAGGAGACAAAATAAAATTAAATGCTATGCAAATTCGATAATGTTGTTAGGTTTCTATTAGAAGTTATGAGGATTTATTGCTTCCTCGACATGTGACAAAGGCACAAACCAATAGCCACTCGGACAGTATATAAAAAAACTAGTTATCTGTAAATTCAAACGCTGCGAATAATTAACTAAAATGTGGTTATTTATGAAATTACTTACTTGCCAATTTTTGAACATGTAATCGCATCAGAACATACAGCGGCTTTATGGAACACATGTAGTATTGATGCTGATGGCTCGAAAGGTTCTACCGGGTCAGGAGGATTCGCTGCCGCCTGTCTTGAGGCATAGTCTGCACTTCCAATAAGATATCCGCTTAACGCAGAAACGAAGACAAGGACTCCTAGTGCTGTTATCACTACCTTGGTCTTGAGTTTATAGGGCCTGTAACAAATTAAAATATACTGGTAACGTCATCTGTTGCTGAGTAGCGGTTCTAATTACATCACTTTGTAGAATAGTGTTTATTTTTCCATTCTTTTGGAAACCTAGAAGGCTTTCAATTATTCCTAACTAGTGTATAATAACTCACTTTTCAGGATAATCATCCTCATCATTTCTGAAATTTCCTTGAAATATAGCAAATCTATTGATAGGTGAGACTAGACGTATGGTATCTATAGGCACATCATCTGCGTGGTTACTTATAAAATTTCTCCTGTGTAAACCACTTCCCATGGAATGATCCATTTCGTTCTGCTCCAAGTTTCTGATGTGCCAGTCTTAGTACTGATTACATCAGCACATCACAACATAACCTTAACACTTTCTCGCATGTCCCACACACACTACACCGGCAATTGGTATTTTTTTTCGTAGAATACCTACGAGTGTCGTATAGTATGTTCTTTTTTATCGCGTATCACCGTTTTTCTTAGATTTTTCACAATGATAATAACGTTTTCAAGAAATGGCAGGTGGTTGCGCAGTGAACTTTGTGTGGGTTTCTTCAAAATCGATACGAACAGCTGTTTGAAGCCGGTTACCCTTTACCTGTGGCTTATTTGGACTATAGACAGATGGCGATACTAGTTAGAGAAGTGTTTATACATACATTTATCCAATATAACATTTTTATTCGGTTTTATACATGGTAATTTACTCTCGTACCTACCCTACCTACACATTTTTAAATTATAGTGTTAATTTAAGTTTTTACGTTACACGATGCTATTACAGAAATATCAGGCGTTTTGGACTGTTTTGTAACGTAGACGTACAAGTGGGTATGTATTATAGTATATATACCTAATAGGGTTTTTCACCTTGTCTAGGGTAACATGGTTAACAGTGGATCAATGGTACACAGTGAATCATTTTATAATCTACGAAATTTGACCGCGTAAAAATGATTCAAAAATATGAGCGGGTCTCGCTTGCCAGCCCCCTCCCACTCCCGAAGTCGCTGCGCGGATAGGCTACTAGGCACACGCATTATCGCGCCATTTTGTGATTCGTGATTCAAAACGTTCGTACAGGTAAGTCGCATTTTGTTTATATTTCTGAAAATAATGTTTTATTTGTCAATATCTTATGCCGATTCTTTGTGTATGTTACTAGTTATTAATTTAATGCTAACCATTTGTGGAATAATTTATATCACGAGACAAAATTGTATTTCGAAGTGCTTAGTGGCAATGTGGTACACAGTGAACTGATTCACTGTGTACACAATGAATCGCCGATCCAGTGTATACCCACTAAACATTATTGTGCTGTGTGTGTACCCTCACAATAACGACGTTTGAATTTGAGTTATAATTAAACTATTCGATTTCAGATATACCTCGGCGTACAGTAGAACAGCGAAATTTTAGAAGTTAGAGGGGGGGGGGACACATTTTTCTACTTTGGAAGTCTCTCTCGCGCAAACTGTTCCGTTTGGAAAAAAATGATGTTAGAAACCTCAATAGCATTTTTGAAGACCTGTCTATAGATACCCCACACGTATGGGTTTGATGAAAAAATATAAAAAAAGTTTCAGTTCTTAGTATGGGGACCCCTAAAATTTTAATTTTTTTTTGTATTTTTGTGTGAAATTCTCAATGCGGTTCACATAATACATCTACTTACCAAGTTTCAACAGCATAGGCCTTATAGTTTCGGAGAAAAGTAGCTGTGACATACGGACGAACAGACGGACAGACAGACATAACGAATCTATAAGGGTTCCGTTTTTTGCCATTTGGCTACGGAACCCTAAAAATGATAAGAGCATACGCCAAGCTGCCAATGATCACATGGTTCCTGTCACAACGCTCTGCTCCAGCGATATTACGTCAGGGAAAAGGCAACACCAAATCAAATTCTTAATTTATAGACAGAGTTTTTATGATTTTTTTAATTAAAATGTGATTATTTGTTATGCCTACCACCAGGGTAGTCTTTACAGTGTCTAAAATAAACATTCAGTTGATTATATACACAGAGTTTCATTCTTTGTCTGTTCAAATTTTGTTTGATCCACTGTACCCTAGGGGGTGACCCATTGTGAACCAGGGGGTGTACACATTGGATCAAATAATATAAAATAAAAAAAAAAATTGTATCTTTGTTATTGTACACTCTATGTCAGTTTAGTCTATAATAATAAAAACTTAGATAACCACACAACTTACTGGCAAATTTTGATACAATTGCAACGATTGGTTTGAGAATTAGAGAGTTTTAAAAAAAAATGATCCACTGTAGACCATATGACCCTACACGAAAAGAGCTCCTTTGCTGAGTTTTACCAAAAAAGATTAATGTGAAACACACACCTAGGTAGGTAAATTAACTTATTATTCTTATTTGTAAAACATCTTCAAAGTATAAATTAGAGCCAGGGGAATCAACTGAATACGCAAATTTCAAGATTCACCTGCCGGATTTTGTTACGATAAGTTCTGACACATTGAAGGATCATAATAATTATATAATAGTAATAAATATTACCCATCATCAGGATCTGGAGCCGTATCTGGTAGACGAATGACGACGTGTCGATGTTTGTTAGGTTGTCTTGCACTCTTCAAAGAACTTTTCTTTATTAATTGTGTGTTTTGATTGTCTGACATTGTCTAATAAAATTGTACTTATATTAAAATTATTAAAAGAACGTACGGAACTTTTAATTTTTAGTAATGTATTTTAATTGCCATAAGGTAGGTACACTGTTTTAGTTCACATATTTTCCATGAAGTTCCCTAGTTGTGTCCGCGACTTCGGCCGCGTTGACTGCGATTTTAAGAGTAATTATGTGGCCAATCAATTAATCCATCAATAAGCCTATCGCAGTCTACACTGCTGGATATAGGTCTCTCCCAATGTGCGTCATACGAGTACGTTCTAATCCTATAGCTGTTAGATTTAGATCTCTTTGAAAATATTATATTGTAATGTCTATTGTTTTCATAGAGTTTGATGACATTTTTGCTTACAATATAGTGTGTTGATTTAACTGATAAGTAGGTAATATAATAAACAATTACATTTATGAATATGAATCATATTTTGTCATGCATGGCAAAATATAGTAGTTAAAGTATGTAACTTAACTAACTAAAGCACCACTTAACTAATGTAATATGTGTTAAATGTCAAAACATGATTATGTCGATCCAGATAGACGATACGAAATTAACTGTGTGATAGCTAAATTTAATATCACTGCGAAAAGTGCTCATGAATTACAAGAACTTTGGCTGTCAATGGAGATACGCAATAGCCCAGCTGGTGTAGGTGTAACCGATCGAGGTATGGGATATCCTTTCTAGGGCGTACCAGATTCCCCTGCCACGCAGGCCGATGAGAAGACACCGTGCGGTTATTCTCGGTTCGACTCCGATATAACCGCCCCCGCTGCCCAGTGGGGAACCGGGTATCCGTGGGGATTTCTGTACGAAAAAAAGGGCCTTACTAACAAATCCTTGAGGCGCTAACTAGCCGCACTTGCTAGACGATGCCTGTCAAACAACGCACGAAGCTCTAGCGCAGTTTTTCCTTTCGGGATTAGAAGGTCAGATGGCAATATTGTTCTCGGCAAAACTGACATTATGTACCAATCAAAAAAAATGAACGAACTTTGGGCTCCAAAGTACAAACTTTGCACGCAACTGGGAAATTGCTATAAGGATGATGGTAATAATGACGACATTATGTCTATTGCCAAATTGGATGTTTACTTTCGGTAGAGCGTAATTTTTACCTCTGTGTTGTGTTTCAATTCACCCTTGGCCAATATACAAAGTTGTTTAGTGACTCATTGTCGATTTTTTTATTCATTGGTTTATCTATCTATTAGGTACTATTATAAAATTGTTTATTAGTTGTGCCTGTAAATTGGAGATACCCACATATTTAAGTTATTTAAGATCGATCTTCAACTCTACCATATATTTTGAAATGAAATCCAATAGTATTTGCTGATAATCCGTTCGCTTGGTGCTAAACTATTAAATCAAGAAGATACCGGTTTTGGTAAAGTTTCGGAAAAAAGGTCTCTTCTTAATGTCAGATTATTTGAGTCAGAAAATTAGCACCTTCACCTATGAGCCCGATGTCCGGTCCGGTTACTACTTCTCCTTCTTATTAAGTATTTGACTTATACGGATTAAATGGCTTGCAGTGTTTAGTATATCACTCGCCACTGTGTACTGGGGACATTACAGCATTCAATCAAATAAGCACACAATATTATAACAACTATACCTACAAACTCAAACTGTGTTGAATTGAAAGTTACGTAAATGACCAATTTTAACGTACTATAGAAGCTATTCAAAACAAATTCGTATTCCATTTTGTTAAGAGTTAGAACTAAAGGTTAAATAAAGTCGTTCAACTCAAATATTTAAACATGCAGCGTTAGATCGCTTCTTAGGAATAGTTTTTCTCGACCAAAACGGTTTTAAGCACTGAGATTTTTGAAGCACTTACGCGATTCATTCAAAGTCAAGAATGTTTTTACGTAGCCACATTCCTTACAAGTCATGTACAATTGACCATTTCATAATGGACAGTCTTTTTTGTGCTATCGACCTAGTTTATGTGTTTTTGATCTAGTCTAGTCTTTTATTTGTGTAAGGATACAAAAAAGAGCTTATTTTTAAAGCGACCAAGGCTTCGGTAGAAGGCACTTCAGTATCTAGATTTGATAATACGATTCCAATATTGTTTTCTCTTTATCTTTACCAATTAAATATACTTTCTAGTAAAAAGTAAAATTATTCCTACAGTCATTTTCCGTGTGTAAGCGTTCGTCGCCATTAAACAACGTCTTTTTCAAACCACACTGTAGGTAGGTATTTATCTTATTTCAAAATATAAGAAAAAAGTGCCATGATGTTTATCTTTGGACCTTCATTTACCGGTGGTGGTAACAGCCCTAAATATTAAACGAACACAGAATTGTTTCGTGAAATCCCTAAGGGTTCTATCAGACAGAGAGCGGTCGCGCGGTCAAGCGTTCAAGCGGTCAGTTTTGCGTTCTTTGTGTTATATTATGTTATATAGATATATTCACACAGGAGGCATTCTTACCGCAGCGATCAAGTAGAACGCACGCGTTCACGCGTTCACTGCTGTTACGGTGACCAAATTGGAAGGAAGATGGAGACCGAAAAGCTAATTATGTTAGTACGTGACTTTCTTTTGCTGAAATGGCTTTCCTCCAGTTAGTATCTTGTTTGACTAAGTCATGTTTAATTTTGTCATACAGTTCATTGAAGGAATCGATGCTCATCCGAAAAGAATTATAAAAAATTTCTTCATCATTAATCCATTTAGAAAAAAGTCTATGAAATTCTCCATCTCGTTCTCTATCCTTATTTACTGGGCGCACCCAGTGTTTTCTTTTCCGTCTTGACGCTGATAATGACCACAAAATCAATAATTCGTCTTCCGATGAAGAACTATCGTCAAAAATCATGGTGACACTAGTGGGACCGCGTCGACCGTTCAACAGCGGGGTTCGTGAGCAATTGCACGCTCGAACGCAGAACGCGAACGCAGAACGCTTGACCGCGTGACCGTTCTCTGTCTGATAGGACCCTAAGGTTTCGTAAAAATACGGGCACATTTGTACACATTTTCTAACAAGGAAAATACATAATATATTCTATGTTGAATATAGGATGAAAAGTTAGATATATACGCTGCTAAATTCAGTCATGAATGGTCTTAAATTGTGGGATTTTGAAATTTACTGGCCTGTTTTGTGAGAAATGTGTGGGCTGTATAACAAGTGGTGCTTGGCTAACAAATTACGTGGGTCCTAGACAACAAATAACATAAAACAGTAAGCAGTGTAAGTACAGCGAACATAAAAATTAAAATCATACAATCACGATGTCACTTGCAGAGGGGGAAGAAAAAGTGGAAAATGATTTTTTTTTAAATATCAGTACCCTAAATTACTAGCATACCTCCTTACCTGACTATCTAAGCTAATTTGCTTATGTTAGGAGTGTGTTCATGAGGGTAGTGTAATAATCAGAACCCGTGGCCTTTCGGTCGTAAGGCCTAACTCCTTAACCACTAAGCTACTGACGCTTCACAGAAGAGTTCGACGACATAGAATGAAGCATGCAGTTTAACATCAAGAAACACATAGAAGGAGATAAGGAGCCCGTAGCTAAGTGGTTCATAAGACGTCTCCGTGCCTCGGAGAGCACGTTAAGCAGTGGGTTGTGGAAGTCAGATGGGAATCGCTTCACGTAAATTATCGAAATTCGGCCGCTTCTTAGTAAAACTGGAAGGCAGCCCAATTGATTTGGGAAAAGGTTCGAACGATAATTAAGTGACTGATTCTTCTCCAATCTCTGTAAGTGCCTAGTAAATGATGTTTATACAATGAAGATTATATATTGCCAACAATGGCAAAATGTTAGTCTGCAGTTTGACAGCCTCGACAGATGATGTTCAAAGGATATTTCTCCTAAGGACTGAGTACTTGTCTCTTTGGTTACTTGTATCTCTGTTAAGACAAATTTCGTTCCGCTGTTTACATACCAAAGAAAAAAAGAAAGGCTTTCTTCTCTGAGTTGATCGGACGGTAGTCGCTTACGTGCTAAAATAAAACCAAATTTTGGAAGAAGCAGTAGGGGAGTGAACTGTGGCCCCAAAGTCTAAGCTTAGGATTACCGCTCGGATGAACTTCTAGATCGTATTTAAGACTAACTACTTACAGAAATATGTGTTTTGATTACAATCGAGTTTAAATTATTGAAGTCTTCTATTAGGGATACAGTTTCGGCTATCCGGTGTGGATGAAACAACCAGTTGGTTAGGTAGGATATGTTTTTGTAACACAAACAATGGAAAATAAAAATGTACTTCGATAAATCACTTTTGTTTAGATGAGAACAATGAGTTGTGTTATTGTTTTGAAATTTAAAACACTTTTACAGCTACAATGATAATAAAAAATGAACAGATTACTCATAATTGGTTCCTGGCTCGTGATGTGGTGGAAATGACATGAATGTATGTCTCTGCTCTCGAAGAGAGGGGACAAGTTTCCTAGTCTTTAGGGTTTTTTGGTTGAGAAATCTACAGTAGCAGGCTGTGGTCTGGAGTGTGCCGTGATAATAGCAATAGACTAGTCCTCTAACGTGCGACCAAAAACAGCTGGCAAAAAGGGGATGTTATTACAACTTTGGTTGTCCCTTTATCCTATCTTACTTCCTACTATCATACTAATTTTGTAAATGTGAAAGTTTGTGAAGATATTAAAATTGTGTGTTACTAAATCCCGCTCTAACGGCTAAACGGATCTGCCTAACATTGATTGACCGGTACAGGGACAGATTTTCATCTGGAATAACACATAGGCCACTATTTATCCCTGGAATACCTTCCCAAGAGAAGCGGGAACGGGAATAGAATTCCATGCAAGTGTAGACGCTGGTAACAGTTAGTTGGCTGTTCATAAATGCGAATTTGAAATATGAAATGAAAATTGAAATTGAAATTTTAGAGTACCTTGGGTCTATTTGCGCCGGGGTATAAGGTGGGTAAGGGAAAACTTTAGAGTACCTATTCTAAAAGAATAATTCCTAAGCCCTTCACGTTGTAGTTAGGTACGACACGGTTTGGCAGTAAGATCATCATCGCGAAAGTTTCAATACCAGATGCATCCAAAGTTTATACTTCGATGCCAGTAGTTCCTTCCTTCTTTTCTTATGGGTTGGTTTATTTTGGTTATTGCAGGGGCGACTGCATCTGACTCACAACCCCAAAAGTAAAGTCTGCGCTAGAGTGCCAACCACTAATCAGCAGGTGTACCGGCTTGTGGGTAAAGTTGGCTTGTAATTTTGGTGGGGCTCCATACACCCCGTTATGTTAGCAGTATGTTTAGAGTATGTAGAGTATGTAGTGTACCTTGTTTTAAGTGAAGCTAAAATACAGTGTAAGGCATTTAGTTACGTAAAATGTCCAGCAAACATAACGGAAAGAATTAGTTAAATTGTGAACGGTTTCGTCATAGTTACACACATTATAAACACACACACTACACTGAATAAGAATAACACTACGTAATCTTCGAAGTCACAGCACAGTCTATGATTACTGAAAATACTTAGTTTGTCAAGTTAACATGCCGAAGGTTTAATTTTTTTGATTTAATTACTGATAACACATGGGTTTAATATTATGTAGAGCGTTATTATACGCCTTTTCACTTCTAAGCGTTGATCACAACTGAATGTTAAAGTAATAATAACATATTTTGAAATGTTAGATGCTGCGTTTGACGTCTGACGTCTGACGTAGTTCTAGTGACACAGTAGTTCGATTATTAGTTCAGTAAAATAATAGAGAAAAGTGTGTCTTTTTTGTATGTTTGTGTTTTACGCATATTGATATTCTAGGACAGGGTTCGGCAAACTGCGGCTCGTGGGCTAGGTCTGCCCCGCGGGCCGGCAGATTTTCTTATCCTATTATAAATGAATTTTGGAGTAAACATCTTTCAGATAAACTGTATGAAAGATACTAAAACGTAGCTATGAATCCGACCACGTGCGAATCATATTTCTCAAAAAAATTCATAATGATCTACGAAATATTATCGTCCAAGATTTAGCCAGTGACGCCGACCTCTGTTCAAGGACATTAAACCAGATGAACTAAGGATAAGCTGTATAATAATATTATACTAGCTGATGACTGCGACTACGCCCGCGCGAAGATCTGTTCTGTTATCCCAAAATGTTTTTTGGGAAAAAACATTTTGGCGTGGGTGTATCCAAAATTCTCCGCCTGGTCAGAAGCAGCAAGAGCATTTTTGAAGCATTTGGTATGCTAACTCACTAGGTGCACTGGGTCAGAGTATTCCCCCTGTAATGGACTGAACACGAGTACAAGTCCCGTCCTTCTTTTTTGCCAATCAAAATACTTAAGGTGTTTGCGGAAGGAAGTTCAATTTATGTCGTAGATACCTACTGGTTTTAAAGTCTCAGGGCCAACCAGCCGCCTATAGCGAGTGGCGTTACCAATCGTGGACACCATAATATATATTATTCAATATACCTAGAACCGACTCATGTGCCGTAAGTAATAAGAAATGGCGTGATTGTCTTGGTGTCATATATGCCTATATTTGCTTCTCTTGTACTTATATTGTACTTATATACGTAAAATCATATAACCTTTAATGAAAATATGTTATTTTCATATTACAAACAAACATTCCAAGGATTTTATTTATTTTTATAAAATATGTGAATTTCCTAAGGATTTTTCTTTGTTCTGTGGTGAATTTAAACAATGATGAATTGTAGCATGACATTTTCGTAATTCGTTTTGATATCTATATAATATTCTTTGACCACTTTATAGGAATAAGCCTTTTTTATTACGAATAGTTTTAGCATCTCACAAAATTTATTAGGCGGCCGCTCTATTAGAGCGATTGAGAGCAATAAAGCCAGTTCCTTTCATTACATAATGATTTATTATAACAAGTCTACATTATAGATTGGTTGTGTATGATGTAATGGTAAGAATAAAAAACATGCTACAGTAAATGTCATATTTGCATGTGCTACCTAATGCATGTGATACTTACCTAACTGATTGAATTTAAAATTGGAATGAGTGATTTTTGAATGCCGTCACTATGCGATACAAGAGTAGATAAAATAATATCTCTTCACTTCAACCATGAAATCACAGAAAAATAAAAGATGTGTGGTTTGTGAGGTTTAAAACGCATTAGGTACCTAAGTTACGCTTCAGCCTTTTTTGCGTGCGAAAAAAAAGGACTTTAGTGGAGCTAACTATTTAATGGGTATGTCGGAATACAACTGAGTGCTTCGTCACACCCACAGATATCCTGCGGTCGAGGAATCTGGTGGCTTTTTAGCGATAATATTAAATTTTTAAACAGTAATATTTGTTTATTTTCACACAATTTATATTTTATTATTATATACATTTATTAATTAAACTCATTATTTCACTACAATTGTTTCTTTTGGTTCCACATAGAAATCTTTCATACGTAACATACATACAACGTAAACCATGTATGGTATGGATAATTTGCAATTACACAGTCACTTAAAATTGAACAATTGTGACTAAGAGTTGCGTAACATTAGCTTCAAAAATTGTGCGTTTGAAGACTCCTGTAAATAGATCTAAGTATAACGATTCATTAAGTTGACAAATAATCACAACATTGTCATTTTAATTAACCTGTTACAGCATACGGTGCCGAAACGTGAACCGTGAGGCTAACCCATGATTGCAGCGGGCTATGCAGGGGCCTAAGCTCGGGGTTTCTATGAAGCATAAGATTGGCAATGACGTCATCCGACAAACAACAAAAGTTACCCACATAGCTCACACAATAAGCAAGCTGGAGTAGCAATGGACTGGTCGATGGAGCAAACGAGTCCTTGAGTGAAGACCACGGATCGGCAAACGGAAGGTGGGACGCCTCCCAGCAAGATGGATGGACGACCTTAAAAAGGTGGCTGGATTATACGCACAAGGCGGAGGATCGGGTGCGCACATTGGGAAAGGCCTATGTCCAGCAATGGACTGCAATCGGCTTATCGATTGATCTTATCAATCCTTCTGGTTGCATCCGAGGCTTCACCTCGAAGCCTAGGGTCCGTTCTCCTGCTCTTCCTTCTTCACTTCGTACGATCTTGTGCATCCATGTTAGTGAAACCATTGGCATGCGTGACTTAATTTTCTCTCGAAACTGCCTCAATATGAAAAAAATGAGGTACAAAATTTGGTATTAATATTATATTCTTTCGTAAATAATTTTAAACTTTGGGAGTAATTTTACGATGCCAATGCCATCTGTTGTTGGTTAATGGTACCACTGATGTATTCAGTTTTTCTGTTTTCGGCTTACAAAACTAGAGGGCAGTAAAATATGATTCGTATATTTTTGTATGTTATTTATATAACATAACAAATAGTACACATCAATAATAGCATTAGAGTAACCTATGATGATAGGGATTAAACGTGATTAAAGTATTCATCGTTTTTTGTAGAGCTTTCTCTTTAACGTACATCGAACTAACAGTTTGGAGTTTGGCACCCTCTCGTAGAGTGGTTTGCGGTGTTCTTAGTTATACTGATAGTCGAAATCGACCCTAACTGAGTTAGGGTCGGCTATCAGTCTAACTCCAGAGTCAGTAACTCCTAACTCCAAGGCATGACGGGGACACTTACTATAGTCTCTTACTATTGAAGTATTTTTAAGCTTTAATAAATTTTCTTTCAATGTTTTAGGTTGATGTCTGTACAACATCATCAACTTTTACCATTACATAATTGGCACTTACTTATTTTTACACATTTATTAAATTCAAATACGTCACGACAGTTACGTCATAAAAAAAATGTGTTTTGTTGCTATCCAGAAGTACCTAGTCAACTGTTTATTAAAACATTGTTATAATATACGAGTATATACAGGTTCATTATTCGTACGGTACATGAAATATAAATTTTAATTAACCATTCAAGTCTAATTAGCTACCGGTTTCTCAAAGTCAAGCGGTCGTGTTGAAAATTGTGAAAATGTACACATTTTAACAGGCTCTATAAGATAGGTAAATTAAATTTGTATAACAAGGTGAGTACGCTTGAACCAGATTTTGAAAACTACGGGGCTTAGCGCGCAAATTTGTAGCCATCTTCTAGAAATTACCGAAAAAAATCTAGAAAAAAACAGATACCTAGCTAATATTACTTGCTTAGTAGGTATTGTTAATGCAATAGCAGGGTGACCAGAGAGGTTTTAGATACATGGGACAGCATTGATAATTCGTAATTTGGAAAGATTGTTACCACTACTTATTAAGTACTTAACCCTTTTTCTACGAAACTTCAATCACTCAATCAATTAGCCTATCGACGTCAACTACTGGACATAGACCTCTCCCAATCTGCGCCATACCACTCAATTCTCCGCCTTCCGCATCCTTTTTCAGGTCGTCAGTCCATCTGGCTAGGTGGAACGTCCACCTTCCATTTGCGGATTCGCGGCCTCTACTCAAGGACTCGTTTGCTCCAACGGCCATCGGTCCTTCTACAGATGTGGCCAGCACAGAATAATTAGTTCCTAAGATGTTTATGTATAATACATTCTAATTATGTATAAGATTCTAATTATATCCACGGCAATTGTAGGATGCTTTCATGGTGGCATATTGTATCAGACAATAGGAATTAATTTCCAATTTATCATTGCTACTATTTCTCTTGTCATATATTATAATAATTCATATTCAGAGCTTAAACCGCGTATTATCACACTATGAAATTCAGTGGGATGACAAATATATAAATTATTTTAAATGGTTTGTCATTCTACCAAATAACAAATGGCTTAAGTGCATAGTGTACATACATACCTTTGACAACAAAATTTCTTTGTGGCCTCATGTGTACTGCTGACGGTCATAGTCCGGATTGTCATGATTGAACTGCGACAAAAGAAAAATTGTAAGATGTTATATCGTTTAATTTGGTCAATTTCGGTGGCACATTATTACTGTACATCCACACTTTGTTACTCGAGTACCTATACGGAATACTATCAAATTTTGGTTATACATATTTCTGATACCTACCCATAGTACATCATACTGTCTGTCATTTAAGCACCTTGATCAAGCCAAACAAATTGACTTTTGTGAATTTCAATCGCTCCATGAAATACAAAAAGCAATTATAGATGCTCTGACTAAACTGATCGATTAGACTGTTCTCAGAAGAAGTCGGAAAATTCATTGACCTTGTCTCGTAGTTTGAGATGTTTGTTAAAAGCTTCTTCTCCATTAATTTTACCAAGTACTTAATAGGTACTACAATAGGTACACTTAGAAACTGGAAAAGAGTAGGTATGTAAGACAGTAGGTAATTCTGATTTTGATTGCTGCACCAGGGTCGTTGGAAATTATCGGTTGTACCTTTAATATTAGGAATTTATAACTTGTAAAGTATTAAAATATCACTGAGATAAGGTGTTTTAGTACATGTTGACGTACCTTAGTACAAGGTAAGTAAAAAACGATGACAAAGTATGTTCTTTTTTACCATCCCTACCTACTATCAAATCGATCCAGCTAGCGCAATTAGAGTTATTATTAAATCTAGTGTATCCTTATTTGGAGTTCCGGCTTGAGTTAATGCAGATCAAGGTCGATGCTTCGCCGGGAGAGACTAAAGAGTTTCGCGAGACACGTATTATCTCATTGAATTAGGTCACTGGAATGGCCAAGTTGAAGGGGTGGGCAATAAAAAATTTGTTGAGTGCTAGTTATAAGAAAACTAGATTTGGTAAAGATATCTAGACCTAAATTATATAGGTATATACTAGCTGTGTATACATGTGTACAGTACCTACCTACCCAAAAAATATTTTTGGAGCCCAGACTAACTTCTACTAGTCGCTGCACCTGCTAAACAACGGACGAGGCTCTGGCGCAGGCTTTCCTCTCGGGCTTGTGAGATGGCAGTCGTAAAGTCGACATACCAATCGAGACTAATAAGTAGACCCCGGAATCAAAAGTGCAAACTTTGGATGCAACTAGGCAATCGCTTTTAGGATGATAATGACCAGCTGTACCCGCGACAGTGAACTTAAATCTGGGTTTTAATTTTCTTATTTACTTCTTTTGAAACCCTTGGATGTAACCGGGACTGCTATATATATAATCAATTACGAGTCACACATATTTTGGCCAGAGCAGCTATCTAATCCCCATAAAATCTAGAAGACAATAAAAACACGTGGTGTTGCACGCGTCCGTAGGCCACGGTGACCGCTTCCCATCAGGAGGGCCGTGTGCTTGTCTGTCACCCAAGTGGTATAAAAAAAGGATGAATGATGGCTTTGGCGGTGATGCTCGGCACTGTTACCTTAAAGGGTTTGATAGAACTCAAGATGAAATGAATACGTTTAGCTGCAACCACTGTTTGCCAAGGAATACTTAGGCATTGAAAACTACGGGCAGTCCCTCAGTTTAAAAAAAGATTTAGTAGCGATAGCCAACATTCACGCGGGCGAAGCCGCGTGCGGGTAAGCTAGTTATTATATTATATAACAGTTGTAAGGACAGTCAGCAATATATTCATTTTAACGCTCATATTTATCTCGAGCGGCAGAAATTTCGGTTCATACTTGAACTGAATGAATTGAATGTTTCCTGTGAGCTGTTATGAACTGAGCAAGCTAAAGTACCAGTTCTGTTGATGCACAATATGTGCAAAATTTAAGTTTTTAGTAACAGTGACTTGCATCAAAGATCGCATCAAAAAATGTTTAAAAACATTATACACATAATCATTTCAATAACATAACGCCTTTCATAAAATGTTACTGTTCAATTTTAACAAAAAAGGTGGTCTGTAAATAAAAACGTGTGGGGTTTTATTGAGATTAAAGAGAGAAATGCAAGCCCTGTACACATCATAGGTTAAATTACATTAGTACCCTTGTTTCCCTTTAACCCAACAGTGCTCTTGTTGCTGCAAGGCTGGTTTTGTACAAACAGGAGAAAATTAAAGGGCGCTCGATTTGCGTGGCGAAGTCTAATGACTACAGATTGTGAGCGTGTAGTACCTATGGCTTGTTATTTTTTTTTAAATTATTTATCAAAGGTTGTAGGTAGGTACTATTGATAATTGGAATCGTGTTTAATTTGTTCAGATAAATACCTTTTTGAGAATAACTTTTTATATAGGTTAGTATTTGCCAATTCGGTTTAGAACTTTAAACTCTCTCATGCCCCACTGAATTCCCCCCCCCCTTCCTCCCCTTCAATACATACCTACGCACACTATACCTACATATTAAAATGATAATAATATATAACTTCAAGAGATCGTACACCAAAAATTGTAATTTGCACAGCTGTGGAAGAGTCGGGTCACCTGTTACAGGCATTTTTTGCTTGAAAGGTAACCACATCAACATTCTAAAAATGGTAAAAGTTAAAGAACAATAAATTATTCTATTATTATTAATAAGCTGCAGTGGATTTAATAACTCGCAGGACTACTCAGATTCTTTATTATTGCTATTGCATCTTCGTTTGTTGCAATTTCCAGGCACTTGCTGCTGTGGAAAGTAATTTCCGATCTTATATCCTCCCCTTTCCCAATTTAAATTGAAAATATTTTAACCAAAAAGCTGGAAGAAGCTGGAAGAGTTTTATTCAAACTGTGCGCAGTTTCATAATGTTTCTTTAGAGCTAGTCTGTCTTAAGACTGTCTTGTCTTTATTGTGTGCTCACCCTAACAGAAGCAGCCATATCCCATGATTTTCCAAATTTTGATACATATTTTTATTTGAAAGTACCTACCTACCTACCTAAAAAGGTCACTTCGTTGAAGCAACATGTGGGTACATGAGTTTTTTATTATAGTTCGGGTTGCGAAAGTGAAATCGGTTATTGAATTGAGGCTACAGATGACAATATAGCGTTACATTATTATTGTACACACGAATTGCAGTTCACTAACCTATTGCAAATAGTCAACATTATTATTTAGAATATAGTATATATATAACATCGACCATAGGATAGGATAACGATAGAATAGCTGAACGGATTTTGGTGAAATTTTGACACAGAGATGGATTATAGTCTGGAGTAGCCCATAGGCTTCCTGATCCCAGAAATAAGTTCTTTTGTTTGCGGGAACAGGATCAATATTTCCCGTGCGTCGAGTTGCCACTATAATTCAGTTAGTCGTGTCTGCTGTTATTTTATTGTAGACTCGACAACAAAAGTAGATTAACATACTCTAGTTAGCAGAGCACTTTAGCTACAGAATACATTATAGTACCTACTGCCGCTTTGGCTCTAAAACTCAATAGAATATAACACATATCATGGGATTAACTGTACAATAAAATTTTCGTTCGAGAATTACGAAAGACATTAATGATCTATTTAAGAATATTTACTCATTATCATTTTAGCATTATTCTCGGTTGCACCGAAGGCTTTTATCTTGAGGCCCACATTCTCCTCCTCCTACTTCTTCTCCTACTGCATTCTGACCTCGAAACCCCGAGAGGAGAGCCAACACCAGAGCCTCGTCTACCAATCAACAGGTGAACCGTGTAGGTAAAGGTCAGCTTGGCCCTGAAGGTCTTGGTGGATCTCTCAAATGTACCCACTACCTATAGTTTCACAAAATTTAGATTTTTTAAAAATTATATAAATCTAACGATGTTTTTATCATCTTCATACTCGTAATATAAAAACTTATAACATGACCAAGTTTATTCCGCACTACAGTGTTGTTATCTTTAAAGAACATCTGTGGAGCTGAGTAATTTTAAAGTTTTTGGCTTGATTTTAATAATTTTGACTCGAGTACAACTATTGTGATTCTGACTAATTGTTAAGCTTTTTGTTAGGTTGGAATAATTTAAACTAATACACATTTAAAATAAATTAGGTTTACAATGTTCTACGAGGGCGACACCATGTCAAACCTTTGGTATAGTTACTCGTCTCGAGTCTCGAATATCGCAATTCTTCTTCGTATCTCGGCCTTCATGCATATATGCAATGATCGCATCTCAACTTCATTCATTCTAATTTCATCTACTTTCACTATTTTTCTGTCATGCCTTGTCATCTTCATCGTAGAGGTGAAGCCCGAGGCCCTCCCCCCCGCCCAAAGAAAAAGGACGGGATATATTGTCCCTGACCTACCCCGGCAGCAGAAAAGCATGGGTACACATACCTACAGTAAGTAACAAAATACACTCATACATACAGTATGTGTATTTTGTTTATTGGAAACGCATTAGAGAGTCAGTATTTTATAATTTGATTTCACTATTCACTTTCAATCATACTAATGATTTGGTGTACGGACAGCGCCTTCTACATTATTATATACTGTCCATACACTTCAAATTCATTTATTTGTATAGATGGGCGCGCAGTGTGAGTGCTACCGCGACGCGCATTAATTTATTTTGGCTTTAGAGGGAGCGACTGCTATCTGACTCCCCGACGCCCGAGAGGAGAGCCTGCACTACTTGCACAAGAGCATCCACTTGCACGAAAGTCATGGACGCAGTTTCGGCCTAGCCATTACCGCTGCATAAGAATTTGTCATGTGCGAAGCCGGAACGGGTCAGCAAGTAGTATACTAATAGTTCGTATTAAGTACATTGTATTGTGCTCAACACATGACAATCTGGCGCAAGCGCAATCAACATTGAAGTTCAAGATGATTGGGCAATCACAAAAGCGAACTTCAATGCCACAATAGAATAGTGATCTGTGCCCGTAGCCAAGTGGCAAAATTATTCTATTCGATCGAATCGTATCGAATAGAAACGTTTAGGTCGACCAATCACACTCCAGCTCGTGATTTCGCCGCGGCGCGCGCATCGTACGCCGGCGACGAGCTTGGATGTGATTGGTTGACCTAGTCTATTCGAAACGATAGCGATTTACGCTATGACACTTGTCTACGGGGGCAGGGCCCGTAGACAAATGTCAGTGTATTCCGTAGCGTAGCGTAAAATCGAATAGAAACGGTTAGGTCGACCAATCACATCCAAGCTCGTCGCCGGCGTATGATGCGCGCGCCGCGCCGGAATCACGAGCTGGAGTGTGATTGGTCGACCTAAACTATTGTATTCGATACGATACGATAGCGATTTAGACTTTTGCCACTTGGCTACGGGCACTGATAATGAAACATTAATTCTAAACTCTGGGATAATAAGATAGCGTCCAAATTAAGAATAACTTATCGAGCCAGTATTTATGGCTTCTAGAATGCGGATAAATATTTAGGTACCTAAGTAGATTTTTATAATTTCACACCTAATATATTGTATTGTACATTAAAACACCCAGACCTAGACCAATCCGAATTGACAAATTCATGCATGTATACATGTGTTTGCACTGAGTGGGAATCAAACCCGCGACCTACACGAACTGCGAACGTGGCAGTTCAATGCGCTACCATCGCCTTACACTTAAAAAATTGGCATGTAAATCAGTTGGTGTATCAGCTTGCAGGTGTAGTTAGCTTGGGTTCTGAAGTTCTTTATTTCAGTGCAACAAAAAAAAAGAAAAAAAAACTACATGGTGGGTACCTACTTGCTGCACCAAAAAGGAGCCAATTCTATATTATGTCTAACTGGCTCTATACGTTTACTCCATCATTGCACCTTCGATTTTGATCGCGTGTTACGTTCGCAATAATATTTGCTTTCACGGTGAAGGTAAACGTGTTTAGGAAACCTTTATATCAGAGTGTTTCATAAACTTATGTAATGTGTTATTAACTTTAGTATATTTTAGTGGGTGTGGCACTTCAGGTTCCAAGCCATCCTCGTCTATAAGGTCTAACTTACGGCTGCTCATTGGCGGAAGAGACTGGCAGTACAGGCTTCGGTCTGACGGCAGTCACTGCCATAAAGGCTAACCAAAGTAAAAAATCCACTAAATTGTACGTGTTCATCTGTGTCCTATATCTGTGAAGATAAATAAAAAAGTTACACAAAAATATAATAAATAGTAAACTACCTAAGATATCAATTATAAAATCAATATAATATAAAAAAATCACGCTACAGTGTTTGTAACATAACTCTTTTAAACGGCTAGACCGATACTCATGAAATCTCGTGTGTCTCGCTCCTTTGATAACAAGTGGCTAGCCGCTTGCGATACCTACCATTACTCTTGCGCTACCAATCGAACCACTTTACCCATAGAGCAGCTTTGATTAATAGCAGAAATAAAACTAAGCACATAGTGTACCTATTCCCTTGCAATATTTACGCAGTCGGACGCCGCCAAATTCAAACGAAAAAACCTGTTTTGACCAATGTTTGTAAGTACTTGGGGTATTAAATTAAAACATACATACCGTTAACTAGGTACAATATATCCAATATAATCACAACGATATTCACTCGATGCCAATCGTTTCAAAGGCCTGCAGGCCGTAAATATTACACACCGATTAAATTTTACTTATTTGCATGTGGGTACATCGAGTACGCATAAATTATTAAAACATTTTATTCTAAACCATTAAATAGCAAAATTAAATACTACAAAACTTTGTGCTTATAAGTTTATTAACAGCGAAAGAAATTATAATTTGGTTATGAAACAAATATAGTTTATATTTTAGACGCGATACACGCGTGTGCGCAGCGACGTCGACCGGTGCGGCGCGTGCACTCAACAGCTCAGGAACAATCATGTAAGTTTGTACGATGTCGTAACGGCGTTATTAAACCTTTTTACCAGCTAATCTTTTTTGGGCTTCAACAGGAAATCATATTGGTGTATTTTGCCATGAATCAGAATATATTTTATCTGTGTTGATTTTCAGCATTTCAGCATTTGAAGGCCACATTAGCGTTAACCAGTCTGGGTTACAGCTTAGCACAATATTAGTCTATGAAAACGTGGGAAACGGTGGTGTTATCCGTGGGGATATGCGCATGAAAAATGGGAAATACGGGAGGATTTTCCAAATAACAAAAAAGATATTATTATGATGGATAGAGAGTTGAATGACATTCTACTGATATATAACTATCTTTTACAAATCATCTTATAATATTGTTTTGAGAACTAAAGTTACAATTTACTCGCTATGAAATCAGAGTGATTAAGAATGTGAGATTCTATCTTATGGCAATTTTATTGGAAGGTCAACGTTCATAATATTTATTAAGGACGTCAACTTTCTAATGAAATCACCATGTACTATTTAGTCCAGTCAATGAATGCTCAAAAAGGGGGTCTAGATGGAAATGTCGAAAGCAGAAACTTTGACTTAGGAACTTTGTTTGGACTAGTTAGGAGATAAACATACTAAAAGTCCTGACCCCTCCGAGGTGAGCCGGAGGGGGGGGGGAGCACAAAGAAGGTCCCGTTTTTTAATTTTCTGCTTACTTCTCGAAGACGGTGCTTTGTACGAAATTGTGTTATACGACATAATAAAAGCTAATTAAATTCTCTACAACTTTGTCTTTTGCACTTTGTATCTGTCTCCAATCATTAACTAGCTATGAGCTTCTAAAAGTGGTCGATTTTCAAAGCGCTCATATCAGTTTTCCCAAAAATGTATGGGTATCTACCGGAATGTTCACATTTATGATTATTGCTCCGCTCCCTTGGGCAGTAGCGTGATGATATTCAGCCTATAACATTCACGGATAATGTGGCTTTCTATTGGTGAAAGAATTTTTAAGATCGGTTCAGTAGATCCAGTTTCAAACTGTTTCCGCCTTCACCGCGTAGAGGTACTCCCAGCTTATTATCTACACTAGTCTATACTAATATTATAAAGAAGTGAAGTTTGTGTTTGTATATTTGTTAAATTGTAAGGGGTAATCTCGGGATCTACTGAACCGATTTTAAAAATTCTTTCACCAATAGAAAGCCACATTATCCGTGAATGTCATAGGCTGAATATCATCACGCTACTGCCCAAGGGAGCGGAGCAATAATCATAAATGTGAACATTCCGGTAGATACCCATACATTTTTGGGAAAACTGATATGAGCGCTTTGAAAATCGACCACCTTTAGAAGCTCATAGCTAGGTAATGATTGGAGATAGATACAAAGTGCAAAAGACAAAGTTGTAGAGAATTTAATTAGCTTTTATTATGTCGTACAACACAATTTCGTACAAAGCACCGTCTTCGAAAAGTAAGCAAAAAACGAAAGAACGGGACCTTCTTTGTGCTCCCCCCCCTCCGGCTCACCTCGGAGGGGTCAGGACTTTTAGTATGTTTATCTCCTAACTAGTCCAAACAAAGTTCCCAAGTCAAAGTTTCTGCTTTCGACTTTTCCATCTAGAATCATTCGTTTACTAGACTAATTAGAATATCTTCAATGTTTTCTAGACTTATTTTATAGATTTATCAAGTCAATCGATGAAGTATAATGAAATAGGTTAGGTATACAAAGTAATAAATTAAAATGATTACGGTGAAAAAAAAAGAAAAAGTAGATATAGGTAGTTATTGTATTCAAAGTACAATCATAGACACAAGTGTTATGATTCTAGAGAAATCCTCCAATGTTCTTCAAACTTGTTTTGTATATTCCCGTAGTCGCGTAGAAAAGATAACCCTCATGTAGGTAGTTCTCATGTGCAGCGTTTGCTTAGTTTCCTAATTATAGTGGTAGTAGTGGCATTAGGTTTATATTTCATCTGTTTGACTATCTTTTCTTGCTGCTTCATAGTAGTCTCTTCATTTTATAGTTGAAATGACAGCTAAGTAATTTGTTTACCGCTTCATCTTCTCATTAATTTACTACCTTGACATCAAGGTCGGTGCGAACAATGTAAATTTTGTCAAAAATAAGATAATTTAAAAGATAATTTTAGTTTTTGTAATTATATATATACAAAAACTACCTATGTTGAATAAAAATATTTAACATAAAATTTATTATTTATACATCCAAAACTTGCAAAACTCTAATGTGTTTTTGTTAAAATCTGACGCTGTTGGTATTAAATATTCATGTTACATTTTCATTATACGTACGTACAGTAAGTTGATGCAATGCAAAGTTTACAAAAACAAATCAACAAAAAAGTAGAGTCCTTATAATATCGTCATGGGTAACTCCCGTTTTATAACATGAATTATTCATTTTATTAAATGGCACATATCACTCAAGTACCTAACTTTCATTGCTCACGCTTGGCATAGATATCCGGTTGTTCGAATTGATTCCGGCTATTATTGTTCATTGGTATCGTGAGAACCGATATTGGAGATCTATTGTGTACCTACCTACCCTTACTACGAGACAAATGGTGTGATTAATTACTAATTCACGAGAGCGTAGTTGACACATGCGTTAATCGACTGCTGTACTAGTCGTTTCACGAATGAAATACTGTTACCGCTTTTTTAGTCCAGTCAAATTAGAACAAAAAATAGGGGCGAGGTTACCAAAATTCACACTCAGCTGAAAATCGGTAGGATTGTTCAAAAATGAGTTGAATTTTTGTAACCTTGGGTGTCCAAATTGACCGGATTTTATGGTGACATTCAAAATAAGTAGGTAGTCAATTGGCAAGTGGCTATCTTATATAGAGGATTTTCCCTCATCAGATTGAAATAGTGGTTATATTACAATGGTAGAAATAGAATAAAAACAATTTATAAGCATGAATATCTAATATTACATGATGATGGCCTCATCACCTCATCATCAATTTAATGAAAAGGACACGCATCGTGTATTGTACAGAATTACAGAATACTTTCAGAGACCGAAGGCACGTAATTTTTTTATTTACGTTACAGGAAAAAGGTAAACTAAAAAAGGTAATTATTAGATACAAATAAATAATTAACATTATCACCTACTACTTATCAGATTTGCGTAACCAGTTTTTATAAGTGGTACTTAAAAAATGAAGGCTAAGCATTATTTTGCACAAGAAGTGAATAAAATAATAATAGTCACTTATCGCCTATATAACATTGAGCATAAACAATGTTTTTCCTAACCTGAGGGTCAAGTGATAAATTAACTTTGCTGCAAAAAAGTTCATTGACGGTCCAATGGACCTTTTAGTTTCAGAAATACTCTCTAATAGCACGTGAAGTCGTCATGAATTTCATAATTAGTGGATTTCATGAAAAGGGTGAAATTATTGTCGCCTACTGAACTGTTTGGTAATCAAATATGGACATAAATGGAAGTACGTTGACGTTGATGAACCAATTAAGGAACAGTGTGACAAGGAAATGTTGTGGCAGAAGATTTAATAACCAATATAGAGTAAGGGATGCTTATATATGGTAGGGACACAGAGAGGTTGGACGAAAGAAGATTAAAGCGATAGAACGCAATATGGGCAACCCGGTGAAGTTGACCTAGGCAGACGTACCTATGTTAATTAGATCGAGGACGTTTTGGGGAAACGCCAGGTCAAAAGTACCTATCCCAGTGGGAAAGAGACATGTATATAATGTACTTAATATTGATAAGAACAGGTTAAAAGGGATATTGTTCATCATCATCATCATAAATAGTTATAGCTGTTATTGCTTATTCCCGGAAAAGGTTATTTCCCGAATCGTCTATATTTCCTGTACTTTACTGCATGTCAATATTAATTGAATCTGTCGGTCTATTTAAGGAATTGCTCTCCAAATTAAGTTTTTCATGTGAGGTCGCTACAATTGTAAAACTTCAAATGATGAACGTTTCTTTTTCGAGTCTTCATTACGTAAGGAGTTAATAAACGTCAATCATTAATTAACTGTAGGTACCGATTCTGAGTGGTTATTCTCCGTAGACATATTGTTGTATTATATTTTGTTATTAAAACTATTAATAACAAACTCTACTTCAGTATATATATTGATACAAATAACTGAACGGATTCGCTCCATTATCCACGAGGGAGCACCTCGTTTACGCTTCGTGACGTACTTATGAAATTCTCGAGACCATCTTGAAATTCGATAAAGATAAATTTCGCATCATTGACCGTTCGACACTTCATTACGGGGTCAATTTGCTCTCTAGTAACCATAATTTTATTGAGTGGAAATAAAACGATCATCTTGAGTATCTTTTGTTTTAGATGGTTAAAAATAAAGACAACGAAAGAGTGAGCCTGTACTGACTGGTAAGCATCTTCATCCAATATAACCTTATATTTACTTGACAATGGACCTGCTTGATGATTTTTAGCGGTCCTTGTATGAGTAGGTATGTATGTATTTGCGTATGTTTCACCGCAGCGCCTAAGCTGCTAAGCTGATTCAGATAAAACCCTGTCAATTGATTCATTATTATAGTCTGGGTGATAAAGGCTAATTTTCTACGATTACAAAATGAAACTATGATTTTGCGAAACATGTCGTTCTTAAGCCTGGGTTTTATCACACATTTTTATTCTAGTATCACTAATTAAATCGGGGAAGGAATGCATGGTCTAAGCCCTATAGTTTAACTACCGTAACATTTTTTTTGTAGTCAATAAATCAAAGTTACATCGCAAAACGAGTCACAAAGTTCTGTTCTAAGCTAAATAAAGAGCTAGTAAATACGTACAGTACATATATACAACATTAGGATTTATGTGAAGACAAACAGTTTATAGACTCATAATTTATTCACCCAATCCTAACAAACACTAAGCCCGCAGGAAACCACTGGAGTAATTCAGGTACCTGACAACCAAACGGAGTTCAAAGTGTGGGGTGAATTGCTTCTGGCACCTCCGCCACCCACGGCAAGTTTGATATCTCCTCATTCAAAAGTGCGTGACCGATTTTGAGTATTCTGGACACGAGGACACTGGATATAGCCGAGTTGATAGTCTTGTTTCTCTTCGCTTCTTCGGACTCCTGGAGATAGGGCATGTTGACTATTTGGAAGTTCGTCGAATGTGTTAGGTTTCCTGTAAGAAATATAAGGTTTAAAAAGGGTTGAATTCTAAAAGAGTACAGTCGAAATTACAAAAACTTTTAAGGTGAAAAGCTCTTAGCCACTCACCATCAGAATACTTTGGGATATTTTATTGCCAACTTTCGTTTAATACAATTTTCGTTTGAATTCCTACTACCTTTGTATGTTTTTTGATTATATCAGCTATAGACTCTATATCTATGTTCTTCATCACCATCTTAGCACAGTTCAAGGTTTGCATATTAGGCTTTCTAGTCGGAGCTCGGGGTCTACTTACTCCTACTCCACCTTTCGATTCCCGTTGTACCGTATGCACCATTAGTTTATACGGCTATTGTGCTAGCGATTGCTGTCTGACCCCCAATCCTACGTGGAATGCCTGCGCCCGAGTGTCAATCGTAAATCAGTATGTGTACCGACCGGGTTCCATATCCCCAATTATTGACTACATAGAATATCTTTCTTATTATCACGAGTATTATACCTGTGGCTATGCCATGTCTATGTTCAAGGTAGCAATATGTGTAGCCGATGAACGCGCCGGCAGCAACAGCAGACATGGTGATGGCCATAACCGTTGCTGCAATTATCACACAGGCCATCCAGCGAGGCTTACTGGACATAACATTAGAAGTGTTAAATACAAGCTCACTAGCAATTCCCAATAGGGTATAATTATGCAAGTGATTTAAATCTACTTGTTTTTTTTACTCGTAACTAAATCATTTTGGAGGAAATAAATTAATAACAACATAATAAGATCTATAACTTTTATGTAGACCATTTTTTACATAGCTTTAAAGTTTTCGAGAAAAATTGCCAAAAGCCATGGGAATTTATTCCAGGGATAAAAAGTTTACTTATAATGTGTTATACAAATTTCAGTCAGATCCGTTTAATCGTTCGAGCGGGAATGAGTAATAAATACCTTCATAAACTTTAAAAATTATAATAAGGTCTTTAACATCACCTGCAATTGACTTCGATTAACATAAATAAGAGAGGGGGTTAGCCTATTTGTCATCTATCGGGCACACAAAAGGTTATGAATTTCTTATATGTTGTAACAACAGATGGAAGAATGAAACCCAGGTTCTGAAGATGTCGGGCCATATTATTATATCAATTTAAACGAAACGTTGTGCTAGAAACTAAGAAAATTATAACAAATCTATATAAGTTGTAAGTTGTAGTAGGTTGTAGTCATTAGCATTGAGAGAAGAAACAAATATGAACCTTTTTAAAACTTCTGGAACATTGTCCCTTTCTAAAATCGCGTAGCCTACCATAGTCACTTCGATGTATAAATATAAATATGGAATTTTAAAAATATATTATACAATAATAAGAAATGACAGAACTAAATTAACTATTTTTTAGATTTTATTTTCTTTTTTGTGATAATTTCTACACTTGCCAGTATGCAATAAAGAGGTCCAAGGAGATCCAAGGAGGTCATTTAATATATGATGTGATAAGAGAACACAATACCTCCATTATTATACGACTTGGTAAGAGTGGATTACCTAAGGACTGTACAGGTCTGGGCCTAGGCTGGCCAGATATTAGAGTTGACCAAGAAGGTATTTAAACTTCTAGGAGTTAATTAATGTTCAATGGATTTACGTGGCAAGAGAATAATAGTTATTCAGTAAATAATGAGATGATTAGGAAGCCACATAACCCACTCAAGTAGTTAAAAGTAAAAAATAGAAGTAGGTACAATCAAAGACCATGATCATGGTCTTTGGTACAATAAATGATTTAATTTAGTTAATAAATACATGAACTAAAATGTGCTAGCATAGAATTAAAATTGGACAAATTGACATACGTTATTGTAGAACGGATAAATTACGGATATGTATAGGATAAATGGATGCCATATGTGAAGCCGCGCGGCACAGCTAGACCACGGGAAGTCATTAGTAACCTCCTTTATTCTATAAATAGTTGATAGTTTTCTGTGAGCAATTATAATCTTCATTGTTTATGGCTAAACTGTCTTGTTTACAGTTTAGATTTTTAGGTGTAGTTTAATATTTTTAATGCATTTTTATTGCTATACTTATGTACATATATTACTTATACCTTTTTATACGTTTTAATTTATTTTTGTAGTATTTGTATGTTTTTACGAAATGTGTGGATGTGACTGCGGCGGTTGCGGTTCTTGTGCCGGCAACTTATTTGTTCTAGGAGAAAGGTGAGAATATAAAAGTTATGAATGAATATACGTCTCACTCAGAACCTGTACTGGTTACGAGCAAACGTACCAGCTAGTGCGGCAGCAGAAGCCCGGGAGCTGGTCAAGATTCCTATCGTCCTATGTTTGGATATTTAGTACACAATCACACTAACAGTTGAACGAATTTGGCTGAAATTTAGTACAGGGATAGATTGTAGTCCAAAATGAGACATTTTTCATTAGAATCGGTTCCCATGAGAAGCGGGAACAGGAAAAGAATGTCGCGCGGGTAAAGCGGTAAAATATTCGTCTTATCACCCAATTCATCATGTTCAGCTATACTATGAGCCCATTAGATCCAGGTATGCCCGGGTTATTTTTGGAACTCGGCAAACTGCTGATGAACTGGACTGGTAATTCGCACGCAAGCAGTTTCCTTGTAAAAAGGCTTTCCGGACTAAATACGATGAATACTTTCCGCTTAATGGGCGCCTTTTCGAGAGTATCCAGTGTGATTTAATATGCCAATTTAATAGAAGTTAATCTAAATGATAATTCAATTATTATTATGCAGTGTGAAAGTTAAGTAAACCTCATTATGCTAACTAAAAACATACAAATTTAGGCGATTTCCATTTTCAGAACTTTAGCATTTTAACTTTTATCCGATGCTAAGCCTGCGGTCACTGCATAAATAAATTATTCAATTCCGGTCTACTTACATAATCATTTAGCTGTATCCAAAACCTTATCGGTTCCTCTTTTAAACCATTAATTATTCAAACAATTTCACTTTCATAAATGCCCAGGTTTTTTTATATAACTAGGTACCACTGACGACAATCACATGACCCACCTGATGGAAAGTGTTCACCGTGGCCTATGGATGTGTGCAACACCAGGGGCGTCAAATTCGTGTTGTTGACCTTGGAGGGAGGGGGGGGGATCTTTGGAGGCGTAGGTCATCTGAGTGCTTTTTGCAGCGATATGTCTTATGATTTATTATATCTGTATAGGTATATATATCTGTAAGGAATGTAGGTACGTAACGTATATACGATACCGTACCGTTTAAAAAGCATTTATTACAATTTTTGTCTGTCTGTCTATCTGTCTACTTGTCTGTCTATCTGTCGGTTTGTCTGTCTATCTGTCTACTTGTCTGTCTATCTGTCGGTTTGTCTGTCTATCTGTCAGCCTATCTTGTCTGTTTGAAAGAGGTAAGCTCTGGAACTTTTACTGAAAGATACGTAATTAAAAAAAAAAGAAAAGATAGGAAAACATAGGCTACTTTATTTTGTAAAAAAAATTAAGAAAAATAGGTAAGTACCTTAGAAATCTAAGTCTTCGTGGTTGAAGTCGTAGGCACAGCTATTGGAAGTAAAAGTTTCATTAATTTCGCCATGGAATTAGGATATTGAATATAAACGATATATTGTTGTCGTACTTTGCAGGCTGGTCTCATATTTGGCTCTGACGGCGGTAGTTTGCTGTATTGTGATACTCTTTGCTGTATCAATGGGTATCGGCATTGGTCTTGGTTATAACTATTGCGTCGTGGACACGAAGGTTCAGCCGCGTATGTATTGCTCTCATTTTTCATTTCACTACATCGGCCATCGGTCTCTCTGGTATTGATATGCAACTTAATTTTTACAGCACTACCCCCGGTATTGAGATCAAATGTAGCAGATGAAGTTGAAGAATATAATGGAGACGATACCAGGCGATCACTAGCGGGTCGCAGTAAGGCAGCAGGAACTGATGTTTCTAAAACAGTAACTTCTGAAACTACTGAAACTACTGTTGCTACCGACAAATATACCTTAACCTTACCGTTGCATGCTAGCAATATGGATTTCACGTCACTTCTTGCAAAGTTACGCGCCCGAAACAAAAATATCACACTGGAACTTATAACATAAAGCACATAACGGTAAATATCCAAAAATGTGTTTTATTTTTTATCCACCCCTAGATTATATTATTTGTGATTAGTTTTTACACAACCTCTTGAGACTTGATGAACTTGAGAAAAACCAAGGTTGTGTAACCTTGGTTTTTCTCAAGTATTTGAGAAAAACCGGAAAAAAGGTTGGTCTATTGTTTTGGTCATCTTTTTTTTTCATCTTTTTTAATGAACGCCTTAATAGTTTCACAGTCGACTAATTTTTTTTATTTTTTTTATTTTAATAAAAAAAAAATTGTTTAGTTAGTGAATGAATAATAATGTTATTTTATGTAGGTAGTGATGAAATTTTACATATTGCTATTAATATCACCGAGGCGTTTTAGTTCAAGAAAGGTTAACATCGACTACACACTGTAAATATATTTATATATATACCTAGTAAAATTAAAATTAGAATTTAAAAAAATATTCCACGCAAATTTTTAAGGAAAAAACATCGTTCCAACGCAATTGATTCATGCTATGATTTAATAAATGAATTTGATTTTTTTTAATTACTTACATAAGTACAAAAGAAACTGTTAAGTTAATATTTTCAAAATAAAACAACTATTTAAACTTGTAATAAAATAAATTGTATCTAAAATTAAATTAAACATAACAAAATACTTACGAAAAAAAGTTTCTAAAATTTAATAAATAACTTAAAATTAGGTTGGTATAATGTTTATTGTAAAATTCTTGCTCTCCGCTCTCATTTTTGCCAAGAAACGTAATAAGGCTGAGGGAGACATCGGTATTTCTTTTTCTGAATTTGTATCTTTGACCATGACGCTACCAACAACAGGTTCGGAATTTTGAATCTGAATTACGTCCAAATCATTATCATAAGATTCCTTTATGGCATTCGTTAAAACAGTTCTTAGGTAGCTTAAGGTAGTATGCGTTGTACCTGTCTCAACTTCAATATCCACGGTTGCATTATTTGTAACTATGTTAGGATCTATTATTGATGTTGCTGGTAATAATTCATCAGTTTTATCAACTTCTTCCGCAGCCATTGTCATAAGAGGTTTTAAAGTAGTAAATGTTGAATGATTTCTCTCCTCAATGTTCAACTTTGTATTGTTTATAATTATAGCAGCATCTAGCGTCGATTTACCTTTAGTTGCTTTTTTGTTGTCTTCAATATTAAACTTTTCATTAGCTGGCATTACGGTAGCATCCAGTGATGAGTGCTGGTACAAATGTTTTTGATCAAAATGATCGTCATTACGTTCACCTTCAATTATTTTTTTAAACATTTCTGACTTTTCCTTATTTCTTAGTTCATATGACGAGCTTTGTGATTCTTTTGGATTCTGTTCTTCAAGATCTGGCGATTGATTACTATCTGAGCGCATGTAATTAGCCGGTTCTGTAAGAAACAATAAATTATCCTTAAGCAACAAAATATCGCTATTACGCGCTTTTCTAGCAAAATGATAGCGTACAACATGCAGACTTATTGTTTGATAGAAAATTCAGGAAACTTCAATTATCCTGTAGGTTTTTTATATAAGTACATAAATGAAGTATTGTTTTATATTGAGTAAGTGATGAGAGTACCTAATAATAGTAAGACCGGGGACACAAGGTATGTCCACAATTTTATAGCTATTGTCTGGTTACCTATCTATTATCTAACCCTTTGGAAATATATCAAGAAAATATTAGTATTTAGTATCATACCGTTACTTGATTTAGTTAGCATATTAACAAGGCAGTAATTATATCCAAGGCCGATACCCAGCCCTAATACCAATGTGATAGTAATCACAATGCAGCAAACCAGAGCCGTGCCCGTAATCCATATCGTCAAGCTAGAAACGGTAACGAAATAGGTATTATAACCATAAATCGGTAAACGCATAGTCAATATCAAAAGTACCTACATGATCATTTTCAGATTTTAAAAATGAGATTTTCCTGAGCGTCTTGAGCATAGCAATTTATGTTTGTAAACAAAAATGATATTTTATTGTTTAATGGGTTCTATTGAACTATTTTTTAAATAATATATGATTAGGTACCTACGATAATGAACAATTATTAATTCATGTTTTTAAGTTTTCTACTGCTGACTATAAATAGGAACTCTGCTCTAGAACTGCATCAAAATATTATAATTATACTAGCTGTTGCCCGCGGCTCCGCCCGCGTGGATGTTGAAATCCGTTTCAAAAACTATCCTATCTCTCAAGTTGGATCGAACTGCATATGGTGTGCGAATTTTATTATAATCGGTTAAGTGGTTTAGGAGTCCATTGAGGACAAACATTGTGACACGAGATTTATATTTATATATTATATTATTATGCATCAATGATATTATATATGTAAAAAGAGGTTATGCATAGTATCTTTTGACACTCACGTTTCCAAAGACGTCAAGGCATAAGCATAGCAACTTATTATCGAACCCATTGTATAGACAACTAAAACAAATATCACTCGATAACTAAACTGAAGATTGTTAAAAGACGAATAGCCACAATTCGCGCTGTTCTAACCACATTATAATTATGAACCTACTCAAGTTCAATAGAAGCGTGAAGGCATAGTCCTGTCTGAATGACAAATTCACATGGATGTTATCTCTGTCTACCCAAGAACATTAGAAATTTCCTTGTACTTAGCTGGACGTTTCATTTCGAACGAGCGGTTGTCTCCAGGATTTTTGAATCTCGGCCGGCGGTCATCTCTCTCGCACACTGCCTAAAATTGCCATGATACGTTAAAATTTCCCAATCCAAACCTGTCAAAGTCAAATTTACGCAAAGGCTGAGTTCTTCGGAGCTTCATTTTGATTCTAGTTGAGCTTTATGAAAATTCACAGTACACCGTACATATCAATTATTATTAATTGAGTAATATTTATAGAAATTAATAAAAAAATTGACACATATTCGCTTCTTAGATTGTGGGTGACAGCCATTTTAATAAAGAAGCAACACTGTTTACCAAAAATTCGTAAGGTGACCAACCATCCGTATTTTGCGGGATAGTCTCCTACTAGAAGCTCCTGCATTGCAATAAATACATAGCATAGTCCCACAAAACGTCAAATGCTTTCCGCACGTTTACAATATCCATCATAATATATTACAATACTAACTGTAGAGAGGTCAATTCTATACATCCATACTAAATTATTATAAATGCGAAAGTAACTCGGTCTGTCTGTCTGTTACGCTTTCACGCCTGAACCGCTAAACTGATTTTGATGAAACTTGGTATAGGAGTAGATTAGACCTAGATAATGAACATAGGCTATGTTTGGTTGCGATAACCGACATCCACGTGGGCGGAGCCGCGGGCAGCAGCTAGTTGAATATATTTAAAAAATAACTACATATTGGGAAATAATTAGTGATCGATACTAATGCAAAAAATGCAATCAGTATTTTTTTTGTCTTTCTGTCTGTCTATCTGGATGTGCACGCATGGATGAAAAACTACTGGAGGGATTTTGATCAAACTTGATACGATTATAGTTCATACTTCTGGGCAACATATAGGCTACTTTTTATACAAGCTGATATACCCATGGCTTCACCCGCGCTTCGTTTTTAGGTCGTTTTTGGTCATATCTCCGGTTGTACTTAACCAATTGCAAGCAAACATACGATAAATTTTGAGTCTAAGTAAGACCTTTCTAATAAAAATTCGTTCAGTACTTTTTACGTCCATTGCTAGGAAGCTGGTCATATTAAGTATATAATTTCAACTTTGACGCTTATTATTTATTGCTTTCTAGACATAACCTATACCTACTCAAGTAGGTATTAAGTTATCGTTTTTAAAAACCACTACACTTTTTTATTTGTTCACGACTGTACATACTTAGACCACGGTAGTATAAACTTACTGTATACAGGTTGACTCAAAATATTATTATATATTTAGTATTCTTCACATACAGACAGATAGAAAGACAAAAAATTTACTGTTTGCATTTTTTGCATTAGTATCGATCACCAATCATCCCCCAATAGCTATTTTGTAAATTTATATATGCAAAGAACAGAATTGACCTCTCTACAGTTTTATTATAAGTATAGATCATGTATTTGTCTTATTTTGTTCCTTAAATTTACGAAAGAAAGTATAATAATGGGACAGGGATTCACCTGACGATTTTTAAAATTCACATTATCTTTCAAGTCCGTATCGATTCATTCGTTTTAATCGACCTTTTTTAACAGGTCACCTCATTATGAATATAAAACTGACAAATGTCAAATGTTACCTATTAATGTGACGCTACTATAGGAAACACCCTTTTGTTGCTACTCTGTCGCATTGGGTTTGCCTGTAATGACACTGTATGTATAAAATAAATAAATACATAATCCTTCATTTAATGTCAATAATTTATTTTGTTATTACATGCTTACATAAGTAAGTCTCAATTAATAAATAAATAAGTTACAAAATTACTGTTTTCATCTTTAATAGCTTTTAAATATATTATAGTAAAATAACCTTTTCAATGAATTTGGCCTCTCTTTATAATATTAGTAAATATGGAAACGTAGACTATACCATTTATTTTCATGAGCATAGACGTAAACTACATCATATATCCCAACCTTGCAATTAAACATGGTCACCGCAAAGAAAGGTACGCAACCCAACCAACTAGATGGAGACACTGCAATGTATGGCCTTGCAGTATCCATTACTTTTAATATTCTTGTGTCTACCACTTCTCTTCTAGCCGCATCTAGCCGTAGACAGAGAACTTCTAGCTGTCGTAGACTGAGAACGTCACTGAGAACGACTGGAAAAAGCTAAAAATTACGCTAAAAACCGGAAGTAAAAACACTGTAAAAAGTTCTGTGAGAACCATAGATTTAGTTTAATGCCTGCGAGATAAATGAGCAGGTAAAAAAGCACTTTCCTATGACTTCCACAATAACTGATATCCAACCGAATGACATGTATGTGAACGCCCAAGAATTTATAAGAGTCAAAACAAACCACATTACAAAATTGGCAACTATTCCCTATTTTACCAACAAATCCCTTTTATATGTTATTTTACGCTATGATAATACTTTAAGAATAGTTAATATGCATGATATCACATAATATGGAAAATAAGCACGTTGCCCGTTTGCAAGTCCAGACGGAAAATCTACATTATGCATGAACGTGTACGCAGAGACCCGTTTATTCCAAATAAGACCTCTAACGACCGAAGGACTAATGTCGCAATAAAAATTCTCTTATACAGTTGGATTCGTTTTGCTCGAATTTAAATTACTAACAAGTAAATTGTTATCCAACACATTCTTAACGATGAAGAATTTTTCTACTCCCAAAGTTACTGAACATGGGAGATTTAATAGAAAGTGAATTAGGGAATATTTTTTCTATTCATCAAAAAATAGTGATGGTGAGCAAAACCGAAGGATTTGTATACGCAAGGTTTAGACACGATGAAGTTAGTTTGGACTTCTTCTGGTAGGGTTAAGCCAACCTCACCTGCAAGCTGGTAGGTACTACGATTAACGGATGAGGCTCTGGCGAAGGCTTTCCTCTGGACGTTGGGAGGTCAGACGGCAGTTGCTTCCATAAAAGTCGTATAAGCAAAATAAAAAGAAGGACAGTATACAACGCAGATATAATTTCTTATCATTGACTATTATTTTTGTTTATTTATCTTGTCGATTGTTGATTATAAACTTCTTGGTCTTAGTGGTTATAACACTGATCTGTATTATCTATGGTTATAACCTGTCTGGACCTGTCATAATGATTAAACTTATATTACGACCATATTGACCATATTGACTGATATTGACCAACATACGATTGTATTCTATGAGTTATTTGTGAAATAATGGATACATGTGACACCAAAAAAGTGGCCCCGTTTCATTATGTGGTAATGACCTCTATATATAATATCTATAAGAAACTAAATATCACGTGGTAATTATCTATACCTTTTAAATATATAATAAACAAACATTCAGCCATTCAGCATCAAAAGTAAACAGTATTTTTGAACAAAGTATCATAAGGTTTTTAATGAAAATGATGTTTAATTACTTAGTTGGCTCTATCGAACTACCTTTAAAGTTTGATTACAAAATAATGAACCATTTTCATTCGAATTTTTAAGTTTGAATGTGTGCAATCCTCATTAATCATCTTTTGCCGCTGACTGTACATGGAAGATTATAACGAAAAAATCTAATCAGTTTTTTGAGAATATTTGGTTCTTCTCTGCCTCCTGTCGTATTTTTATTTATCAAGAAAGTTTTAGAGAATACAATAATCTCTATGAATTCTCTACAGATTCGATAATTATTTTTTTTTAATGTTATTTATCTTATCTTCAACTAGAGCATGATTATTTTCTTTTTTACTTTACCATGCTCCTTAACATGATCGTGACCTCTTCTGATGACATTAATTAAATTTACTTTTGCCTGTGAGCTGTGCCATATTGGATCTTAGGTATCTTTTGGTTAACTTGAAACCTTGTGTTAACATTTTCATTGTAGTAATTACTGATAGTACTTCATTTTTTCAGCGTCTTCGGTTTCCTCATCATAGTCAAAGTGATATTTATAGGCTTACCAATTTTGTTAGCAATTGCCCTCGGGTTATGGATATATGACATGTTTGTAAATCCAAAGTAGATTCCACAAAGCTAACCATATTGTGGAATGAGCAATATGAGGTACCTTTGCTTCGTTGTTCAAAAATAGTTAATAAATGGTCGAACAGACGTTCAATTTTTTTTATTGATCGTGAATTATACAGAAAGGCAAGGGGCATAATATGGAGTAAGGCATAATAAAAGCAAAATCGTACGTATGTAGAAACGCGATTATGACTCTTGCTTTTTCTGTCTGCCTCTGATAAATCGACACAAATTGAATCTAGATATTTAATACTTCTTCTCTTGATTGAGTCTGTCGACCATTACTGTACAATATTGTTATTGTTTTGTCATCACAACCTTCCAATTACGAAAATATGCATAATAGTGGTTGTACACGTTTTACGTTTCTATTGCCGTCATGTTTTTCTTAGGTAGTTTATTTTTTTTATTTGGAATGTATTTTTGATAAAGACCAAAATTACTATTACTTCCTAACTTCTCGATAGCTAAGCTATATTGCTTGTGTTAGGAGTGGGTTTACGTTAGCAGTGTGATGGTCTGTATTCAAACCGCAACAAAATTGAATTGACTGCTTTTGAGATTAGCGCGCACGTTTTGTTTTCTATTGTGTTCATAATGCCGACAATAAAAGTTTTTGTCACATAGTATCTTCCATGCACAGACACCGAGCAATTACAGATTTATTTTATGTTTAGATTAGATAAGATTTATTACACTTATGTAAATCGACGTGGATGTCACAACATCATGATATTGTTTTAAATATGTTAAGTAATTTTATTTTGATGTTGTTTGTTTATCGGATAAAGAATTAAAGAGTTTATATTCATTGTTTCAGTTGCATGTTGTTCACCGTATGCACATTAGTTTTTGTACTGACATTTATTATTATAATAGGACTATGCCTGGGAAATTTATTAAATGTTATTATTATAAACAACGCTACGCTAAGCTAAGTTTTTGAGTATTGAAGAGTAAACATCAAAAGGTATTATAGATTAATAGTGGTTGACACGTTTTAGGTTTCTGTTGCCACCATGTTTTTCTTATAGGGTATCTTTTTTAGTTGTACTTGTTGAATTTTTGTTAAATACCAAAATTACCAGGACCTCCTAACAACCCCTACAGCTAAGCTGTATTGCTTGAGTTCAAAGTGCGTTCAAATCGGTAGTGTGATAGTCAGGATTCTAACCCGGGACTTCTCGATCGTGACGCCGACTCCTTGACCACTAAGCTGCTGACACATTCAATGTGTGTGGTTTAGTTTTCCTTTCATTAGGTATATTATGGCTTTTAGTGACGAATTTATTGAGAATAGGCTGAAGGTTATGATCATATCTACGAGTCAAAAGTAGGTGATGCTACAGACCGTCAAAAGTAAGTATTGTGACAAAGTTACAAAAGTTGATGAAGAGTGTAAAGTCATGTAGTGGTTTCCCAGTTACGTCTAAAGTTTGCGCTTCAGAGCCTCGTCCGTTGTTCAGTAGGTGCACCGTACCGACTTACCGTTGAGGTTGCTTGGGCCAAGACAAGGACGTTAATAGAGCCCTGACGATGCGAGATATTTTTTCACACAATTTAAACTATAATAACAGCATAACCAATTTAAATCTAACCTATTCTAAACTATCCTAAAGTAACTTAATCTAATCTAACCTAATACAACCTAATTTAACACTACCATTTCAAATATCCTTTTAACCTTTAAAATTGGAGTACTAGAAAGGGATGGGGGCGAAGAGGGGTCCAGTGAGTTCTGGCTACTCTACTTACCACCGGGAACACAACACGATGGTTATTATGGCCGCGGTCTTTTTATTGATCACACTTGTGGTAAACGCCGCCGTGGATGTTGCAATTATTAAGCAATGTTTAAAAAATATATCTTAAGTATTTTTATAGTGATGTTGTTCTTTCTCTAATAAAGAATTAAAAAATAATATATTTATTGTTTCAGCTACATATTGTTCACCGTATGCAAATTAGTTCTTATTGCGTTACCTATTATACTAGGAGTATATCTGGGACAGATATTATATGCTAAATTATCATCGTAAATAATTCTAGTTAAGCTCATATTTTTGACTATTGTATCACTATTGAAGAAACAACATCAAAAGGTATTAAATCATTTACATTATCTTACTAATTACTGCTAATTAGGTACTGTAAATGCATAAATGAATAATATAATACTTGTTCACAGCAGCACGGCTAAAAGAGATCTAGGTATGAAATTTGGCACAGAGATATTACTATAGTATGTAATATTTTCATTTAATCTTTCAATACCTGTGGTGGCGATCACGCTATTGGCAGGAGTTCACCACACCATAAGAGCCACAGAATGGCGTCAGGAGCCACCAACCCGTGATTTAGAGTTAATATAAAAAATATACTAAGCATGTTAGATTTAATTGTATCGTATTTAATTTCAAATACTTTTTTTTTATGTCGGTCACGTCAACATGACTTCACCTCACCTGATGGTAAGCTGAGGCAAAATCTCTAGAATGGGAGTCACCATTGCAAACACCGATAGTGCCAAAATGGTGGCTCTCTCAGCTTGACGGCCTCATCAAATGCTTTTTCACGCCCCGCTTAAAGGACCGGACTTATACTTATACTATGTAGTTTCTTTGACATTGTTCATACAGATGAACGAAATAAAATTCATCTGTGTTTGTATTATTTCTATGGTATCTATTGTTAGTTTTATAATTTCTAAGCCAACTTCTAATAAATCTGTAACTGATCGGTGTTTGTACATGGAAGACACGAACACGGACGATAATCATCGTTTTTGATTATATCTCCGGTTTTAAAACCAATTGCAACTAAACATACGGTAGATTTTAAGTCTAACCCAAGACCTTTCTAATGAAAAAAAAAGCGCATGAAAATCCGTTCTGTAGTTTTATTTTTATTTTATCCGTTTAGAAAAAATCAGAGATGTAGTCAAAAAAATACGAAAATCGACGTCCAAGCGGGCGGAGCTGCGGGTAACAGCCAGTTATTAATAAATGTATTGATAATTATTGCTATTACTGATACATTTTTCCATGATAGTGATATTTTATAAATAATAGTAATAAATTAGTTTCAAAAAGTTATATTTGACTTTAATTTGAAATATTCTTTTTTGTCTGTTCTATCAGAGCCAACAAAGTTAACTCCTCAGTTAAAAAAAGCAACAAGAAAGTGTCGAGAAAATGACCGTGAGAAATGAGAAGTGTCTCTCTTATCGCAGACTAGGGTGCAAGGCAGCCGCCTGTCACCCTACATCCACCGTTGGTGAAGCCGTACGATGATCACCTCATCTTCTTTCGGAAGGTTGAGGGGTCCATCTTAAAACCGTAGATGACCCGGGGTCAGCTATGGTGTGAGGGGTATGCTTATTGGGTCTTACATCCTGATAATTGAGACCCGCGACGGCCTGCGGTTTTAGTCGGTTCGGTTCCGAAATAACCACTCCCCGATGGCCTCTGGTGTGGTATTCGAGGGAATTTCCGCACGATAAAACATTTAGGTAAGTATGTAAAAACTGTTGCTCGCTAGTATTTGCTTCCAATACAAGTAACGGAATATGTAACTGAAATTAGAGTCATCATTATCCCAGGCTTCCCGGTTCCCATTATTCCCGGTTGCAGTCGAGGCTTCCTCGGTTATTTTAGGTAGAAGGCAGGTAGAGTTCGTTGCCATGAGCTCTGAAGGTCTTGGTGGGGATTCATATCCTATATACTCTTTCTTATTTTCTTTATTGTTCATGCTCATGGATCACTAAGACTATGACAGTAGGTTTCTCAATTTTAATAAAATATCACAATAAATCACTATAGAATTCATTTTTTTTTTATATTTAGTCCCACAATTGACTTTACCCCTGGATAGCTGGCTGGATGGACATGGATGACAAAAACATGTAAGGAACATTCTAGACATGTGGTTATTCTAAAACCTACCAAATCATTCAGTAAACCCTTAAAGTATTGTTACATTACTAGAAAAAATTAAATAAAAAACTTTAAACTGTTTATGCACTACGCTTCCATTATCGTTTCCTTCGGCGATAAAACTTTACTTTGTCTTATTACGTAGCGTGTCGTAGCAAAACTAGAGTCTACGTCGTAGAGGATCAGAAAATTGGATTTTCTTGTAGCGGCTACGACTCATCGGCACGTTGAAAGCGACAAAATGCTTTAATGTGTCGTGGGTGGGTACTTAGGTAATAGAAAAACGTGGTACTCTAATGGTAAGAGTAGGTTAGTCTGTAGGCATTTTTTACCCTCTTAGCTATCTAGATGGATGGATAATTGAAAAATAGTGTACCTGTTCCTGTACACTACGCGGGTATATAGGACCACATCAAGAGTTTGAAACTAAGCTTTACTTACTAGCCGTTACACGTATTGATTGACGGACTAATCACAGGCGTTTGGTATCTTTTGGTTGAGAGGCCAGACGGCAGGCGCTCCTGTAAAAGTCGTATAAGCTAAATCGTTAACAAGGGACCCGGGTTCCCTTGTAACCCTTTACTCATTTCAAGTTGGCGATTAAGCGAACAAACCGACTTATATTCTACTTATACTCTGAAGATTATAAAAATTCCAAAGTAAAGTTCGTTTGTACATTTATCTATTGGTGTTTTACAACTACTGAGGGTGACTGTATACCTGTACTGTACACTGTACTATATAAAAAATAAAACAGCAAAATAACTACCTCATAAAGTTCTCTACATCTACGTTTTTATTTATTTTTTTGCATAACAGTGCTCAGCAATGTTTGGGTCCCGACACCTACAGTCTGCAGAAATACAAAACAACGCACGCGAACATAGATGAATACTTTAGTGGGTACTCTAGCAACAGTGTGATTAATTCTGTTCGGTAGGTACTCACCTTTTTAGTAAATATTGATACTAGCTGTGCACGCGACTGTGTCCACGTGGATTTAGATTTTAAAGGTTTTGATTTATTGCGCGGTACCCTATTTAAATATTAACTATCTGCTAGCGAAAGGTCCATTTAAATCAGCCCAGCTTCGAGAGATTACTTCTTACAAACAGACAGAAAGACAGACTAACAGACATAAAATTTTAAAATTGCTTTTTGCTAGTGTGTGCAGTGCAATTGGTCATTATGACTAAAAACCCATAACCGATGACCACGTGGGCGGAGCTACGGGCATTAGCTAGTCAAAAAAATCGAGTAAACTATCCGGTAGAAATTATTTAAATGTTATTAAATCCGATCCCGTTCCACATCAACATCCGTTGTGTATTCATTAAGTTCTATTTAAAAGATAAGCTGTTAAGTTGTGTCCCGGTTCCTGGGTAAGGCGGGAATGAATTTCGAATTTGGAAGAGGGGTAATACAGTCCAGCTGAGGGAAAGAGATGGAGCTATAAACGGTGTAAAACTCCATCTCTTTCTCTCAACTGGACTGTATTATTTTTTAATTGCTTTAAGAGCGTTATGGTAAGTTCCCTGGACGAAGACCCTAAATAAGTCGTCGTCATCATCATAGCGATTTTCCAGTTTCGTCTAAAATCTATAGTTGGTATGACTGCTTTTCCGGGCGCGACTGCTGTGTGATCCAGCTAACTGAGCAATAAGGGTCTCTAAAACTTTTATGCCATGAGGATCTAATTTGTCCTCACAATACAGAAAAATACAACAATTTACAGTTCAACTCTTGACACAAATAGATTATGTTCCAGCTGAGAGGTTTCATTCGCTTTTCTTTGTTCAAGGTTAAAAGATACAAAGTAACTAAATCCTGTTACACATATTTTATAACGCGAAATGACATACATATTTTATAACGCGAAATAGATTACAATTTGAAAAGAAAGAACAACATTCACGATTTAATATTAAATCCTATGTTATAAATGTGAAATTTTCTGAATATGTTTAGATGTTTGTTATTCTACACGCACAAACTGCTGAACGTATAACTGGTTCAAATTGGGCACAGAAATAGATTATAGTCTGGATTACCATATAGATTTTTTGTTCCTGGAAGTAGGTTTTATGGATTGCGATTCTTGGATTCACTGCCAGGAATGCCGAAGACGTTTCGCATGATTCGAAGAAGTTTGCTACACTGAAATAATTATTGCAGCAGTAGTTCTAAATTCACTTGATTTCTAAAGTGAGATGGCCTCTTCAGTACAAGGAAATTTCTAATGTTCTTGGCCTCTTCCTTACTTAAAATTTAAACCAACTGTTAAACACACGTTATTTTGATGCGTTCAAAAACCTATTTACAGCAATTCAGAATATTAAAAATGAATTGAAAATAAACAGACTAATAAAATGTGCTAAGAGGTAAAATACTCAGTGCTATAATTTCTCAGGAGAGAGAAAACCGCTAACTCCCGCGGGAAGCTCACCTGCGATTGAACCACTGTTATCTGTACCTACCTATATAACTTGTAGTTGACAGCCAATAAGTGTTCGCAGCATGAAATTGTGTTTTAATTTTATCTGGATAAGAAATAACTACAGTTTCCTAGTAGTAGAGGCATCGCACTCGCAATCAAGAGGTCGTATTTTCAAAATGAACCTACGTTTATGGTCGTAGGAGCGATCCTGACATAAGGAAATTAGCTTAAGGCACCGTGTTTTCGTTAGAAAAACCCGCGGTTAATACACGTATATAGTACAAATTACAAATGAAAATGCGTGAATGCTTTGCTTCTTTGCTACTTTAGTCAGTTGTGAATGTTTACAATTCAGATATAAATTTTCAGTCAGTATTTTTAAGTAAGTACGTCAGTATTTTTGATCAATTATATTTTTCATTATTGAGTATGATCATTGTAGGGTTGCCACTAAATAGCTATTTATCATTGATGCGTCAAATTAAAACAAATACATACCCAGCCAGTGGCTGGCAAGAGATTGAAAGTGCTGGTAATGAGATGAGCAACAATTTGAAACCGTTAATAAGAGAAAACTAAAGATGTTTTAAAGGATCGTAAAGAGTCGCACTCTATTGTCTCTACCTATACCTACACGAATACGGTGTAATAAAGATTCTTAAGTGGGATAAGACATTTTTCAGTCCTAGATATAGTAAATTATAACTTAAAAAATAATATATAAGTTTTACAACGTCATATTTATCTGTTTCGTAGTTCAATCAATCAATACAGTAAATAAATGTTTAAGTGTTGTTCTACCCACATTCATAAAGTACGAATTTCGAATCAAATGAGGCAGCCCTACTTCGATGACTTCATCCGGTATTAAAAAGACGAAATTGTTTTTACTGAAACATTCTCTTTAGTGAATACTTTATTGGATATTTTTTGTGATGGATTAATTACAAATTATTCGAGGCAAACATTGAGCTAATTAATCTCGAGTGTTTGAGGCAATTATGACTGTACTGTACTGGCAATATTGAGGCAATCAATCATTTATTTATGAATGGTGTTACAAAAGAAAATTATTTAGTTGATCTGAAGGCATTACATCCTTAATGTTAATTTCATATAACGTAACGTAACGTAGGGAGATGTTACGACCACTAAGTTAGGTAGGTACGAGTATATAGTTACAACCTAGCTAGATAGTATTATAATATACACTAAAGTTATTCTTGGCTGTAGGTATTGCCCCTTTTATTTATATTGAGTCTGTCACGGATTGCGAGGGTGAATCTTCATCACGGATACCTCCCCTGCAGCCAGCGAGGACGACGTTATGTCGGACTTGAACCGACTCAAACCACACGCCGCGCCGTCCCGGTTTCTGTAACGCCGGGGCATAAGGAGACTCAAAACGCATTTCCCTCGCATTCCGCTAATTTTATTCATCCCAACTGACTGACAGACTGACAACTTTTTAACGTTTACAGATATCAGTAACAGCGTTTGATTCTGAAAAAGATTATAAAAAAGATATGATCCATATAGTACTGAATCCCAATATCAACTACTCTTACTGTCCCCGAGTGGATTGAAGTGTGTACATTTCTCAAGTGGGGTGCTCCGAGGTGTGAAGTACGGTACTTCGGCGTCGAGTAGAAAAATCCCTCTCGATCGAGCTGAAGCTAAAGTCCGTACTTAATGTCTGAAAGAGATTCGTCCACATTTTCGAGAGAAATCTTTCTGAGGAGTAGTTCTAAGCAGACAATATGCGAAATAAGAGTATATTTTTCGTAGATGGTATTTTATTCATGATTTGTTGATGATTCATCATCCATAACCCGCAGTGGATGGTAAATGGTAATGAGAGTAGTAATTATCTCTAAATTGCTACTCAGAAATACCTTTAGACACTGTAAGGATGATTTTTACCCAAATAGTATGAAAATAGTCGGTTCGAGTCCGGCATAACTGACCCCGCCGGCTAGCTTGGCGGTTATCCGCGGGGATTTCCACACACAGCACAACAAACTAACATAATACTTAAACTGCTAAACGTATACGCTCCGTTCGTCGCTCCTCGTGCAGTAAGGAAAATTGGGGGTATCCCTTTCAAGGAAGGACTTCATGGCCCAAAAGCTCATATTGACTGTTCCCAGAAAAGGTAACAACACACTGAAATAATGTTATCTAGGTTTTAAAACACATATGAAACATGCATAAACGTGTACGTAGTATTATATTTCAATATATTGGTTTCATGTGAGAACGTCATTTGAACTATTGAGGTCAGAGCTTCCCATTGCTTCGCACGGGAAGGAACTGGAAGCAAGATATTTAGCGACTGGAAACGCGAATGATTTACTTTCCACTTACTTTTCCATTTCATAGGTTCCCGTCATGAAGACTGGAGAATGATAAATTGCTAAGATTGCGGTTGTAATTTATTGTTATGGCAACACTGGTGCTTTGTTACCGAGTCCCAATTTTAATTGTGTAGGTCAGTAAATATAGACGTTGTTTTTCGTCAACCTCGCACTAAACTACCGAGATACTGACGACTCCGGTGGAGTTTCAGGCGCCATCACTTTAACTATCAAGTCAAGTCTTAAAGACCATGCACTTTTGGGCAAAGGTCAAAGGTACCATTATTGCATTATTGTAGATAATCAAATATCGCATCTTTTTCCTAGATTTTTTTGTAGAACTTACCACTTACAATTTATGACTTATTATTTAATGAACAAGGATTTCCATAATTATAAGAGTTATCGGCCAAGATTGAAAGAATAAAAACCGCTAACTTGTTTAGTTGGTATAAAATAAAAATAACATTAGTATATAAATAACCTACCTTTAGTTTAGAAGCGTAGACGAATTATCGTTCACCATATCACTATGCGTCGCGCTATAACATTATTGTGTGTTTGCGTATTCGGTTAGTTTGTATTTGGCATACAAAATATACCTAGTTACTGTCTGTTGTATAGGCATTTTAGGTCAGCCGAGCGACACAGTCGAATTCCGCTACTGTTTCAGTAAATTGGACATTTCACCTGAATTTCACACAATATTGAATGTGGACAATTAATACTTTTGTTAGTACTATTTGTATATATTTATAGGCCGCGTTGCAATGAACACTGTGATAAACGTACATAGATCGATTGAAAAAAAACTTCATAATTTGTAAAATTAAACATAAACTACTTCGAAATTTATGGTAGCGAGATGTACCTATGACTAATGGCGCGTAAAATTTTTCTAAAATCCATCTTATAGTGGATGTTGTGGATGCTTACAACGTAGCTAAAAGGCACCAACAGCCAAAATTTCACGACGTTCGGTGGTCTAGAAGACAAACGTGCTAATTACAAAATTCTGTACATAGCATATATTTGTCTGTTAAACTATCGATATAAGGTGTAACGCACTAGCCTAGCTAGCCTACTTATACTCTATAGATAGCATACATCACTCGCGTACATCTCATCCACCCATCAACATTCGTTCACACATCATCATACACCTCATATACATTCATACCTTACGCATACATCCTCTCATACTTACATTCCTACCTACACTGCAACGGTTCGTGTGTTAGCTTCCCCTCTAGAACGCACAAGTACCCTGCCTATAACCTCTCTTCATCTACCTATGAATAAATTACAACTAATCGTCTACCGTTAAACTACTAGGTTGGCCATGTGATCGTTTAGCGGTATACAGAACCCAATTATGATCCGAAGTCTCCCTGACTCTATAAGATCTCTGGAATAGTCGGTTCCTACCCTCAACTACTTAAATCTGACGCCTAGCAACAAGCTATTAATCTAGATAACCTACCTATATTCCTACTACCTTCCATTTCACATTCCGCAAACCTCAACAAACCTACCCTACTGTTCATTTTTATAATCTATGACCTTCCGTATTAACAGTCGATCTCGTCAAAGTTACCCACACAATATCTCTCACTACCCAAACTATGTTTAAGACGAGCGTCCTTAGAAATAAATACTTAGTTTTAATATTAGTTATTATAAAATATCAGTTGCTAAACATTTTTATAAGATATTTGATTAAGTTATTTGTTTCCCCTTTTGCGTGTATCATTATATACGCCTACCTACTCTTTTATATTGCTTTGATTCCCCTTTTGGCGTATAGTTGTATGAGTATACTTTACAATATTTGTGTTCCCCTTTTGGCGAAGGCTCCAAACCACGCCTATCGCGATGAGATACAACACATGATGGAAATATCTCCCTCCTGTCTTTAGCGAATTACATTCTAGTCTTACAACTAGATATGCAAGGGTCGCACAGAACCGAGACAGCCGGAAAACCCATCCCAGTGTTCACATAATCTTTATGTTAGAACACATAGTGTTACCATTGATGGTATTATTAATCTCACTTTCTAACTAGATACGATAGACTCGTGTAAGGGTACACTGAATATTTAGTTCTACATGAAACTAAGTCCAATGACCAATCCATCAAACGGATAGTATTTGTGTAGGTATTTTGCCTTAAGTAAGGACTTTTAGATTGCTCCAATACTTGACACGTATGAGGCAGAATTCTACAGTATCCCTGGTTTAGAAGATATCTGTACAGGTGGGTAACCTGAAGCCAATAGATTTCGATGCAGTTCTCAGATTTGAGAGGTCTCAGCTAAACGTGAGGGTTGATCTAGATCTAGTTGACCCATTCTAACTATTACGATACAAGTAATGCAGAATAGCAAGTTCGTTTAATGATTGATTCAACGTCCAATCGATCGGTCACCAGATAATAGGTACTTAAGTCTTTCGGAACAAACTCAATACAATTACAAACTTAATGTAAATAATGTTAGGTATATCAAATAATATTGATTTAGTTAAACAAGGTAAGCCCTTACAGATTCTGTCGCATATAACTAACTCTTAATGAGTAGTCAATGGTATTTATAGACATTAACTACGTCCAACAAACAATATTTCATGACAACACATCATACTAGTAATTGAAACGTAATAAAACATTAACCTTCAGTACCGTGAACATACCTCCCAGCACTAGAAGTCACCTCTAACACTCTCACTGCCTAGTCTTGATAAAGACTTAGGTATAGTAACCAACAGTCCGCACCATTTATACATCCACTGACACAACTAGATAAGTTTATTATTGAACACTTGTTTTATTAGAAACACAATGATTATAGTTTTCACTAACGAATAACCTCCCTAATAATTTAAGAATGAGTACCTAACCTACCTTCAATAAAGATTATTATGTAAAGCAAGTTGGGAGAACGCCTCCATATTTGAATTAAACGTGTGGTGTGTGATGTACCCTGACTACGCTGTAAAGATGCAAGCTGGTCAGGCTTGGCTTTGAACCTAGTAACGACCGTGTGCTTGCCCATATCCACCAGCTGACGCTGAGGTTGTGAATATGAACCAACTAACTACTATTTTAGTGTATATATACATAGATACATAGAAGGCCAGACTGAACGTCTGAAGGTAAGGGCACTCCCTTCAGATACATCCATCTGGAGAGCTCTCCGACCCTGTAAACAGGAAAAGTCGAAGTCCGACCCGCTCTAGAGGGATCTCGGAACCCTAGCTATAAAAGATGGATATGGCTTGTGTTGCCACCGTTAGGTTTCCGCCACAACCCAATACCATGACTGGGGTTTTCCTATTTGGTCATCCCTAGTCTATTTCGGCAGCCGCAGCCCCTATTTCTAACCTACAACTATTCCCCACCTACTCTCGGCAAAAGACAGATTTTTATTGATCGCAGAACTGCCAGGCTCAGCAGCCCTGCAAGAGTACAAATGCTACTACATTCACATTAGTCCTCCCGCAACTAAAGGTGTCTTGGTTACGATCAATCCCTACCCCACTTCCCTTACGCGCCTCAACTCTTTGAAACCACAAAACAATTTATTAATGCAACCCTCTTTTAATCTAATAGCAATTACAACCCGCACAACTTTACAATATATTGGATGTACTCACATCCCACGTGATAGAACATCCCACCCAAACTCGAACTTTAAAAGAAATTACATGTAATCTACAACAAGTGTCGTATCTATTACCCCGTTAATATGACAGAATTAACCCATCGCAATACAAATTTAGAATTAACACTATAAATTACAACTCAACAGTACTTACAAAATGGCTGTCTAAACCTATCTTAGAGATATGTTCGACTTTCTTCAGCTGGAGCCCGATGCCGAATGAACGAGAATTTCCACCGTTTCAACTACGATCCTATTTACCCCTTATACACTCTGCTCTCCTCCTATTGGTCCCCCCAACGCATCTCAACCACTTCCACTTATTCGAATAATACCTTTATTTGATAACTTTTAATCCGTTGTTTCAATAAAGTGTAATCCAATAAAAAAATTACTCAATTAATTATTTATGACGTAATCTAGTCCTATATTTCCCTATTTCTTAATATTTAAGGAAATCACATTAATTCATGCTATTATGATTACACATTTTCGTCCAATTTACCAAGCCACGCCATTATCAACTTGATATTTCTTTTAGCTATACATATCTCATTCACGCAATATAGTTCTATTAAAAGAAGTGGAAATTTCCTATTTCATTATTTAACTAATATTACTGTTCAATTTCATTATATTTATACTCAATTATTATTATCTAATTAATAAATCGAGTCACTTCCTCTCGAGACAATTCATTTTTTTTACATTTCGAAGCTACGACAACTAACTTTTAATCAGTGATCAGAAACGCCTTTATTATAAATAGATTTTTAAGGTAACACAATATTAGTCTAAGGTAACATGCCTATATACGGTAATTATTACTCAATTAACAAATTACTTTAAACTTAGCCATCACCATCATGTGCTATAGTATCGCCATCTATGTATAACGGCTAGAACTTCCTAAAGAAACCCAATGCAGTCATATCGATTTATTATTTCACCGATAGATGGCGGTTGTACATATTTATATCGTACTACTTTCTATCAAAATAAATATCAAAATTTTCACGCAAATAAGTAACAGGAACTCTGGTCTGTTACAAAGGTTCATATTTGAAAGTTTTTTTTAGAGAGATCTGCGTGAATGATTTTGTCAGATTACACTGCAGATTATTATTATTAGATAGTATTGAATAAGTTTTCTATTTATGGGGAAGGTTCCTTTTTCATTTTGTGACTGGTACTGAACTGTTTTTCTGTTTCATGTAGATGATATAAAAAGTAATAGGTATACCATCCATAGGGTAAAGTTACGAAACTTTCTTAACGATGCCCAACCATTAGGAGCTTTACAAATATAAGTTAGCCAGCTACGCTTGCGTAATTTTAATATCAAAAATTTTCAGGAAATTACTCTGACAAAAAAATTGTGATTTCAATATTATGTATCATATTATACATTATAAAGGCTGTTACAGTGTTACAGCGTAGCGTGTGCATAGTAGCAGGTATAGTAGGATAAAACATTTTCAATCACTTAGAATAAAACAAGGTATTTGACATCATGTTATTTATTCAAATACTAATATATACATTTACATAAATGAAAGTAACACAGACATAAAAACAGCTCATTGACTAGAATAACAATTCGTATTTATTTTGTTTAAACATTTATCATCAAACAACGACATTTAAATCCTTTGTTTATAGATTATCTTTAAATTTCATACTATATCTAAATCACGATTCTAGTAAAACAGCACGAAAACAAAGCTGCCACCAGTATCTAAAGACCCTTTTATACGTTAGCCCAACATGACATAAAGATGATTAACACATTAGCATCTACTAATTGCAACGACTTAAGCAATCGAAATCATCATACGCTCTGGTACCGAAGTATAATATTACAGTAAAACATTGCTTATGTAAAAATTTAAAATTTTGGCCTATTTCTTAACGTAAACTACATTCTACAGCTTTGTTGTTGTCTGATTAGTTCATTGTATGTCAGGCGGTTGTGATAGAGCGATTTCGACGTTAATTTATTTGATACTATTGATCAATGGTCCTTGACAACTTAACACTTAAATTAATAAATTACTTAAATTAAATATGTACACTTATATCTACGATGTTTAAGGTGACCTATGATAAGAACATCAGAAGGTTACAGCTTAAAAATAAAACGAAAAATCCCCTTACTGGTCTTACTACTATGAACATGGGCTGCAGAAAATAGTGTTTTAGTTGACACAACGTGCGTTTTTAATGTAATATATTTTTGTTTATTGCCTGTGTTATTAACAGTCTTACTGCTAGTAGTAATCTGTAATTTAATTATCTACTGTTATTATACTAAAGAATAAAGTGGTTAGACCAACAATAAAAAATTACCTGTATTACTGTTAAAATAAAATAAATGTTAAAATAATATAAAATTAAAATAAAATACCAATTGGTAGTATCACGGGCAATAAACGTATTTTTGTACCTGATTTCAGGATTATATTCTTTATATATTTATTGTAAAATATGTGTGTTACTTACTAAATCGGACCAATACTACAATTTTTATATAACAATGCGATGTTTTAAAATATAAACAATGATATTAAGTACTTGCGTATGTATAAAGAAATGCAGTAAAGCAGTCATTTGTGTCCTATTTATGGATGAACAAAAAATCCAAAGAAACGTTAAATTCGTTCCTTTGTCGTTGTATAACATGACACATTATATTTAAATTATCGCTATCTTTAGATTATCCCCAGCCAGATGGACTTACGACCTGAAAAGTGGTGGCCTAGGCTAGGACTGACAGCTATGGCACACATTGGAAGAGGACTATATCTAGCAGTGAATTTAGTAAAAGCTGTAATATCATCAAATATTACAGCGATAATGATGTTCCAAAAAGCCGAAAAAAATTATTAAACCAAGGAAAGAAGCGAATGTAAATGGATACCGACTCAACATACGTAAAACAGTTATTTAGACTATACCTATAGATAACTTTACTCTTTACGGTTAAAATATGGATACTGTAAAACAACACTACACTGACAATTTTTCAAGTTCATCCCAGTTAGAATGAATTTTAAGTTTTAGATCAGGACCTGAGGCGTAAAAGTCTAGGTAGGTACTTCATATAGGTAAGTATGAAGTATACTTTAACGCCTTGACTTAAGACTTCGAACAATCATCATTAAAAGATAAAATAATAAGATTTAATCGTATTTTAATTGGTTGATATATTAAATAGCAAACATGAAAACTCATACATATTTAAATACAAATATTGTAGCATATATTTATTAGAACTTTTTATAAAATAATAAAAATCTAAAAATTACACGATTTCATTGGCCTCAACATTCTTTATTTACCTAGTAGTTGTTCAGTATAGTACGTGATAAGTTTAGGTACCTATAGGTATTATAGAAAAATAGACAATACATGTATATTGAAAAATATACGTATAATTTGTATTATTTTATCATATTATATAATTCGACAAAGTAGGTAACAGTTGAAACAGTTTATTTATGATTGTAACATTGCATACCTACTCACGAAGCATGAAAAATATAGCAGTGAATTAAAATAGATGCAAAGTTCCCAAACAGCTCTAAGAAGACTTCACTTTTAAGACCTTTATAATAATGAAGATATAGACGATGATTGAATGATGTGATTGAAACAGAAAGTTTCCTGTATGTTCTCGCCTTTATAAATTATCATAGGTCTGGAAAGGTAACACTACTGTAATAACACGAGACCAAAAACTATTGTCACAAATAGTTCACGTTATTTACTCTGTTATATAAGTTTGTTCCCTAAGGCAGAAAGGAATATTGGGTAAAACAATGCAAGCAAAATGTAATAAACGATATTGGTAACACAGAAATTTTGTGCGTGTACTTCAGATTCTACCATAATCAAATATCGGGGTAGGTCTTTTTGTATATTTTTTATGCCGTGATATCAAAAATATATCGTAGTTAAGGTAGTTGAAGTAGTAGCGTCAAAAATAGATTGTGACTGCACAAATTTTTAAACGAATTTTGTTGAATCATTCGGTACCTATCTAATACTTTTCTATAGAAGTGGTAGACGTTTCTAACTTGAATGGCTGCAATATTATGTTTGTGTACAACTCAGATAATAGTAACGATAAACATCTTGACAAAATGGTTCACGCATGTGCACTAAAGGGCCAACCAAAAAGCCAATAAAAGGACTGAAAAACCAACGAAGCGATTTGTTTAGTTATAAATTCTATGATTGGATTGATTGGTTGATTTGTGCAAGAGTAAATTGTCAAAATTTTTGCTCCTATCAGTCTATACATCTCAGCAGCAGGCTTTGTATACAATTGCTGATTGCACTGGGACTGTAGTTCGTATGGGAATATCCGTTAAGGACCTCTTGCATCTACTGAAGGAAGATAATGCAAGATGCGCATTGTCGTTAATTTTCCGCTGTCTACATTCGATTTTGTTATCTTATGCTGGAGTCAATAAATAGCAATTACGAGTAGATAAACAAAATTCACTAGTAACATACACCTTCGAAAACAGAATATAACTAGATATATTATTCTCAAATAGTGAAACGCACCACAATGTGCCGTCGATACATATCTTATCTTTTTTACTGATAAACACTGAACAGATACAAAAATAAACCCTGGAGGTGGTATTCTAAGTATTTAAATAAGGTTAAATATTGAAATTAAATTTATCTTTTGAGTTTTAATGCAAATGTCTATAGGTGAAAGCGACGACAAACTTAGTTCATTCGACGCTATATATTAACAAATACTCAAATTATAAATATACTTTTTATCTACAATCAATCTATAAGCAACCTATCAAATTATATTTGGCTTTGTTTGTACCTATGTTATAAAAATAGTTAATTTTACATAATTTGCTTAAAACAATAATAAGTGAATTAATTTAACCATAAACATATCATATAAATAATAACATTACAACACAATCTCATATTACACTAAACCTATGGAATATTTCTGAAATTATGTTACAATACACTAAAGTAATACTTTCAGTAGGTAAAGCTAACGATATGGAGGAACCCTGTAGGAGAAATCGTACGCCTACGATACGGTTGTAAATAGTAATAGGAAATTTTATATTTGGTCACCGTCCGGCCGGTAAGGTCGAGCAGAGACGAGTGTACGCAGCAATCAAAAAATAATATCTCAAAAGATCGAGGCTGACTCGACTTTGAACCGCACACATAGTTATTGTCTTTATTTAATATACACTATATCAGCGACTAGTCTAAGCTTAATACCCGTTTTATAAAGCGTCATGTGCGTCGTGAGAATTGTTTTGGGGCCAACTCAGTAGTAGCTGCTCGTCGGCGTGGCTGTCTAGGTGTACATGTTCAGAAATAGCGGGTGAATATGGCAAACCCCCCAGCAGCGCGCCGCTGGAGCGCGACTGCTGCCGGCAAAGAGGACGCCGCGTAGGTGATTCACTCTCATCTGACATGGCACGTGTCACCGTGATGCGTGGTGACTGCCTACGCCGTCGGTCACGACTCCCCATTTCTTCCAGCCCTAGCGCACGGCCTAGAACCACATGTGGCGGTGCACGAATAATTGGAATAGCTGATGTCCGCGGCCTTGGTATATCTTCCTCTTGAGAATCCTGCAACATATTGCATGATGCTGCACGTTGGGCCGGTCGCTCAGACCCTCGGGACCCCATCGCCGCAGCATCTGATAACCGCCTTGTAGTTGGGGGTCGTATACATCCCGAACCCGCAGACAATGATGGTCTCCGTGACCCACAAGCACTAGGCGTCCTCGCCTGTATTTCTTGTGTCACCTCACTTTTTGTCATTCGTTTTCTTCTATAGTTCCGAAGAGAGTCACGTAGTGCGCGACTTCGTATACCGTACAGTATACCATTAACTGGTGGTGCGGCTGCCAATAAAGCTGCAGATATAGCAGTGACGGATTGCGGTGGAACAGCTATCGCCGGCCATATTAACACGCAATAATATGGAAAGTACAAAACGGCTAGAGAGCCTAGTGGTTGCAGTACTGCAGAGAGAGCTCTCCGGCGTGGTGGTGGTGGAGGAGAGAAGGGATTCCTCTGATGTGTGACTGTTACTTGTGCGGAGAGTGTAACTTCATATATTGCTGCTGCAATCCGATGTCTGTGATAGCGCGCTATGCGGAGTATTTTAAGACTGCATATAAGTATGAGCGCAGCGGGTAGCACCAGTGTTACCAGCGCGTATACGAGGCAGAAGCTCAGAGCAATGGGACCAGCGCTGCAATCAGGTGCACACCCACCGAGCCCCGTTCTAAAAGACAACGGTGGTTGGGCAGCCGCTAAAGGTGTGAGGAGAGCTGCAGTAGCCACCCAACCGCTCGCAACAGCGATCAACACCTGCAAATAAACAGAATGAACAGTCTCATAGATATTTTATAAGATTGAACGTAAGATTTAAGTTTCCGAAGTTTTGTGAGTCAATACCAAAGTTTTACCTTCTTAGCTGACACTATAGCAGCATAATGTAGTGGTGCAGCAATAGCGGCTGCCCTGTCAGCATGTAAACCGCAGACAGTCCACAACTGCAGCGGGTGTAACGCGTGGAGTAGCGCGCTACATGCGCAACCGCCGCCATTACCGCAGAGTGCTGCGCCGCTTGCAAGAGCACCCACAGCGCCAAGATGCATCAACAGCACTGATGATGCCGATGCTGGCTGAAAAGAAAGTAAAAATAATAAGGCAGCTGTTAATTTAGGAGCTTAGTTGGGTACGAGTATGAAATTAAATCGGCTCTACCCATATCTAAACAACCTGTAATTTGGTCGAGGCAATTCAATTATTTTGATTACCTGCAGAATTTTTTTTATAAGTACTTCATAGGTGGCAGATTTATCTAACTAAATGTAATTACGTCACATCACAGTTTATTTAATAGTCCTTTGTAATTCACCTTCACATTTCAATATGAAAAACTCTCTTTTTAAATATTCGTTTGCCTGTTTGATATTAAAAGGCTTCTACATGCTTTAAACTGAACGAGGTAAATTATAACGCTTTCATTTCGGGTCTCTTGTACAAATATTGAATTCATTCACTCGTAGCCTATACCGAATAAATATTTGTTTTAAAGAGCTGGATTAAACTCATGCTCATTGGACTTTTGATTTTGAGAGAGAGCTTTGATTGCTACTCCATTCTGAAGGTACTGCTTACGGTACGTGCCTTTAATAACTTTCAGATAATGTAAGCTTGCCATAAAAAATGGACGACTAGTACCCATATTTTTTTCATTTATCTATTTAAAAATATAGCAATAATTTTACACATGGGCAAACCTCTGGCATGCCTTAATATTAATACAATTACTCTGTACCATAAAATGATGAAATGTATTAGTTATCTATTTAAAATTCTTTCCACGTTATAATGAATGGTGGAAGGAATAGTACAACGGTACTGTTCATGTTTGAAAGAAATTTCTTCTAGCAGACTAGAGAAGTAAAACAACCTAATAAGTGCCAAAAATTTAAAAAATTGGGCAAATATATCTACAAAATTAATTTTCATATTCAACCTCAAAGGCACTCTTTGTTTCTTGCTTCGTACTTTACAGTCGCTACACCAGGAATTTCCTTTACTCAACTATTTCCTCGACTCTCCTAAAGAATCCCAGGATTTTCCTTTGAAATGAAAGTTTCCCATTTTATATAGAATTTTGGATTAAATTCAAATTAATTTCTTTGCTTAAAGATAAAAAGAAATCTAAAAATCTGTCTCACACCCATGTTGGCGAGTTACTAGCATCTATTTCGTCGGCTTGCTTTCAAACAAAAATTACCATATCAATCATAATTATTCTTAAATGTTTTTCGTAAATTATTAATTAAATGCTAAAGTTTATGTAGAAATTGAATGAAAATGATGAAAACTAAGTGACTCAAAGAAGTAATTACATCATGAATAAGAGGTTAATCTTAAAGCTTTAAAGACAGTAAACAACATTTATTAAGGTAAATTGTGAATAAATAAGTCTTATGTTGGACGGAAATGACGTCGGGAGAATATCCGGCGCTTCGGAGAAACTGAAACAGTACTTCCAGGAGCAACAAGTGTAAATGATAGAAACAGAAACAGCTTGTTGAGAATTATGTTGCACAATCTGTTCATAGATTCTCTTCTGTTGCTTTTGTGTATGAGGTCCCATCAAGACCCTCAAAGGGCCATCTCGAAGCCCGATGATGATGATGCAGATGGCCCTGGGCCTTTTAGGTCACCACCTCGACGTTAGAGACGGCATGCTGTTTACTTGGTTCGGTTAGCGTGTGGGACGCCGGCCGCGGGGCTGGTATCTGTGGTATTTCCGCCGTTTCAAAAGATGCCACCAAGACCTTCTTCTGGTAGAATCTCTCAAATCATTAAGATTATTATAAATATATCTACCCTAGAGCACACAGAATTATGTTTGCATAAGATCCGGCTAACAAAATATTTAGAGACACGTTGTTGTCTGTAGGTATGGTAAACAGTGTTGTTCTAGTTTACGCAAAATATTGAAACAACGTCACCAGCTGTTCATCGAGACACGACCACTGAGTGGACGTACACTTGTGGACTCGTCAAGGGCTCGTATAAAAATGTCCGCAGTTTGTAACCAAAGTTTAAGTTTGCATGATGTCTCATGAAGAATAAAATTGGTAACACAGTCTGGCGTTATGTAAATTCCACTACATACGGTACAACTTAAAAAAAGGAAACAAAATTAGGTCCTTAAACCATATTTATATTTTCTAAATATAATGAAGTCTGCTTTTGAATAAAATTTCAGCTTTCTGCGTGCCTTCTACATATTATAACATCTAATATGCCAAATTATACACTTCTTCGTGCATATAATGAGCTTAAAAAGAAGTGTAAAGTTTCCTGTTCAGATGGTAATATAATTATAGATAACATGTAAGTATACTTACAATGTAAAATTATCATATGGTAATGTTGGAGATGAAGCACGTGTTTTATAGTATTATTTGAATTTGTAAAACAGAAGTTATTCAATATTTTGGAAAACTTCAGACTTACTGGCATAAAGCTGCCACTTTAGTACTTATCCGAACTTAATAATTTGTTTATATAATACAAACTCCAAACAGATGGCACCAAATTCGTGACATTCTCACGCAATGCAAACAGTTACACTCTGTCGTATCAGGTTTTGGAATCGATTGAACTCGCCTCATAGCCGCCACAGATTAGAAGATATGTACTACGTACAGATAAGACACTCATTGAACAAAAACTAGATCGTAGGAGTTTGGGGGTTCATGCCATCAATCCGCCAGGGGCGCTAGTGAGCTACAGCTAGTGCAGCCCAGACTCACATTTTTACTTAACATCGATATCGATATCGATAAAATAGTGATGTGCGTGATGTCGATAGTTCAATCCATTTTTAGCTATTATTTATATTTTGTTTGGTACCTACTAGGAACTGAATGAAACAAGCGTTAATTTTTATTAACTCTATATTTTCTGCCCTTTTTGTATTTTTCAAATGCTAACTTCTGAATTTTATTGGAATTAACCCAAAATGTTGCATGTGATGATGTCAATGTCACGAGGCCTCTTAACTTGCCAGGTGCTCTCCGTCCTCTTGATCCATTACAGCTATCAAATAATTTATCGAAGAATTCAAAAGCATCTGCCATATTTCCAAGTCCTGCTCTCCAAGCTTCCATCCGTATGTTGTCCTATAAATAGAATATTGATATAAGAATGATTATTGTCTATTTTGATATCCTTCACATAAGTGTGATCAGTATCATCTGAAATATAACATTGCAGTAACAAAATTATAAGAATCAGTGCTTTAATTTGTGATAGCCAACAAATAGAAATTCTAAAAAGTATTAGTACAGGAAGTAGGTAGTGTTACGATGTGGTAACATTAGTGTGAAACAGTGTTTTAAAAGTTATCAAACCACTAACCTGGCATGTTCACGGGACTTTTTGATATTCCTGATGCGATTTCATCTTCTGTATTAGAGTGGGGCAAGCATTAGATATAGTCTTTTCTTGCCAATGCAATGAGATATTTTTGTTCAGTGTCTTGAACAAATCTTCCTTTTTATGAGTTGCTGCGATGTCAAATGCACAAGTCCTGGGTAATATGGTGCGAGCTGATTAAGCCACATTTGTTGTAGTGTTTCATTTCGAGGGAATTGAAACAATGTTTCATCGTACTTGGTCTTCCGACACGACGGAACACAACATTCAATGAACGGCATAGGTATTCAAAGTAAATCAAAAGTATTGCTAAAGGAACAAGCAGATGAAATCTAATGAGCGTACACTTCCTTCACTCAATCAACTTTTCCTATGTATTTTAGACTTTTCTTCGTATGAAAATGGTTTGAGATGTTTGAATATTTGCAAATATTTGCAACGGACTGACGTTATGTGACAGACGTAAATAGTGTCAGTGTAATTTGAAAACAATATGGCAGCCATGGCGGCAGCCAATGGCAGCTTAGCTAATTTGAAAACAATATGGCAGCCATAGCAGCCAATGGCAGCTTAGCTCACTAGCGGCCTCTGTAGGCGTTGCGTCATGGACCCCCAAACTCCTAACGCCGTAAAGTAATGTATGAAGTGTCAATGCCGTGATAGCCGCCGTAGCAGCGTAAAGTTGTCTTTCAGTTCAACTTTTCTCTTTGTCTCGATGGTGGTGGAACAAGTACCTTAAGAAAACCTTATTTACTAACCAAGCAATTGTATCCAAGAAGTCTTTAAGCAGGAATGTATATACTGTGTACAAGAAAATAGCCTTTATTAATATACTACACTCGGTCTACGTTTCTCTGCGTATTTCTCTGTCTACGACGGTCTACGACGTCTACGACGTTTATTTATGATTTGACACGTCTGATGTCACTAGTAAAAGAAGAGGCAAAGTAATTCAAGTGATGTAATGAATTAATTTTGCAGGGAGCGAAAACATAGATACAAATCTTCAGTGATGTTTAGTAGAAATAAAGTAATGGAGACGAGGAGTGAGTGGAGATAATTCCGCACTCGACTCTTTCCTACGTAACTCCAAATTGTAAGGTATTAATGAAGTATACCTACTTATTTGAACAGTTCATAGTAACTTTGGACATAATATATTCGCCACATTTTATCACTTGCTGTGAACGATTTACAAATACCTAAATTTTATACCTACATTATTATTAATAACTTGGCCCCAAGTTTATTCATAATGCCCCATATCCTCTTCAATTACTGAATTGTAATATTCCACTACTTTTAGGTTTTTGGGAAATTAGATGTCAGAAATAATCCATCAAGATGTGTTGTATCTTCACGTGTTGTGGGTGGATGGTAGATCTCATTCAGAGGTATGTGCTTATCTGTATCATAATCTCTGGTCGACTGAGTTGTAAGCAACAGTCGATCAGGGCATTGGAGTAAGGGAGAGGCGAGGTGTTATAATCAAATTTTATACATACAAATAGGAGAACACTATATCAATGGTCTAGAAAACCAATGCCAAATTTTGTACTTAGCACATTTATCTTCTAGATAGACCATCGTTATTATGAATGTGCACATTGTGATAGATGGTTGTTACACAATCACACTTGAACAGCTCAATGGATCTGGGTGGAATTTCACTAGGTGTACATAATGTTGGAGAGAAAATGGGGATATATTATACTTTTTATTATTACCACATAATATTACGAGTATATTTCTGTGGTGGTAACTATGAGGAGTAGCAAATTCAACACTGCCGCGTAGTTCTGCAAACTACGAAGAATTTATTGGGCATAAACACAAGGTTTTGCGAAACTAAAAGATTCACTATTTTAAAATGCATATAATTAATGAACAAAAACCTAACCATTAACTCATTATTGTACTATAATTTTCAGATTTTGGACCTTTGCGATGTCATGTTGCATAAGCTCGGCGGTGTGTTGTCTGTTGATAATTGCCGCCATGTCAGGTATCGCTTTAGGATACAACTACTCACTTGCTGAGTATATTGACTTGAAAGGTTTGTTCGTTTCTTGTCACCAGATCAGTATAATAATATATAGCTATATCAAAACAGCTTTGAATATTTAGAAAAGCTGATTCTCTTTTTTGCAATAAGCATAAAGTATAAATAATGTTAATTTTCTTTTCAGAGTCTAACGTATCCATATTCTTGAAACGTGGTATCTTCGATGATGAGATCTCAGATCTTCAGATGAGACGAAACGAAGCAGGTAATATGGTTTGATTTACGATTGCAATTTGAATTGCTTAGAATTAAGCTTCATAATCTAAATAACGAAGCAACTTCAAGCTAAGGCACTAATTCCATCACTGGTGATGAACGACCTTCATTGGCATCTCGCGTTTAAGGTAACTCGATCAAAAGGGAGTAAAAGTGGTAAAGTACGAGTATAATAATTAATGAGGTACCAAGTAGCAGATGTGAAGCTCCGAGGTTTGCAACTAGTAAATAGGTGAATTAAGCGAGGGGGATAGGCAAGTATTTGCAACAGTCGTTCAGGGCGGACGCAACAGTAGGTACATACCCAAATATCTAATCGCTGACGAGTGTGTCTACTTCTCCGGATTCTTCTGATCGCCAAGCGAGAATCGTTTGATAACAAGTCTAGTCGTTGCAACAGAACTAGTAAAGAGAGTCACACACACACACCGAGGCTCTGTAAACAAGCCATAATCTTCTTTACTTTTTTGATCGAGAAAATATTCGATAGTTTCTCGGCGTTACTATAAGTACCAAATAAGTTTTCTACAGAAATAAAAATATTTGCCAGTATCTACGGTTGGCTGTTTTAATGCCCTACCACAACTGTGATATAACCATATCATATTTTTCTACAATAATTAATTTGTTTGTTAGCGGGTTTACCTGGACTTAGATCAGGCTCTGAAAAAAGCGAAGAAGAAAGCACAACATTGAAATCAGGACGAAGGCTCGATGATTCTGTTTTCGAATCTGGAGATCAGAACAAATATGAAGGTTCCCTGATGAAGCTTACTGCTAAGCCTCCCTATGAACACTCCACAGCCGCACAAATAACAGAAGACGTTGAAATGCAATTGGTATCTTTTTCATACTGTAAACCTTTCAAGGAGCTTGAAAATTCTAAGGAGTCAATTTCTAAGAAGAAGTCCCCAGTCTCTAAGTCCATAACAGTTTTGTCCGTACAACCCTTTGCACTCAGATTTTAAAGACAGAAGTGTTATGGGCTTAGACGTTGGAGACTTGTTCTTGGATTGTAGTGACCCAAGTGGACAAGCCAACCTCACCTGTAAGCCGATGCACTTTTGCACACTTTCTTCTTAGGATCAATTCGGATCAGTCGCTTCATAAAAGCATTGTAAGCCAAACTAAGAAGAATAGAGAATTAAGCGGATTCCAGGCTCAAAGTGTAAACCTCAGATGCAACTTGGGATAACACTAAATGGCGATGATGATTGTTTAATATCATGAGATTGCAATTAAACCAACATAATAAATATAAATGAATAAAACTATATATCAAAATTTTATTGGTTTTCAGGCAGTAGGTAGTTATACCAAGGGCTCACTGGATGCACTTAAAGCAGTGCAGAGTGTGATTGACTCGAGAAGGGCGTATGCGCAAACTATACGGGGCCCTACACTTTCACCTGTGGTAAAATATTATGATCTGTCTTATTTTCACTTAGATTTATCGATTAGCCAGATCTGACAAGCCTCTGTCAGTTTCATTATCAGCCCAGGTAAATAAGAATGAGATTCAGTTTAAAAAAAAGGCGCTCTGGTTCTTAAGATGACGCCGCAGTTGGTACCTAACAATACATAAATGACTGTATGTGACTGTACGTGCAATTGCATTGTTAAAGCTGTTATTTGTTTTAATTTTTTTATTGTATTAATTTAAAAAAATTGTAAAAGAAACCTTGCGGATTTTTAGAACATGCAGCAACAAATTGATGTTTCTTACATGATTTTATAGCCTACAGTTTTTGAACATAGTACATACAAACAGGTACCTATACTTAATACCTGATCTATGTCCACAATAAAAAAAAATAATTTAAAAATTCAAAAACCCGACTGCCTAAAAACTTAAAAGTAAAAAACAAGCACTTAGATTGATGTCCGGTGGTCTAGAAACATAAGAACTGAACAGTCGGGATCCATTATTCGACAGCCCATCTAATTTTTCAATGGATCCCGACTGTTCAGTTCTTATGTTTCTAGACCACCGGACATCAATCTAAGTGCTTGTTTTTTACTTTTAAGTTTTTAGGCAGTCGGGTTTTTGAATTTTTAAATTATTTTTTTTTATTTTATACTTTTTAGTTGCTTATATCTCCGGTTCTACTAAACCGATTGTAATCAAACAAACGTAAGATTTTAAGTCTGACCAAGACCTTTTAAACAAATAAAACCGCATCGAAATTCGTTCAGCAGTTTTTGCGTCCATCGCATTCAAATGTTTGTGGCGCCAAAAATCCGCCATTTTGATTTTCTAGAAATTTTAATATACCTGGTCTCGATCACACAATCATGACGAATCAAACAACACCTTGTTTGTCAAAATCCGTCAAGCAGTTCAGGCTGTAGAGCGTGCAAAACAAATTTTCAAGATTTTCATTTTACCGCCAAAAATCCGCCATTTTGATTTTCTAGAAATTTTAATATACCCAGTGTCACTCACACAATCATGACGAATAAAATGATACCTCGCACGTCAAAATCCATCAAGCCGTTTAGGCTGTGGGCCGTGCCAAAGAAATGGACATACATACATACATACATACATACATACATACATACATACATAGTCTCGAAAAACATTACCCTCCTTTCTTCAGCAGTCGGGTAAAAAGAGTCACACTCACGTCTGTATTATTGGTGCCGTAGACTTAATTCACTTTGGCTTATTCACCCAGGGTAATTAAGTATACTACTTAGTAGACTTAATTCACCTGTTTCTATTTTTTTTCCATAGGTGATTTATGTATACCTACTGTTAAGTAAACTTAATTCACTTGAGCTAATTCTCCTTTGTGACTTAATTCACCTGCTTGCGTAGGTGATTATGATACCTATCCTCCTTTTAGCCATGAACCCGGCCTACCCTTTTTTTTAACATACTTTCTAATTTAGTCTTATTTTGCGCGGTGCATCCTTTAAGTTCCCTGTTTCCTTCACTTTGTGTAGCTTTTTGGGTTTTGGTGCGGAATTAGCTTGTTTGGTGCTTTTTGTTTGTTTAGTGGATTTTCAATTTATTTTTTTTGTTTTTCAAGCACATAATTACATTAGTTATACGAGAACAGGTTGTATTTTATTATTAAAATGTTAATATTTTAAACATTTTCCTTAATTTACCCGAGTGCATAAACTATACTGTGAAGAAAACACTGCGAATTAAGTCTGCTTACTACTAGACTGGATTACCCTAGGTGAATTAGTCCAGGTTAATTAAGTCTACTAAACGGTATACCTGAATCACCTACGCAAGCAGGTGAATTAAGTCTACTAAATAGTATACTTAATTACCCTGGGTGAATTAGCCAAAGTGAATTAAGTCTATGGCACCGTATTATTTGCAGACTTGCATCTATCAGATCAACTTCCTAGGAGAAATCGTGTAGAGATTGTGACGCTCTGCTACGTGACTGCACGTGACTGCCATTATTTACATTGATTTTTGTAAACTAGCGTGGCGTTTGATTTAGACATCACTTCGGAAGTATGAATACCGAGTACTCGATCCATATATAATAATATCCTAAATTTATTTTGTTCGTAGCCATCGATCAAAGAGTTCGCATTATACAATGAAGATCACATGCGGCAAAGTGGAATGGTACCAGCACGCAGGCGCATGATGTCAGATCCCAACACAAGCCCTTCATTAAGTCCTGCAAGACTTGCGGTTCCAAGCCCTAATATAGGCTCAGCCGCTAATTGGGTAGCTCCATTGAAAGATTTAGCATATGTGCCTTCATTTAAAAATTATGGACTCGAGCATGAATCAACAACTTTTCCTTCATCGATTGCATTCAACTCAGGACCCATTAGACCTACTCCAACCAGGTCGTCACTGGGATTGTTTCTAACAAAATACACTCCAATAACCCTGTTTAGTACAAGGCCTACATACGAAACTGAAATGACAGCTTATACTAAAAACCCAAAAGTACTCTCGTTTAAAGAGAAATTGATGGCGGAAAACGATAAGCCTCTTAGGTACGTAAGCTAAGAACAAAATCTTTTTTACATAAATATCACATGCACATGACATTTTCTCACATCATTAGGCGCTGACTCCTGTTTAAGTTCCATTATGAAGATTCAAGCTACGCTGCTTTTAAGCGGCAGATTACGGTCATTATAATTTACTAGTAAATATGTCAAAAAGTTGTGCAAAACAATAACTTGCTAATGCAATAAGTACCTATATCCATTTTAAATTAAAGCTGTATATCTGCAAGATGCGTACGCATCTACGAGCGATTATTCTGAGAAAATAACTAGCAACAAACATGAATGTTCCCAACAGTTAATAGATAATGTAGTTATTAGTTAACAGACGCTTACTAGGTGGTATCACTGCGATGTGCTAATTCAAAGTGAACTGCATTTTTTTATTTTCGGCTGATATTATATTTTATTCTTGCTTTCAGGCAACATAGACCTAAATCCGATGAAGAATACGATTATGATATAAAAGGACTTCCAGTTCGAAAACGTAGAAGTGTTAATTTCGAAGAACTTACGATTAGTAACGATTCATATAAACGTAATGAAATAGTTACGCAGACAATCGAGATCAGAGATACAAAAGAACCAAACCATGATATTATTTCAGATGAACTAGATATTTTAGCAAAAACTGAAAAACGTGGTAAAGTAAGAAATTCAAATAAACAAAATAATACCAAACATAAAAATAACACCCAATCAAATACGGAAAACCAACTTCATAAATCTGCAATAAAAACACTTTTCAAACAATATACAAATGGCACTATGTATCAAAATTTGTTTGGTCATATTATAACAAACTTACAATATATTAAAAAAAGGCTTTCTGAATCTTTTGTACATGCTAAATGTGCTGCTCCAAATGATAATATTGACATCAAAATAAGAGAAACTCTTTTTATGAATAAACTGGTTTCTAGCCAACGGAATATAAATTTGAATAGTACAGAAAACGATATTATGATCAATGATGAAAAAACATTTAATATCCATAGAAATTTCAGCGATGTTAAGCAAATGATCAAATCAACAGCAGCGTTTTTGGTAATAACGTGATCCATAACGTGAAAGCTAAACTGTATCGTTTATAACAATACCATTAGATGTTTGTAGTTTTGTGTAAGTGTTATGTTTGTAATGTGTTATAGAATAAAGTGTTAATAGCATAACTCATAGCAATATTTCATTAAGTTTAAATTGCCCACTGTTATTACTGGTGATATTTTCTACGAGAATTATATGAAATTCAGAGTGGAGGATTCCGAATTTGATAAGAATACCCATTAATTACAGGTAGTAGTTGACTCACCTTTAAGTTAATATAAAACAAGTGAAGTTAGTGAATTCACAAAATGCAATACGTTTCTGTTCCATTCGATAAACATAGTGGGTTCTAGTTCCAATACAATTGTTGTTTCACTAGCTCTATTAACAGTAAGACCGACACTGTGCAAACAGCAGTTATTTGTTCTACTCAACTAGCACTAACACGGGTAACGTTTTCACGAAAATATAAATGCATTTATGCAATTAAATTTCAACTCGTAGTCCAATAACATTTCTAATGAATCATTATTTGAAGGAGTTATACTTAATTGTATTCTTCATTCCTTTCCTAAAACAAAAACACAGCCTCTGCTTTCTTTGCTTGTAGCATTTTGGTGTACATAATATGTATACACTAAAATGCTACAGGCACTAGTGGACTGCATTATTGAGATTTCACTTTTAGCTTACCAGCAGGTTACGTGAAATCCAACTAATAAAAAAACTAAATTATCAAGCAAATATTCAACGTTTATTACTTATTCACGCATACCTCAACATGGGTGTTATTTTGTGAACAGGAAGTCCACTGAAGGGTACTTTTTCCACAAGCCTAAATATAAAGTGTTCTAAATACAATTAACAACCTTGTTTTATATTATAGACGCAATAGAAACTAGAATCATGGAACGGCAGGCTTTACATCAAAAATTATGGTTCATAAACCGATAGAAATGAAAATTTTATTTCACTATGGAACTCTTGATAATGGTTCTTAGAGACGGTGGAAGATGTTTATATCTATCTATCTATCTATGTCTATAAGCTTGAAACGCAGCCAGATGTAGAATATGTGCTCCTTAAGTTCGAACTACGTACCATAGTAGGTTTATGAAACTTTTTTTAAATTATGAATACGAAGATTTTCTAGAAAATTGAACTGGACGCTTCGAATGTCGATATGCCGAGGATTAATCAATGTGTACAACCATCGTATTGGATTTAACTATCTTAAAGTCACCAAACGTTACTATTAGATTCCTCATGCACTTACTTCATAAAAGAAAAATGCGCTACAAGATCTACGTTACTATGATATGGACGCTCAAAGGTTGTCAATTATAATAATAAGAGACATCAGCTGGTGATATAGATCTATAGTACTTTCACAAGTCTATAACCTGTATGCATTAAGGTAACCGAATTTCTGGACAAAAAGATTCATCCATGTGTAAGATGAATTGTGTATTAAAAATAAAAGTCGTTATCATAAAACTAGAATGCAATTTAGCAAAAATGACATCGAGGTGAGGCAGGAGCGACAGCAAACGACAGTAATTACCGGTTTATAGTGGCAGGAGCTTATCTAACCTACTTCAGGCGACGCTGTGCCTACGTCATGCCAATTGCCGTCTAAGAACTTTTATTTAAGGTGACTCGTTTACAATAATCTTATATTAAAACGAGTTAAATATGGGATGAGCGTCTAAAAGTATTAGTAAAATGCAATCTTATACTATATAATTCAAAGTCCTGACTGACCTAGAGACAACGCACAGCCTAAACCGCTGGTCGTAGAGACCTGAAATTTGCAGAATATGTGTGTTTTGATGCGTAGAGGTGTACTAAGAAAGGATTTTTTTAAATTCGAACCCTAAAGCCCTAAAAAGGGCTAAAAACGTGCTTTTGCTAGAACTCAAGAACGGCTGAACAGATTTTCATGATCTATGATTTTTTGGATTTGTCTCCGCCTCGAATAGCATATAACATAATTAAAAATATATTATTCATTCAGGAAATTTAGTAATAAAAAGAAAATTAGATGTTGCAAACGTTTTTATCGCCATCTATAATAGTTGTTATAGCAACAGGAACTAAAATTGACTTTGTCTAAATTTTCATAGAGTAATAAATATCCTTTACTACTTTTTCCTCAAAAGTAAATAGAATGTATTAATTTTTAGGGTTCTGTGCCTGATTAGGAAAAAAAACCTTATCTCTTCGTTATCCGTCTGTCTGTCTGTCAAGACCTCTTTCTTAAGAACACGTAGAGGCATCGAGTTGAATTAGATAAAAGGAATGTTGCGGATAATGCTTGGCATTACACGAAGCGTAATATCCAAACTGTGGTCTCACTATCGACTAATAGGTGGCTTGACCTACCATCTCCTGGCCTGCACTCATGGAGGACGGAGGTCGTTAAGTTACCTTAGGCGACGTTAGTGAGTCACCTACACCGGAATCGGAGAGTTTTAGGAAGCCGTAACTTATTTTTCATGCGGAAATCCCCACGAATCTCTCCCCTCTTCTGGCCAGTAGGGACGTAATATCGGACTTGACCGACTAAAGTCGAACTCCATCTTGGGTCTACAGACGCCGAAGCTTAAGGCAATCCTTGACCCTGAGCTATCCAAGGCTTACTGATGGGTATGGCTGTTTTCGTGAGTTCCTGCATAGCGTAGGCAGGGTGCTGACGTTTGAATGCCACCATTGCCGGGGCTGATCCGTGGGCACACCACCTCTTCATACACTGGTAGAGTCTCCAGAGTGGACAGAGTGGCGCCATGTCCTAGAAGCAGACGTCGGTGGGGTAAGCCTCATGGTGAGGTCCCTGGTGCTGACCATGGTCACCAAGATAGTATGTGGAACGCCACCGCTTTTTTGCGAGGCAGTAATGCGCGCAGAAGTGGTGGTGGAAAAGCTACGGGAGAGGTCTAGCACTCCCCCGTGCCGATGAAGGCGCACCGGGCGGCGTAGTTCACAGAACCATCTCCTTCCTCCATGAGTGCGGGCCTAGGGTGACGGTCGAGGCTAACCGTCACCCTAACAGAAGCAGACCCAGGGTGGCAGGGTGTTATATTTCCACGCGCGCTTTTTTTAGAGATGGGGGATTTGGATTTCTAACAACACGTCGAGGTCGCCAGTGCTGGTGGCCGGAACCGGTTGGGGTTTCTGGGATATCCTTTCTAGGACACACCAGATTCCTCGATCACACAGGCATTGGTAGGACTCCGACATACCAACCTCTCCGTTGGCTCCGTTGAGGTGAAGCCCGACGGGGTTTTTGCGCACGAAAAAAAAGGGGTATTTCCCTTTGGGCTAGAATCCAGATATTTTGCAGAAAGTAAAATCTTATAGCATAAGTACAGGGAAAAGTCCGGAAAGCATAAATATTACCTACTTCACCAAAAAAAAAATGTATGTCTGTCATTCAAGACAAGATGCACGGCAAGAAAGTTAAGTTCGCCCCCTTTATTGTCGTGCGGAAATCCCCCTCAACCCAAATTTGTACGGAACCCTGCGTGCACGAGCCTAATTCGCACTTGACCAGTATTTATTAGTATATCCTCTTTCTTTACTTTCATGAACTTCTTGAATGTTAAATCAGGTTGTCAAATGTCAATATCTGTAGCAAGATTTTAATAATAAAAAAATCAGATTTTCGGAAATAAATAATGTTCACTATTATACCTATTATACAATTTGAAATAGTGCATCGAATGTGAAAGTGCAATGCAACTATGATGAAAGGTTTTTTCAAAGGGCCTCTTCCGAGTCACACATACTCTAGCCAGAGCAGCTATCTATCTAATCCCCATAAAATCTAGAAGACAATGAAAAAGGATAATGATGGTAAATAAACGGGCTTTGGCCGCGATGCATGGCACTGTACTTTGAAGGGTTTGATAGAACTTGAGATAAAATGAATACGTTTAGCTGCAGCCACTGATTGCGAAGGAATAGACATTGAAAGTTAGTACGGGCAGTCCCTCAGCTTACTAAAAAGACTTGGTGGCGATAGCCAACATTCACGCGGGCGGAGCCGCGCGCGGGTACGCTAGTAGGATATAAAGTTTGTGAACGAGAATAAAGTATGACTTCTGTCATATAGTGCGATATCTACACATATCACATGGCGATAGAATTGAGTTAAAATACAATAATTATAATTGCTCCAGTGCACATTTTTTTAATGCAGAATTATTAGTTTTAGTTTCTTTTTTACGGACAATCTCGGTGCACTGCAGGCTTACACGATATGATTTATTCGTAATCTTTATTATCATGGCGAAGTTTCTTTTCTGATTGACTTCTGTCTGATGAATGATCGAAAAAAGTTGGTTAAATGAATTTCCGTTCTGTTATTTTTCCAGGATAAAGAGTAACTCACGAAATAATCCAGGATTCAAACTTTTTCTGTTCCGAATTTTATATATAAATACGAACAGCCATCTTATAGCGAAGAGAAGTAACAAACATGTTAACTCACCCTTACCCACATAATTGATATAAACTTTAATTTACAAAGAACGCAGCATTTTTTGAGGGATTACTGATATGTAACTAGTAGGGATAAGCTGCCGCTCAGAAGTGCAAATGTACGCCCCAATAACGTAAAATAGGTAGGTACATGAGCTTTTAGTCCGAACGTAATTAACTTTTTAAATGTCGGAAAGTTCGATAATTTTTCATATAATTCGTTTACAGACTCAAAATGACTTCCTTTGAACTAAATGATTTGCTTATACTTGAAGTAATCCAGTCATATCGTCAATGGATTTCTGTTTTTTTTGTTCTTTATTTTTATTCGAGGAAGTTACGACGGACTGTGTAGTAACTTTGTCAATTCGTTAGCTTTTTTTAAAAAAATATTACACCTATATAGTTAAAATTACCTAAAATTAGAAAGAAAATACTTTGATTAAACCAAATCGGGGGTTTAACATGCGTTATGTAATTGAATTAATAGCATTATGTAATACAATTTTTAAGCCATGCTTTAAACAAGCCTTATTAACTAAAGATCATAGGTCCTAATACCAAGGTCTCTAAATCTCTGTATCTATCCGTAATAAGGGTAGCAGGTATAAGTAAGAAAGGCTGCTACTATTTCGCACAGCGACACATAAGTCGGGCCAAGTGCTGACATTCCCAAGTGGCTAGATGCTGCACAGGTAGGGCAAGTGGCGAGATGACGGAGATACAACACGTGAGCAGCTTATCGTTAGTTTCAGAACGTTTTGCAGTATAAAACAATGTAGCTATCATTCTGTCGGTATTCCAGTTTGAATTTTAAAATTTCATTTGCTGTAATTTAATTTCAAGGTCTTTTTAAGGCTCTAAGCGAGTGTCTTGTTGAGGCACCAATATGATTTCAGAAAGCAGTGCGCTTATTGAACGCAAACAGTAGATTGATGACTGAATTGCCGTCAATTTAAGCGCTGGTAATTAATCAGAAATTTTACTTAATTTCTGATTAATTACAAAAAAAATCATGGCTTTTTTATTATACATAACATATATACCCTCATATGCATTTATTTAAAACCTGTTATTTTAATATTACAGACAGAAACTTCGATTTTATTTATTTGGTGTAGTTTTTGAGTTTATACGTGAAATAAAATGTTTAAAATCTTGGAACTCTTTCATAATATATTTCCAGTTTCCTGGTAACTACGTTGCAGGAGTTAGTAGTACTTGGACGGATAATCTGCAGTCGGTTTTTCGCTCCAGTTACAAACTCTACGACAGAGACTTTGTTACAAAGCCGCTTTGTCTCAGTAATACACGCAATGCCAGCTTAATAAATAAAGCTTTCGCTGCTTATGTATTATTTTTACACTATTGTTTTTTTAATAAACGCAGTTTTCTATGTATTGTTTGAGTATGTTTCTTTTTATCTATGCTATTGTAAATGCATTTGCCATTATCATCACAGCGTTAGTTACAGTTGAAACTAGAGCTTGTACCAGCACTTTGGAGTAATTCTTTCCCTTGTTTTGACTTTATATTATATAGGGCTTAAAAATACCCTAACGCAATTTCAAACTGCATCGATATTAGGGCAGGTTTTCACATAAAGTATGGAGCTATAATCTGTTTTACTGGGTGAACACCAATCTATCTTTTACGTCCGATCTTTAATCCCGGGTTTCATTTAAGACTTGCACTTTGAGGTCGGTTATAACATAATCGTTGATCATTACGACACTCATTTGTACTGTGATTATGGTGATCCTAATCGATTTTTTCACTAAGTATAATGGTTCATTCGCATACCTACTTTCATCGCCCATCGTTCACTATCATTCGCTTGAACTTATATACCTACTTATATAATAAATCTGTAGAAGTGTAAATTCTGTACATTGAAAATATCAAAAAAATAAGTAGCAGGGGGTGTTACTAGACCGACACCGAACCCAAATATGTGATTAAAAAAAAATTTTGTCTGTCTGTCTGTCTGTCTGTCTGTCTGTTTGTTCAGGCATCACGCAAAAACTACCGGTTCGATTACGATGAAACTTGGTATAATTATTCTTCAATATCCTGGGCAGCACACTGGGTACTTTTTATCCCGGAAAAGTATCTACATACAATAAAAAACAAACTTAATTTTGCGGTTCGATTCCTAGACCCGATTACTGTACCAACCGCAAATAATAAGTTTGTTGTAGGTTACGTCACCCGCGGTGGAGTTCACTAGACGCTGCTGCCGGCGGTCAATCTGGCCAGGGTGGGAGTGGCCCTCTAGAGGGCTGCTCCGAGGCTCTCCATGTGTCTCTTTGACTAGCAGAGGGTACAGTGGGAAGCAAGCGGGGGGTAAGCTGATTGCTGAGAGCCACCTGTCACCCTACACCCAACCGTCGGTGAAGTGGCGCGATTCTCGGGGGGTCAAGGGGGCCATCTTAAAACCGTAGATGGTCCAGGGTCAACTGGGGAGCGCGGGATATGCTCTAAGCAATCTTACAACTGAAGACTTGAGACGGCATGCGGTTTTCGAGTCAGCTCGGACCTCATAAAAACCGCACGCCGCCGTCTCAAGCTTCACGCACGCTATCAGCCATCAGGAGTAGTTAAGTCTGAACTTATCCGAAGGAACTTCCGCACGAAAAAAGGAATTTGAAACGGAATTCGAAATCCACGCGGGCGGAGCCGCGGGCAACAGCTAGTCCATAATAAAAGTTTCTACCTTACTATATTTTATTCTAGAAGCGTCACTCTGTGAATGTTAAAAACGTCACGAGTTACCCTTCCACGCACGTGACTCGAAACGGTATGTCGTGTTTCCGTAATAAATCCGCCCTAGAATGTATTTACGTATTACTTTCAATCAAAGATACCTAATTGAAAAAAGAAGCCTTGAAAAGAAAAAAAACATGGATTACGTGCCTCTATAAAATAAATTCTCAGGAGTTAGCTGCTGGAAAGCAGCAATGGCGTAATGGTTAAGGCGTTGGACGTGCAATTAGAAGGTTGAGGATTTGAGGTTAAGAAAGAACACTGCCAAGCACAGCATCTACGTGATGCAACTCCTAGTACAACAGCGTCTATTATCAACATCACAGTATTGAGACCCATTTGCATTTAAGACCTTCACCTCAGAGCCCAGTGTTCGTTATTTGCCTTTTTATCCTTCATTTGGTCTTCAGTATTTCTGGTAGTGGAACCTCGACAAGACATCGTAAAAACGACATCATCTTATCAGTACTTTTTATCGTCTTATGTGACTTTCTAGGTGAGTCGTTATTCAACTTTGCCACATGCATAACCAGGTAGGTAAGAGTTTTTCGTTACGGTTGTAGTTTAAAGAAAATAAAGAAAGAAAGAAAACTGTCTTTATTGTTCATTATTTTAGGGTTATATCACTATGGTTTGTACCACATGTATGACGTCACGAAACTAGTGGCCTCCTTTTCAAACGATGTCACACTTGTTGACTTCCTCACGACTCCTAACATGTTTGCGACGTACATGCGACGTAATATAGTATGGGTTTTCGTATAGGTACGTAAGGTAACGTTGGGTAACGTCATTTTGAGTATCAGTTTAAATACAGTGAAAAGAGCTACCTGGGCCTGTCCCGGTTAGCTCACATTTAAGTCTAAATTTTTATAGTTTTATCGTAAGTGTTAAACATAGAAAAGCTAGTTCTATAAATAAAATGTCCTTTATACCACCTTCATCAGTGTGAAAATAGTTCTTATTATGTAGAAATAAATAAAGACAAATATTAAAAAATCGTTTTAGTTTTTATAAATTCCGGATTAAAAACTAAAATGGTACAGCCATGCCTCTAGTAAGGTTAGTTCTATATTCTGCTGAAATAAAATAGTAAAAAAAATTGTGCCTGTAAAAACAATTTTGGTTGGTTTTAATCATTTATGTTAACAAAGGTCAATGAAACCTGTAAAAGTATACAAAAATAAATTAAAATGTTGGATGAGCCCGTATCCTAGGAGCTCCAGTATTTTGTCAAACTCATTTAACTTTACGCGGTATTATTTTAATTAAGACTTGTTTCGAGATATTTTTTACGGTCACTTATTTTTTTTTGTTTCCGTTACAGTTTATTATTATATACTTACCAAAAGGTAAGTTTGAATGTTTATCCAAAAAGAACATCAAGTGCGATATGGAATAAGTGAATAAATAACATAGGTAAACTTTGCCTGCTCCTTAGGCGTGTCTTTAACTGTTACCTATTCATTTAGAAGAAATTGATTAAATAAAAGATTCTAGAAGAAAAGACGCCCTTGGTGCACCTCCATAGGCCACGCTTCCCATGTGCTGCTTGTTTGCCACGAAAAATCGCAACATAATTTACATCCCCAACTCCAGCTACGCATAGGGAATAAGGCTTTTAGTACTTAGGTATCTCCAGAGACGAAGAATACTAAGTGACACTATGTAATCGACACGACACTGATTGATTTTGCACTCCGCTATATTTGAATATTGGGATGTTCGAATACAGCAGAGGCAAACTGTATAAAAGGCATAGGTACCTATGTCGTTATCAGTAAAGTTTTATATTCTCGTAGAAATTTTACATAGCTCAAATAAACACAATGTTTATTTGAGCTCTGGGGCGTAGCGGCAGAGCATTCGAATACTCATTAAAAAAATATGTAATGCATATTCTATACACAAAGCGCTATCTAGCCCCAAGGTAGGAATAGCATAACTAGCTTGTGATATAGATTCTAAAATATATTTACAAAAACAGGCGTTAATCGAACCTGTGATGTCTGACTTAGCAGTCATAAGACATAGGATCGAATTATGCTAAACAAGCTGCCACCACACTGCTACCCACGACTCCACCCTTAACCTTTTGAAAAGGATTTCAGACAGAGGAATAATATTGTTTCATTTGTAATATTTGAATGAAGAACTGTCTAAAAGCAAAAAAAATATTTGAGTATAATAAATACATTCTTGATATAAAATACTGAGACCATAATCCCCAATTTGGCGTACAAATAGATATTATGTACAGGAATCCCATTAAGATGTACAGCATATCACCCGCCCTAATTGGATGTATCTCATGTAAGATTTTATTATATTTCTGTCAATACAAGAATTATTACAATCGGGAGATAATTCGAGATAGTCGTATCACAAAATTCAAACGTAATGTAAAATTTAGTTAAGTATATAATTTCAATGATCAATTAGTGATCCCAATCCCTTCCAATGTCAGTTGCATCTAAATAAGTTCGGGCTCTTCCTCCTCCTGTTCCTCTGGACTGATTTTCTTAGCCACTGCGAGAGGAAAACCAGCGTCAGAACTCTGTCTGTTGATCAGGCGGTATACAGGCCAGCAGGTGAGGACATGGTTAAAATTAGGCTTCCTAGTTTTTTTTATACTACGTAGGCGGCTCATTTAATGAGAAGGGGAGTGCTTAGAAAGGGGTGAAGAGGCTAGGAAGGGTTGGGGGAAGGAGGCGCACAGTGAGCTCTGGCTACCCTACTGGCGGAAACGAAACACGATGGTTATTAGGTATGGCCGCAGTTTTCTGTAGGGTGAAGGTACTACCCCAGTTGGACTGCTCAGTTCAGACGGGAGATACCGTCGTCTCCTACCTCCATTTGTCCCATATTAACATACTAAGAAACAACAGAGCAAGTTAGAATAATTAATAATAAAATACCATCACAAACGATAACGAAATTCAATTTATTTTATTTTTAATCGACTTTAATAAGAAAGAGGTACTCGTCTCTACTTAAATTATTCTAAGCATTTTTTCGTGTTAAACAGGCTTCGGCTGAGTATCCAGCCTGTACCTATTTAATGTAGGTAGGTACCTACTAAATTATATTTGTTATTGACTAGAAATTGATGTAAAATGAGAGGACTCTTGAAAGTAAAGCTCTCAAAGGTCGTCTCATTATACAACAATTGCAACGAAAATTAAAAGGTATATAATTTCACTACTTTCAAATCGACAAAAACACATCTGCAGGTATGTCACTTTCTTTTCTAGAGTGAATTTTCTGGTGACTGAACTACATCGTACGTCGTCGGAGTTATTTACCGAAATTCTGATGGACAAAAAGGTATGTCCTTTTGAACCAACGAGAAAATTGGATACCTATTAGGTAAGCGAAGATTAGTTAGAACTGTTATGGTTATGCAGGGAAAATTTTTAACTTTCAACTTACTACAGTAACAATTTTAAAGCGGATTTATGCACATAACAGTAGGTAACGGTAGGTAATAACAACCGAAACATCAACATAAATAACACGAGCATACCTACTGCCGAAATTCGACTGAATTCGAGCGTCCGCTCCGACAGAATTAATTATTTCAACCTGGAGCGATGCGGCGACTGTTGGGTTTGATAACCTATATTATTTTGTTATACTTAGTTGTGTAATTGATACAATGACAATAAAACCACTTGGCCGCGCATACATTACACCAATACACGCCAAAACATGAGAAGAATCTATGTAGCAATCTCAAGATGTCCATTATCTTATTTCGGACCAAGTGTCGGAACTCTGCGGACGAAACACGACTGTGTGGATATTAATTGATTAAAAATTCACCGCGAATATCAAAAACAAATGCATGCTTTCATATTGCTGGATCCAAAGCCACTATCATAATAGAGTTCCAATATGTGGTTAAAATTATAAACCACCAATATAATTGTAATAGACTATTAAGAAAGGATGATAAAGGAGCAGAATAGTAAATTAGTATGTGAACCACTCTTGGGTGGTTTAATTATACGTAAATGATTTTCTCTCAATGGATTGCCGTTGGACTGTATACATTTGTTTTTTCCATACTGAGTGGATTACGGGAAATAATACCTAATTTACCATAGTCACCGTGAATGCATAGTTCATCTAGTGGGTGAGTGGACTATTATAGGTAATAGAAGTTAACAATTAAGTAGAATGTTATTATTCACGAGAACTTTGAAGTCGACAATATAAAGCTCATTGAATGGTTTTATCACACTTATCAAGCTAAGCCAAGATATTTGCGCTTTGGCACACAATTTAATTAATTCCAAGAAATTAATTAAAAGTTTCTCAGATTGGCTCAGTGCAAAGTCGTGTAAGATAATACGAATAAAATTACTGTAGCGGTACATATTGTTGTTCCAAATGATTCCGTGGCGCTTTTCATGTTGGACTTAACACCGCTGTGTGGATATTAATTAATTAAAAGTTCTTATTCGTCGCGAATATCACAAAAAATACCTTTTTGTGCTGTGATATGGCATTTGAAGGCATTTAAAATACCTAGCGTGCTATTTTTCATCAGTTATCATTTTTTTTTAAATTTTGTTTCGTATCGCTTTTCATGTTATTTTGTGTGTGTATATGTTTAAGGGTTAAGATTAAACATAAACATTGTAACAGTAACGACATATTGTGACATGCATGCGGCTGGTTACAGACTGTCGTTGATCTTAGCAATACTAACAATATAGAGTATATCTCACGACATGATTTTTTAACATGGCAAGAGACTCATAACTCACATTTTGACTGTGTAGCTTCCCCTGCGTTGCGTAAATAAACGGAAGCAACGGAAGGTGCGTTTTTGTCTTATCAACATTAACATAGCCTAAACCGCCACACGTATTATACAACTGTTTTAAGTATTACAATGTGCTTAAACCCATCTTGGTATAATTTTGACTATTTTTATTTTTAATCGTAAATTATTCTATGATTATGATGGTGATGTGATGACTATCAGCTTTATACGCAAACATCACAATTTTTTTCGTCGTTTTTTTTTCGTTTTTTTTTTCTTTTTTAATTTTTTTTTGGAGGGTGGTACCAACATTGTCAGCTACCTTCTAAATAGCCCATTTTAACATTCTTGGGGATTAATGCCTTCCAAGAACAAAAAGGCCACATTATTATTTTGATTACGAAGAAAAACTCCAGCTCAAACAACACTCCAGTAAAATATTACTTTACCGTTGATTTAGATGACAGATTAAAATTGAACTGTCTAAAATTATTTTTCGAAATAATTAAACTTTCTGTTCTTGCCAGATTTTTGAACAAAGGTAAAATAAGAAAGTAATTTATGTTATAACTACATTGTAAAGGGTTTAAGGATTCAAACAAAATGAATGAAGTGGTTCAAATTTAGTGACCTGATCCGCGTATAAACTATATAGGTACCTAAACATTTATTACGCACTAGCTATGCCCGCGTCTTCATCCGCGTGGATTTAAAATTTCAAGAATTTAATTTTTGTTATTGTTTCTCACACGCTTTACTTGCCTTGTGGAATTCAAAAGTTTCTCTTTGTTGCCTAAATCAATAAAAGTAAATATTTGAATTTAATTTAATTGAAAAGGTCAATAGGTATGTTGTGTAACGTTACATTTACGAAAAATCTATCCTTTAGTTTAGGAATTTAGTCATAAATTCAGATAATGCTGATAAAATAAATCTGGTAGGATGGTAATGCATTACACTCCCCAAATACCTATTCAAAATTTTAGAGAAGGGAAAATAGGTACCTACATAGCAGGAACATTCAAAACAATTCTATATCTGCGTCCTAAGAAAAATCACGAAAACTATAGCTTGTCTATTTAGTCGTGAAAAGAATGTTTGAGGAACTAACATTAAACATGTGAGTGGCAACACCAAACATAAGTACGTCAGTTGTCAACACTATCGTCTAATTATAGTTTTCTTCTCTTATTTTTAATTGTTTTCATTATGAGACCAAACTACGCATAAAAGGTTGAGAAATGAGTAAAGGAAATCAGAGTGGTGCGTGGGAAGTGATTTTCAAAGTTTTCCAGCAATGAATCACGGATTACTAAGTTGGACAATTTTATGGGATTTGGAGGACGTTAATGAGCGAACAGCATCTTTGATGGGTATGTAATCATGTTATTATTTGTTTTGAATCTATCTAAACTTACAAATTTACTGAATTTACGATTTGAAGGCAAAAAAGGCATTGTTTACATTGCAAATTTTTAGGTTAGATTAAAAACTGTCAGTAGGTCATTTTTATAGTGCGATCAAAATTTTTGATATGATGGTACAACTCGTTCAATCTGTATCAATTTTTTATTTGAATTAATTAATAACTTGTTGCCATTCAGTAATTAATTATTAAATTATTATTTTTACTTTTTACAGGAAAATCAGAGTATAGTTCTGCCGTGCATATTATAACCGCCGTATCCAACATTTTTCACGAAATTGAGTTAGTTACATATTCGGAATCGCCGTATCGAGATCTATAACTTTGTCTTTGATGGTTTATTAGAAAAATGCTTCTATCATACATTTTAGATTTTTATAAGCGCAGTAACTTAAAAAATAAATAATAGTTTCCTTAATATTTTAGCCGCAAGTGCCGGATACTGCAGTAGTCTTCTAAAGCCCCAGCATATTAATCATGTAGTACTTAACATTACCGCGCTATCTGTTAACGCTGCTCTGATACGAATGAATTCTGTATATAGAGGAAACTTTTTCCTTGACATAAGTGCTTTAATCACCACTTGCGGCGATTATAATAAGGAAAGTGTATTAATTTGTTTCCATTCATTATCGCCGTATTTGCATATACGGCGCTTATTATAAGATATTGATAAAAATAAACGGGTTATTTTATTCTGCTTGAATGATAACTGCGTATTACCACGGTAATAATAAGGCAGCTTTGTTTTTAAATAAATAGTATCAGTCATATACGGCTCTTATGGCAAGGTATTCGAAACAAACGTTTGTGTTATACCGCGTATTTGTGTAAAATAACATGTGGAGAGAGAGTCCGGGTTGTCTCCGTACGACCTTGTTTCGTTCAGTTCACGTTGTTGTGTGCCGTGAATTTAGCGGAATTGGCGGTGAACCATTTTTTCGTAAGTATACTTGTACATGTACAATTATAATAATTTAAAGTATACATTTACAATTATAATAATTTAAAGGCATATTTATTTTGTTGTACATGTTGTAGGTTAGTGCTGCATTTCGATCGATCATTTTTCGTGACCTGGGACCCACTAATGAGTCAAAGTAATTCGATCAATCGCGATCGACTCAAACTATTATAGGTATTAACATGATTGTAACATCAATACAGTCTGGGTGCCTGTAGTTGTGCTGTTATTAGTCTGAAATTCTCTGAATTCCGCTATTTCTTATTGAGATAATTGATGTAGAATTGCAATTTCTTTTCATACTCACTTTTACTTAAAACGGTATTCTCGAACGCAATTTTGAATGAGATGCTATTGCGATTAAATAAAAAAAATAGCAAAATGAGCCCTCTGATCATAAGCGCAGTCATACAATGAAGCTCAAGTTTTGTTGCTATTTATGTTGTGTTCAAAATAAAATTTACGTTTTATTTTACGTGAGTATTTTCTTGATGCTGGTAATAATGTGGGCTTCTTCTTCTGGTGCTACACGTAGTAAGATAATTACTGACAATAAAAACAAACCACCAACCCAGCAGCAAAAACAAGGATTCTACTATAATACTGCAACCGATAATACCTAAGACAGATATAGTCACACAGCTTAAACCTACTAATATTAATGAATTATGGAGCCAAACATTGGATTTTAATGACCATGGCGTTGTATTCGATTGTCATAAAGAATACGAAAATTCATTGAAACAATATTTACACACTTATTACCTTTCACAAAATTAAACTTGTCATTTAATTTTCACGATAATAATGAGTCAAACATGAACACTCATTGTTATCGTGAAAATTTTGGTTCAATGAATTTTCGTATTCTTTATGGTTATCAAATACAACGCCATGGTCATTAAAATCCAATGTTCGGCTCCATAATTCATTAATGTTAGTGAGTTTAGGCTTTGTGACTATATCTGGCTTAGGTATTATCGGTTGCTGTATTATAGTAGAATCCTTGTTTTTGCTGCTGGGTTGGTGATCTGTTGTTATTGCCAGAGCAATTATCTTACTACGTCTAGCACCAGGAAAATAAGCCCACATTATTACCTGCATCAAGAAAATACTCACGTAAAATAAAATATAAATTTAATTTTGAACACAAAATAATTAGCAACAAAAGGTGAGCTTCGTTGTATGACTGCGCTTATGATCAGAGTGCTCATTCCGCTGTTTGATGTAATCGTAATATCATCTCATTCAAATTTGCGTTCGAGAATACAATTTTGAGTAAAAGTGAGTATGAAAGTGAATTACAAATCTACTTCGATTATCTTAGTAAGAAATAGCGGAATTCAGAGAATTTCAGACTAATAATAAAAGATTAAGTCGTTGATTATAATTTTAAAATATACGAACTAATTTTGTTAAAGTTAAATAAATACTGTTATAATACATACACAATAACTATTGTTTTATTTTTATTCGTACCTTATTTACAGATATAATATTAATATAATATGCAATTAGTTTTTCCATATTTAACAGCCTGCTTGTCGTTAATCTTGCACTCGGTGCCGTAACACACAAATATTTTTACCATGAGTTTCTTACCATAAGAGCCCTAAGTGACAAAGTTACAACGGTTATACTAAGTTACTTAAACTATACTTTATCTTTGATTCGCTGTCGAAAACGCAATAAAAGAAGTTCCATGGAATAAGCGCTCTATCTGTGTTACTTAAAGCGCTTATTCTAAGTGTTAGTTTTAAATGATACGCAGATTTCCTTACTATATCATATATTTACATCTTTTTTTATAAAAATCTATGACTTGGAATTCTTTTATAACTATTAATATAAAGTACAACCTTTTAACCAATCTACAAATTCATCAGATTTTAAAAAACATAATTTATATGTGTGTAATCATAAAAATAATTTTTGAAACTTTAAGCGCCATTTTCTCGAAATTGACTCTCATGCACTTAACGCTCTTATCTTTAGCACGGCAGAGTTGGCGGATAGTTAACGAAGGTTTTAAGAATGATGGAAAGTTTGAAACTCCTGGGATACACATGAAAGGTCGGCCGAAGAAAGAAATGGATAACTTTAATATTTCTGGTGACAGTGGTGACTGTACTGCTGAAAGTGGCGATGAAACGCATTTCAATATTTAATATTTAAAATCCGGAGTGATTATTCTCTGTAACTGATTGAATTTATTAAATGATTAAGTTTGAGTTTCAACTAACTTTATTCTGGATCTGGTTCAATAACTTTATTCTAGATCTGGTTCAAAACTTTATACTGCACCTGGTTTAATAAATAAAACAGAAACAATATTATGACTACATAATGTGTTTTATTTTATTAACTCATTTTACTAGGAACGAACTTCTAGTATCAAGATCATTTTAGTCGCACTATATAGGGTTGCTACATGAAGTTCAGCAGCGCCCTCATTTAATTTCACGACTTTATAGACAAGCTACAAATGCAGATTATTAGTCGATTCAACAAAGTAATAAATATAAATCTACTGGTTACTTCAGCACATAACCTCCGGCTCTGCGCGAAATTCAGTGCTCTCGTGGGAGCGATGCATTCTCCGAAATGGATAGTGCTAAGTCTTGTGGAACCAATAATGTGCATTAACACGTAATTTGCGCAACGTCCACAAACTATTAAGTGACAATATAGCCATGTGTATTAAAATGTATATAAAAATATACATTTTGCAGTTCTACTTTTTGAGTATTTCTTACGTTTGGGTACAGGCCGAGTTATTTATCGCTGATGTACCTTAATACTTATTCATCCTTTTAATAAACACTCTCTTATCTTAATGCCTAAAATATACTACAACTACAAACTTACACCAAGCCCAAGTATTCAGCTCAGCTCAGGAAACGTTAATAGAGAAATACTCCAAGTACCCCTTACTGGTGGAGATTTTATAGCAGTAGGGATACATTATATATGGCATAGGAGAGAATTAAATACTATTATGTGAGACCTTGTTTCTGACATTCATCATTGATTTATTTGATTTGTCATTCGCCGTTGTTTGACTATACTTAAAACGTAAGTACGATACTTAAAACTTAAGTAGGTACATAAGTACATAAGTATTTTGAGAATACTTAAAACATAAGTACATAAGTACTTATTTAATTCATATCGTGTCAATACTTTTTGTGTATAAACAGAATACCACTGATATATAAAAGGCGTGTTCGAGATACTAAACATTTAAATTCAAACATATAAGTACAATTCATGTTCTTTATTCTGAAGTATGACAACTCCATTATCCCTACGTTAAATGAATATCCGGGATGCTGGGGTTATGTGAAAAAGTACCTTGAAGTTAATATTACGTATCTAACTAAAAGAAAATAAGTTAAAGTAAAACACGTGGCTGGGAAATTGAGCGTACCTAATGTATTCGCCGTTTTCTAACATAATATACAAAAGTTCTCGTCTATAAACTTTGTAATAAGTAAGTCACGTAGGTACTAGAAATATATACACAAAGGAACCTTAATTCAAGATAGCATTCTTGGATAGAACTTGATTGCACCAAGTGGGGACCTACATAATAAGATGAAATTGTGTAGGTACATACGAAACAACGTCACGTTTCAACAAATCGTTTTCAAATCTTGATTAAAACCACACTTGATGAAATTGTTTACAATCTTTAAATGTAAGTAGGTAAATAATCTAAAGAATGACATTAATTTGATTAAATACTAGCTCTTCTTTATTCTGATTCAAAGATTTTCAATCAATTGTGTGTACTTGTATTCACTTTGTTAATTACTTCGTTAATTGCTTTGTAAGAAAAACAGATTTTAATTAAAACATTTTAATTATAGGCAGAAACAAAAGCATTTTACGAGCGACAATCTGATTAAGAAATATAAAAACATTAAAAACCTAATAAAAGCATAATCTGAAAATGTTGTGCGATAATTTAATATAAACAAGAATTATTTTACTTGCCTGATTAATTACGTAAACTCGTAAAGCAGTACTCAAACTCCCCAAAGTTTAGTCAAAAGTAACTTGAGAAATTGGCCTAGTAAACCCTTCGCATCTTTTGCTTTCAATCGTATGAAAGGATTAAAATACAATACAGTGGGATCACCATCCCTGACGAATTATTTATTGGGAAATGTTTACGGACAAGGCTGGCATACAAATTCTATATCTAACAAACACGGCTCTTTGCTCATTCAATCGTCACATATATTTCACAAACAATACGAACGATCCAATTAGCCGATAGTTTATTGTCGGCATCTTTTTTTCAGCTAATATTATGTTTATTACTCTGACTCTTCATAAGAATCATTTTGTTGTTTGCCCAAATGGATACAGTAGGTACTCATTTTTTCGTGCGGAAATCACCACGGACACCCCCGCGCTGGCCAGCGGCGGCAGTTAAGTAGGTATGTCAGATTTGAACCGACTAAATGGATACAGTATCTATTAACTTAAATATATTCATTACCTAATAATTTTACCCGACTGCCTAGAAGGGTTATGTTTTTTTTTAATAATGTTTATGACTCGAATGTCTATCTTATTTTGACATATTTTCCATTTCTTTGACGGCTAATGGCGTAGTAACCCTGCATCAGTCCCTATGTAATGTGTACGTGCAACTCGATGTCGTCAATTATGTATACTATATTTAAATTGTTTATTATATATTACACTTGGTGTACAAACATAATCTATACGATTTTTAGGACACTAAGTCGTTGCATATTTCAGAAAAACATCGAGTAATGCCACTATGGAAAACGTTACGAAAACTCCAGGAAACGTTAAACTAGTTAATATTGCATTTTGTTTTAGCTCATCCACTTGCAGGATAAACCACGAGCAGTCTATCTAATCAGGTCTGTCTCGCTAACCAGTTGAGGCACAATCCGATTACGATTGCGCTCCCTACCAGTGGCACTCGGAACCGATTAGTGTGACGCGTCCTCTTTGATACTATTTCAGAAGTTACTGATGTGTTAGGCAGACGGTTAAAGTGAAAATAAAATAATCTTTAAGAGAGTTTTTCCTAAAAATTTAAGTTAATATTTTGAAGGATTATAGAATCCTTCCACAAACAAAGAATTTTCCTTTACATTTTTTATACCAACGCAACGTATAGTCAGTGTCAATATAGATGAGCATTTTCACTGTTATTCAAGATTAGTTTGTAATTGTATTTGTATATATATTGTGATGTAATTTATACATTTACACATATTTAATTCTTTTAAAATTTTGATTCAAATATAATTAAAGCATTTCTTTAGATTCTTAACTTCGAAATATGTGCAATCATCACACTTTTGACGCCGACTGTACTTATGTAGCTACACTTTTCTCGGTGTTGTTAAATAGCTCATAAGGCAGTTTTGTTATCCACAACAATACCTACCATATAATTTCCAGGGTAGGTACCTAAGTAACAGCGGATGAGTTAATTAAAGTGCGCACTGTGCGTAATTGCATTTCTAGGTAACTTTACCTACATTCCTGCGGTACATATTCTAATTTAACTCAGTTCTAATAGGAAAAGGACATTTATATTAAATAAATAGCACTTTATTATAGTAGTTTTATGGAATGCGCAACTTTTGGTTTTCATCCCATAGCGTGTTACTTTCTTTCATATGGATTTTAATCATGTAATTTAGAAATAATCACCACCAATTTACCACCAAATTAAAACAATCCCGCTATAAAACAGCAGCTACCTCCTAAAAATAAATCTCATCTTAATTCTTGTAATAACCGGCGAAGATAGGTATTATATATACGTATTCGTTCAAAACTAAATATTTACTTCATACATTACTCAAAACAACAAAGTTACATATCATAATAAAATAACTAACAGGGGAAATATGTCAGAAATCCAAAACTCTCGACCCTTGCGTGGGCATACCAAGTTAGATAAGTTTAGATAAACATTAGTTGAGCGTTGCCCAATGTTTATTCAAGCTTGGAACAATCAACTACTTATTAACTATATATTATTCAGGATAAGATTTTCCCAGCGGCCTTTATGAGGATTTGATCTTGGGTTTTTTGTTTACAATAACTTTTAATTCGTAAAAACTTGCAAATGCAAGAGTGTAAGAAACAGAAAAGAGATATTGACCCTCTTTTCTGTAATAATAAATCGATCAAGGAAATCAGTATACACCTTCACCTGTGAGGAGAAGCTTATTTCCTTGGTTGTATGTACTACTCGTATACATATCTATTGTATGATTTTGTAGCTGCTAATCTCTATTAGGTATTTATAAAGTTGTTACATTGGTAACAAAAAGCTATCACCGGCTATAAAGGAACTTCGATTATTAGATACTACTGGCTTGACTTTTCTATATGACATTGACATCAGGAAGGTTATTACTTACGTGTTATAGACGTATTAAGCCCATCAGTAATGTTCTCTTCATAAATTTTATATTATTCTTTGAACAGGTACCGTGGCGGCCATGAAATATTTATACTGAATAAATCCAACGAAGGCTAAATTTACTTTTTTAGACCAATAGGATTTGTAATGGATGTGATAAAATAAGCCTATTGAATGTTAAAGATAGAAGTAGTATGTAATAATAGGTGTATAAGGCAATCGGGATATATATATATATAGCATCTTCGGAACCCAAATCAACCGCACCTCGATACATCTGCTCAGGGTAGTACGGTCAGACCACAAATTGCTCCTGTAATAGCCAAAGCAAACCAATAACAGCACTTACTGGTTATGAATCCTTGCAAATTCATGACTATGTGATGACCAAGTTGCCAAGTCACTAAAAGTTAAGGTAACTCTGGTAACATGAAGACCAAAATATATTGTTTTTCAAACATAATGTAGTCAACAATAATATACTTAAATAAAACTACAATAAACCGAAACTTATACTGGGATACTTGTGGGTTCCGAAATAAATGTTGATTTTTACCAATTTCAATTAATTTATAAGAGGGTTATTATTTTATTTTAATATACCTACTACTGATACGGAATACGGCACGGTAGAATTAGTTTTCATTAGAATTTCCAATTATTACACTACTGAAAACCGCATTGTAGACAGGGGGAGGGGAGGACGAACCTACTTGTACGTAACTATTCGTAAGAAACAAGAACATAGAGAATTCTGTGCAAATTAACACACAGATATTATTCCTAGAAATGCGAGTTCAGAGATATGTAATAATATCAGTCACAGGCCTTTGACAAAGCAATGATAATTGCTTTAACTATACTTATTGTCATATCGATTTTATACTTAACTATATGAAAGAGTGAGACAGTGTGTGAATGTGGAACCCACCAAAAAACTCGAGCTGACAGCAATCACTTCCATAAAAACCAAGTTAAGAAAGTGTAGGAGATCTGACAAAGTACAAGCTTTATATGCAAGCAGGATTAATATTTGAATGTATTGATGAAGAAAAGATACCTACATCTATTTTAGTAGCCAACATTTATTGAATTTTTGTTCTATATTTGAGGAAATGGAATTGGAAAAGGGCAGTAATACCAATTTCAGTTACTAATATCATAGAATAAATGGTATCTAATATTACTACTACGCTAATATTTTTATTACCAAAAAAGAAATCAATCATGATTCAATCGATTTTTGAGATGGAACTTCGGTCATTGATTAGTATCTGAAAGGTAAAGTTAAAAAATGTAGGTAGTTACATACCTACCTAAATGTAATTTTGAAGCAATTTGTGTACTAACTTTTACAATAAATTTAAAACGCAGTCGATCAACCTACCATGTTGACTTTTTCCGATTTAAATTTATGGGAAAAGTTAGCGTACTAATTTTTTCAATATTACGATCATTTAATGTGGCGAGGTAGTCCAAAAACCATGTTTAAAATTATTTTAACATCATTCATCGTTTCCGTTAGTCCGCAAGAAATTTTTGTAGATGGCTCCAACATCGCCCTAAGACGTATAATATTGGAGAATTTCAAATATCCAGGACGTGGCTCAGTTGAACAGAGTTTGACTGGTCGCAGGTTCAAGTCTTGTCCTAACTTTTGACTTATTTAAAGCGTCGATAGCTTAGTGATTAAGGAGTCGGCTTCATGATCAAGAGGAGGGGTTCGTAGGAATACGAGGAAGACGGTTTCTAGTAGTCTTTAAAAAATGGTTACACACCTGTTTAGTTATAACTATAACGAATAGAATATAGGCGTTGAGCAGCAATCCGATGGCAGAGATGACGGTGACAGCGACGCTGAGCGCGAGTGCCATCGCCGCCTCCTCGGCCCGCGTGTCCGTCCCGTTCATCTCCATAAGGAAATACTATATGTGTTTCTTTCTCTCTTCACATTACCCGTTCCATACCGGGCCGTCAAATATATACTGCTCCATTGTTGGTTCTGTCACCTTACTGCTGCCGCTGCGTTCCATAGCATCTCAGTGGTCTTGATCTGGAAATAGAAAATTATTGTTTTAAAAATTGATCAGGTGTGAAATTTTGGTGATTGGGAAATCGAATCTATCTATGCCGCAACCCGCGTAGGCGAAGTAGATTAGAACATTAATAACTATTTAGAATGGATTTTGATAATTTATTGTCCAAATACATAAACTAGTTAGTCGTCTTTACTGTCGTTAAACCTTTCATGTATATAATAAAGCTATAAATTTTTGTTGTCTCTGCCTACCCCAATGGGAAACAGGCGTGATTTGTATGTAGGTATAAAAACTACGCAAGAAAATTGGTGTACGAAATCTTTACGAAGACGTAACAAGATCACGTGAGCTTAATGTTGGGACCGCAACAGATGCTCATTTCAAAGCAATAAAAAAGATTTGTGAGGATAATACTTGTATGAGAAAATCCCTAAATTTTCCTTAACAAATATTATGTGTTTCTGCGGGCATAGCCATGTAGACCTAAACTATTTTCTGGACCATCTTAATAGGTGTAATCTTTTTTGTGGAGTAATAAAATGAGTATTAAGTATCATGACAGCGTTGAAATTTTTTATATAAAAAGATTTAGTGATGTATGTTTTCGTTAAACTACGGAAATACTGCAAAAATCGCTCAATGCGACAATTACTTTTTCTAGACGAACTTCTCTGAGTACTTTCTTCCTTGCCACAGTGGAGATACAAGGGCAAAATGGGCAACCTATGATACAGGAGAAGGCACTATGATTCTAAACTTTGTTGTTAGGTCCTAAGTACTCGTGTCTACCTATTTAATTCCAATAGTCTTATTGACTACTGAAATCAAATTTAGGCAACCAAAGCTTGCACTTCGGAGCCCACTCTCCTGCTGTGCTGCTCGTTATTTCTATAATTTGATTTATCTTTTACACTACGGAATTATAAAAACCGGCCTTCTGACCTCCTAAAGGGAAAGAACAGTAGAATCATTAATGTCTATATTCTCCATGAGTAGAATGGTGTCATGACAATAGTCTAGATTGGTAAATAGCACCGTGTCGGTTGGTCACCAGGTCAAGTACCTATGTGTAAACATTTACTTGAAGTGGGCTCTAACTGATCCAAGCTATATAATTTATAATGTGTCTTTAGGTTCTAAGAATTCCAAATAAAATATTTGAAATATACTGTTAAAAATGGGAGCTATGTTATTGCCTTGAGACCTGTAAAAAATAATAAATACTACGATACTTTAGTGCTGGAACTGCTCACTCAATAATACCTTTACCGGACTCACTAAACGAACCCGGGAGCTCTTGCACTAGCTACCGCTGCACTACAAGCAATCCATGTTCTATGTACCATGAAGCAATAAAATGCACATGAAATGTGTCATTGACGTTTTCCAACTGCATATCAAAGTAATATTTCAGAGAATACAGTAGTAGGTACCTATTTGAAATGCGAGGCACATTTCCAATATTGCATGTCATTGAAAACTTCCCAAATGCAGCGTGTTTGACAAATGACAACTCAAATACTAACTGGAGTTACGATCGCGCCACACGAAACTTACCAACATACATTTCTTTGTCTTAAACTGAGCATCTATTTTGCATTTAAATCAAAACTTTTATGGATGAATTGATGTTTTATTCTGCTTAAAATAATGTTAAGGAGCTAATTAAAGATACTGAAGGATTTATAGGCTTGTTCCAGCCATAAATCCTATACCTAATTTGTTACATGATCGAATTATTTGACTTTTATATACCTACACTTCTTTTGTATTAATTTTATTACGTAATTAAAAATCAAGAACCTAGTTTTAAGCATTAATGGAACACAATATGGTTTACGTCTCGTCACTGTCTCTTATTTATATTGTAGACGCAAATTCCTATTCACCACATGGCATAATAGGAATTTGCGTCCAAAGTCTGCACCCTAGAGCCCGGGGTCCGCTTATTGTTTATGAGCGATAGGTATATCGGCTTTTCCAAGAGCGACCGCCGTTTAACCACTCAACCCCGAAAACGACAGTCTTCACCTGCTGGTATTGCAAGTATTCACGGATCAGGACGAATGCAGGTGTTTGGGTGCGTGAGTAAAACGTTTTCTATACGAAAACATTATCCCTAATTACCTAAATTTTGCTGCATGATATAAGTAGTATAGACAATTTAACAATAGGTAACGATTGATTTATGTACCTATATAGCCACCTACTAGCAGTTTTGTCCACAGTTTGAAAGCCCGTTGTTTGTATTGTACTATCGCGATATAAAACAGCGTCCTTCGAACGATTGCCCATAGCAATCGGCATTGTAACATCGTTTATTTACGTTCCAGTCAATACAGGCAAGGTCGGGGTAATGAATCGAATCAATTATAAATAAAAACAGGGGTGGAATCCGTAAAGCAGATGGTATTTTGGTTACACATTGTATGAATATTTGATTGAATTATTTTCAATTAATTGATAGTTTAACAAATAAATAGAAATAAATGTTATTTTTAGGTTTATAGTGTTCTTAGTTGTTTAGGCAGGAAAATAAATCAACATGCTGATTATTGGGCAAGGCTCTGGAGCAGGCTGGGTGCATGGGCCGGAACCGCCACGCGATTCACCCGGGCAACGGAGGTGGCAGTACCTCCCGCTCGCAGGGGAGAAACCAGACAGGATGGCCACCTGTCACTCTGCCGGCCGCCCGGCGCAGCGTCGCGCCTTACTCCGGTGGCAAAACAAAAACACTGTGTTTCCCAACCCGAGGGGGCTACCTCGAAGCCGGAGATTGATCCTAGGTCATACGGGATGCGAAAGATATGCGACTTGAATCACTTTATCACCTTACATCCCGGCGTCTGAAGACCCAAGACGGTGTGCGATTTTAGTCGGTCCGAGTCCAACATTGGCAAACGGGGTGGTATCCGTGGGGGTTTCCGCACGAAAAAAAGAATTGGCTCTGTAGCAGGGTTTTCACTATATTTAGTGAACCAATCAGATCGATTTTCATAAGTAGTAGTCGTCCTCGTTCGCTAGATACCTACCATAGTTGGTACCTATCAAAACGTGAAGTTAAACGGATTTTTACTGGTGAAATCCAACCTTAGAAAACTTCTACTTGTAACCGTCATAGCAGGACTCTTTTTCAGTGATAAACACGGACTGCATTGTATATTTACGTAAATTCAACCCTTGATTTAACCGTATCGTAGCTGGCTTTTAAAAACGTAAAACCTCATTTAAAAAAACTCTAATCAACTGGAACACAACATTCGTTATTTAAAATTTAAATAGATGCGGTGGGTTCTACCACAGAACTCGGTAGTTTATTTCTAAGGAACTTAACACGACAAAATAGGAAAGTCGAGGCGCGATGTTGTGATTTCATTACGACAAATTGTTTTATAATTAAGTTACGTCCTGTTCACTTCTCTGTGTTTTTGCAGGACCCGTTTCACTTTCATAAATTACTCTCTAAATGAGTTTATGTATGAGATGGTTGTTATTTGCCCGTATCTTGCTCATGAAGTTTGTTCAGCAAGCTACCTATGTTTTAATTGGTTTAATTTTCTACCTTTTTAGTGACAGGATTGTAAATACTGTAACAGGTACCTACCTTATATAACATGTGCGGTTCTTTGATAGGATTTTACACGTAATTTAATACTAAAATTAACAATTTTAACAAACTGGTTTGATGAGGTTTATTCTCTTCTACGTAATTTGGAATTACCTACCATGCAAAGGTCAAATTCTTAGAATATGACCTTTGAATGGTAATAGGTACCACACTTATGTTAGCACTGTTGGTTGTATGGATGAGTATGAAGGTATCAGTCAAAGTCCATTAAAGTCAAATTCAAAGTATATTTCAATTTGGTATTCAATATTATCAGTTATTTTGCAGGTTACCCTTTTCACGGTCATTATAACCTTTTTTTTCCGATGAAGGAAATATAATACTCCGTAGTTATGTCTACTCAGTACCTACTACTTATAATACAAACAGCCCAATACAACACAAACAAACATTATGTAGGTACGGTACATACGAGCTTATGTAAAAATAAAACAATTATGCCGTATACGTAATGTTAGCTTAATGTACAGTCAACAACAAAGTTGCTTCACACTGTAATATTTAATAACATTTTTTTCATTGGCATAAATTTTAATTTATAGAAAATGACAGCTCTAAAACCTTGCTAAATAATAAACAAAATATAAAAAAAATATTAACATTTTTATTTATTTGTTAGAATTCAACATCTTTTGCCGCTAATATTCTGACTAATAAATGTCCTACTGTTACCTTAGAGACATGATATAATAAAAAACTTTGAGTTACTCAGCGTATGAAACTTTAAGGACTCCCCTGAGCTTTTCTAACATCCTCTGTAAAATGTTCACATATCCGCTTACATAAAGCTTCAAATGTATGGACATTTATATACATTCGAAGCTAAATGCATAAAAGCGTCAATGTGAATACAAGTGTGAATACAAATGGGAGAGTGATATCCCCACTTTAGTTGACACACTTAGGGTGCTTACATATAGAAGCAGGTTTTCGGTACCTACGGACAAATCTATGTGAGTCGATATCGACCGGTGCAAGACTATCCTGCATATAGAAACAGATAAACCAATCGGTAATTCCACCATCATGCCCTCCACTTCGTCGACCGATCATTTTTTACTACTGGGAAATGAACTTATTTCGTTTGTCCCATAAAAAATGTTTACCAAATATCAGAGCTATGAAAACTTCGTTAATTGTATCTATTTTTATAAACACCCACAACCTACACCGTGTACGCTTAATGCGTATGATTCGGTGCAGGTATTCGGCACATAGAAATGTATACCTGCACCCCAACATGAAACCTGTAAAGTCAACGTCAGAGCCTCGTCCATTAATCAACAGATGTACCGGCTTGCCGGTGAGGTTGGCTCGGGCTCCAAAAATAGATTTTCTTATAACCCTTCAGTAACCCATCCCTTGAGGTTTGCGATATGTAATTTAATAACAAAAACTGATTATCCCTAAACAACGCCATGTTAAATAGTAACCCAGTGTAATCCAATTAAAATAATATCGCGGGGAACACAGAGTCCGGTCTTTATTAAAAAGTTTATTTGCGAATTGATCAAAATATTCTATTTCAGGCTATGCTTTAATGAGTGCTCGCTCGTCTATTGTATGTAGTTCCGGTTCGTTGAACATTCTATATTTGAAATTCAGTGCATCGTTTCTTATTTTACCTACCTACATAGGTAATGCTTCTGGTTTTGCTTATTTCTTGTTTCTATCATCATCACACCGTTAGTGCAGGTTTCATCTAAAGCTTGGACTTTGGGACCCGGGACTCTTTCTCTTGATTTCTCTTATCTTGGTTTTTGCGAGAGCGGCTGCCGTCTGACCCCCCAGGCCCCAACCTCGAGAGGAAAGACTGCGCCAGAGCCTCAGATACTCGGTGCCAACGATCTGCTCACCTTAGAAGCACACTAATCTTACATTTCAACGTAGACCCCAGTGAGGCGAAAATCGATGACATATCGAATGACTAGGAAAAGTGATACACAATTTTGTATTCTAAAAGGAGGTAACTCATTGGAAACAATAAAGTTTTGATGACATGAAAATCACCAATACCGGGTACCTTTTGAGAAAGGTACAATGATTATAAGTAAATAGATAAAGATCAGGACAAGGTAGACTTCGCAGCTACTCATTACAGTTTATTTTCTCCTTAGAAGATAACAAAAACGTGACTTTTACGCGTTTCAAATAAATCGAAATATACAAAATGGCGCATTTAATTAAAAATTGAAGCATTACTTGACTCTCAGTTCAATAAAGATGCATCTTTTAAAAAAACAGCAATTAGCCCATTTATATCTTAATAATAATATAACATTTCACGATGAGCCAGATACTAAATAGAGTTTCAAGATTGTTTTTTATAAAATGTGATAATGATTGGTCATGGCACCTCTCTCTTATGATATCGCAGCAAGATAAGTGGAACTCATCAGCTGTGCTCACAAAAGGTCAGAAGAGGAAAGGCATAACGGAATTTCGTTATGAACTTTTAAGCCAACTACTTTTATAGTATTGAGGGCCGCGTAGTTGTGGCTTGGAGGAATCAGGTTATATATATATTATAGTCACATAAATATTACATACAGTGCTATTTCTATGAGTTCATTCAAAAAACAACCTTACAAGATACGAGCACATGAGGTTATTAGAGCTATACTTACCAAATTCGTTCTGCTACTATACTAATTACCTAACAAGATAGCTAGAACATCAGTTCTGATTCTCTAAAACTAATATTACTTTAGTCATTGCTTAATTTATGATACAAACTACCGCTGTTTAGTTTCCAAGAATAAAGTCATTTCCCTAAAGCAATAATCATCTGTTATGTTCGTTGTGGCTGTAAACGAATCAACCGTTGACAATATACTGAGTAATAAACTGAGATCAAAGTAAGGCAACCTCATAGAGCTAGTTAACGTCTAGTTTTAACTGGAAACGCTGAGATACTAAAATTAATTATATAGCACTTGGCTTGTCGTATTTAGCACGAATAATTTAATTACTAGAGAATATTATACAACAGTTTATTTTTCAAGCAGTTTATTAACTTACCGACTATTTTTAAATCGATCGCGAAAAATAGGAATTTTCAAACATCGAGAACGATCATCTCAAACACACATTTCCGAACCATGTAACCTATCCTCTTCAGAGTCTAAAAAACTAAATATATATGCTAAACATTATGCTAAAGCCGAAGATAGTATTTGAATAGTTCGCGAAAGGTCAGTCGCTCCCTTTTGATTTGTTCATAAAACTTCATGGCACCACGTATATAGTAGTAATAGGGTTGTCGAAAGTAATGTTAAGAGTTTAGTTCAACCATCGTGACGCACCCCAGTCATTGGAATTTCTGTTTTACACTTACCGATTATACTTATTGGAATAGTATCTAATTAATTTATGCTTTGAAAACAGCATTTATTTTAATTCTATAAATATACATAAACTAACTATCAACGATATAATAGTACCTACCTACTTACACCAAAAAATATTATATTATTTTTTATAATATATTGTTATGGTAGTACAATTATTGGCGGTCCAGATCTTCACTTGATAAAACTGCCTTATTCTAGAAAACCTTGGCTAGGCAACCCATGCAGGTAATGTAATAGCGTTGAGTTCGGGTAGTGGCTCAAATTGTATAATATGTTCATACCATATTTTTGTCAAATAAAATATAATTTATCGTCGTCATTAAAAATATATACTTAAAGAAAAAAGTATATGGTAAAAAATAAAATAATGTTAATAACAAGATGAACTAATTATGTAACAATTTTATATGATAAAAAAGAGTAAGTGAAAATAATTAAAAAAGAACTCGTAACTTCTACGCTATAGCTTTTGTGTATTATGTATTATTATATCTAACACGAATCTTAATACAAACACCCAAAATAATATCATACCCTTTAATATTATAGTAGAACAGACGCAAGACGGTAGAAGAGTAAACGTTATCACAGTATATCCGTTTGATAAACCAATAAATTGAAGATTTGGTTCGGATAAAGCGCCAGCCCTAACAGTATAGCTTTTAATATTTGACGCTGAACATCTCGTAACATTTTTTATTACTATTTGATTTACTCACGCTTCTGTTTTGTATGGCTTTGTGTATGATATTAGTTATACATAATACGTTATTTGATTTTCAGTCCAGTGATTATTGTACATTCATGAAAAAATTCCAGCCACATTTTTAGGCGAAGTGTAATGAAATATTTACTTGATTTTCAGCAAAGAGTAAGAGTCAACCTAATGGTTAGAGAACTTTGAATTTCTTAAAAAGTAAATTAGAAGAATTGAAGATAAAAAACCTCGTTTTCTCTAATAAAAGAGATCGCAAAGCGGGTAAAAAGATGTAAAATTCAAATGCAAAAGGATCATTTGAGCTCTGATGGAGTGCAATCAAGTTGGGCTTCTTTCCAACATATAAGGAACGTAGCTTACTTTACTGATGCCAGCTGTAGTGAATCCAGACTTATCATATTTGTATGAGCATTCGATTTTTACTCATACTTCTTTTCCTTCAGTTTATAAAACATACTTACACATGCCTCAGGTGGTCGTCCTGTCAACCTCCGTCTGCGCTCGGAGAACCATCCCGATCCCCACCTGCTCTCCACTGTTCACTCTGCTAGTCAGAGGGACACGTAGGGAGCCTCGGAGCAGCCCTCTAGAGGTTCACACCCACCTCGGCCGACATTTGCCATGGCAGCAACGTCTCCCGTGGCGAGTGGGGAGGTGCTGCCGTCTCCGTTGCCCGGGTGCACCGCGAGATTCCGGACCATGCACCTCTTTAAACTGGTATCAGGTTGTCAAGACAGCGTAGTGAAGTAATCCCAGCATCGAACACCCGTGGGCTAAAATACTGTCCAGGATGATCAATATTCAGTTTGAATAGATTATTATGCTCATAGCGATGTCATAGTTCCATCCAAAGTTTGCACTATGGAGTCCGAGTTCCGCTTATGGTTTTGGTTGCTATGTTAGGTAGCCAGCTCATAATACCAAATCATGAAAAAGAGTAGCATAGCGGACTTCGCATTGCAAGGTGCAGGCTTTGGATGCTTCTAGATTGGTACTCGGCTGAAAGGAGACCTGATTGATTGAATAGTGATAGTCGCGAGTATAAATGTGTTAAATAAAAAAATTAACAGTTCGGTCGAGTTATCTTTAAGCTCTGATAGACATCTAGTAGTAGACATCGTACTATTGGCTCTCGACCAACAAAATCTAAGAATTATTTTACTCGTAGTTAATGAAAACACTTTCATGCTCGTCACAGAGGTATCCATTGAGGGTCTCTGTTACTGTGTTGTACTTAGTGTGTTTAAACGTCGTCGGTCATTTACCCGAGTAAAGTGAATCTTAGCAACAGGTGTCTGTCTTACGAAAGTCTCTACGAATAAATTATTACTCAGCACAGATTTTTCGTAAAAGTGGTAATTATTCGCTAAGTAGGTACCTACTTTTATGAACAAATGTCAACGGTTTTATGGTAGTGATAGCACCGATTACCTAATAGGTGATAGTCAAAACTGGTGCGAGTATTATAGACACAAGTAAGTTCATTTTTATTTGTATTGGGTATGGTATCATAAGAAGAAAAATCCTCAAATAAATTCAGAATTCGCATTGACCAGCTACCTACCTAATCGATACGTATCAGACTCAGCTTGTACTTGATATACCTATTTGATGTACTTCCTTGCTTGCTTTTACATGATTGCTTGATCCACAGCTATTAGACCGCATATAGGACGGAGTTAGTCCTCCAGCCGTAGTAAAAACTCCCGCTATGTAGATGGAGCACCACACTACCTTGGAGTCTAAGCGCCAGACCAACCATCGATTATTCATTATATTAGTCTATAAATATAGACAACAGCAATGACCGTTGGGATAGAAAATTGGACAAGGAAATTATCCTGTTTACTAGGCCACTAGCAAAAAACAAGCTGACAATTTTTTAAATATCAGATTACACTAAACGAAAGTATATGAAGTAAATAAAATTAGTTTAATAAGTAGAATTATTTGGTGGCAGACAAGCACACGGCCCACCTGATGGAAAGTGGTCACCGTGACTTATGGACGTGTGCAACACTAAGGGTGTAACACACGCGTCGTCCACCCTGAAGGATAGGGGGGAGGAGGAGTTTATTAATCGAATATTTAGCATGCCCTGTAACCCCTCCAGCCAAGCTAAATTACTTCAATTTGCGTAGTGTGATGGTCAAGAATCCAACCCGGGACTAGATCGTAAAGCCATCTCAACCACTGAGCTACCGACGCTGTAGACTATAAAGTGCTGCGAGGTTTAACTCTTGTTGAATGTTTATTCTATTGAGCTAATATGAACGCCCTCATTATCATAAAGGACCCTTATTTACTATTGCCAACCTGTTGGTACGGTTATGGTACGGTATGATACAGGATATTGAACGACAACCTCTAATACAAAATACATACAAATAATGTACACTGTGTAGGTATGCCTTTATTTCATATATGTAGCTACATGCTTTCAATTTGAAATGTGAAAATGATATTACTTTCGAAACAGACGACAGATGTTCTTTGTTAAGTATACGTCATGTGGAAATGAATTGAAAAATCACTTACAATGCTTTTGAAATGAATATGAAATGTGATGCTTTTGTTGCTAAAAAGTAAGTGAAGGTAAAATAAAATGTAGTCTTTAGTAATTTAATAATAATGATGATCGGAGCAGTATTGGACTGCTACTATAATGGTTGCGAATGCGAGTCCCGTACAATGCAAATATTTTTATGCATGAATATGTTTACTTTTATAGCCACCTGCTTAGTTTGCCTTTAGCTGGAGCTGTGTACTATGTGCTAAATTTTTCAATTATTTATCTATTAAGTATTAACTTTTCTTTCGGGGTTAGGGAGGGTCAGAGGGCAGTCGCTCTCTTTGAAATCAAAATACCTAAACCAAATTATGACTCCAAAGTGCTCCAAGCTTTGCATAGAGTCGTCCTCGTCTTCCTTTCCTTTGTCCCACTGCCTTCTCCCATCACCTATTTGCATAACTAATCAAGACAATATTCATACACCACCGAAATCATTCACCATAACGTGCACTATATATTTCTTTGCTGCCTTAGTTGCGCGAAAAGGAAAAAAAAACTCGTATTTATTCAGCAGCGAGAGTTTAGCTGGGTGCACAATGCGTTACAGATTGAAAATACAATGTGAGTGTCTATGATAGTTCTTTTGTTTTTTCAATTGCGCTTTGATCCTTTGTGCAATGGTAGCGCTGCTTTTTTAATTCTCACGCTCTTAATTTATCAGCCTACGGTAGCGGTTAGATCCGTTTTTATTATTATTTTATTTTTATATTTAGAGATTTAATTGAAGCTAAACATTATCTATATATTATAATGATGTATAATGTTGTGTTTATTTACTGTATTATTACAAGTTTGTGTACAATAAAGAATTAAAATAAATAAATAAATGATATTATAAGTATTTTGCCAGTAATAATCGAGTATAATGTTTTAGAGACTTACAACATTGTTAAAATTAAACCCAAAATCCAGTGCTTTGTGGTGCGGACACAATGCCAATGGATGCGGGCCCGTCATACGCATGACTGGTCAAAAAATATGAAGAGTTGAAACTGTTTGAACAAAAACTTAGACATTATTTACTTACAGCAAATGGATGTAAAGGTGGTCTCCGACTTGTTGAGTTTTATTTTGGAATGACTATTTCAAAATACTTTAAGCAAATAGTACTATTATTAGTTGTATAATATTTTTATCCACAGAAACAAAAAAAAAACAATCAATGTCATTCGAGTTAACGACTTCAACAAAAAAAGACTAATGCGTATTTTTGCCTTCTGAATTAAATCCTTCTGTAAATCAGTTTTTTTTTTTCAATGCCCGTTTTAACTGACTTGATTTTTGAAGATGGTTTTTTTAATCAAAATGTTATATGAGCTGTCAGGAACTCGCTGTACAAATAAAACAGATGAGGTCAGGCACCACCTTAACTAAAGTACCTATATTTGAAAACGGGCCATGAAAAGATATTTACTTTGAGTTTAACAAAGGGTGTTCCCCAGGCTAATGTCGACGAATTAAACATTATATTGTTACGTAGTTAATCACTTATTATGTTTTGGGATACATTGTGCGTTGGGTAGATTTATTATGTCAACTCAATGCCCTTGAGTTTGATTAACTTGATATACCTAATTATGGTCATCATCAACAGATATAAGATCTATGAATTTCTTCCATTACTTCTAGTTACGTTAAAGCATCTAAGATACAGAATAAATTTAATATCTTAATGAGTACAAGATAAAAACTTTACAACGGTCTGCATCCCTTCTGAGTTTTTTAGGGATCCGTACCTAAATTAAAATACAAAAATCTCATTGTCCATCGATCTGTTTGTCACGAGTATCAAGACCCTCTGGAATGCGCAGAGGTATGAAATTGAAATTAATAGTAAATACTCAGATCTGGTATGCCTTGAAGTTGTGAAACAGTAAAACTTTTAAATGAGAACAATAAAAAAGTACAGACATTTATTCGTTATACTAGACCATCGCAAGGAAAATCTATAGGATACTTCCTATTGTATGCAGTTAAGTAAAAGTTAGCATACCTATTATATTTGTTCTAAGTTTGATTGTAACCACGTGTTTGAACGACAAAACTACATAGGTACTAATGATAATGAACTGTTCTCCAATTACTACCATAATGACGAAAGACGGATCGATATTAAACTCACTAATTTGCAAATTACTACTTGATGGATTAACTTGGTGGTGAAATTCTATACCCATAAATAATACTTCAAAACTAATTAGTTAGATCTAAATTGTCGGGTAACTGATGTGATCTTAAAATTATGACTTAACGCTAGTATAATATTAATCTATCCACTAGACGACAACCCGTGTGACGTAGCGGTAGAGCATTCGACTGCTAAGTCAAAGTTTGCGGGTTCGATTCCATGCAAATATTTGTGTGCATGAATATGAATATTAATAATTTGGGTAGAGCTATTTATCATGTCGTAGAATATTTATTAGAATATTTATCTACTAAAATAATGATTATTTCTTTAGTAACTTTGGAACTGGCTTCAATAGTTGAAAAACTTAACCAAATAATTAATGGCTTCTGTTTGGTTTATTGTCAAGATTGGCTTGGAGCTATGAAGCTAAGAAAGAGGTACCTATCTTTTAGATTTTTATCATTTTCATCGTCCTGCCTTTATCTTCTTTTTTTAAGAATATAGTAATTTCTGTTAGTCTTTTAATCCTCTAGCTACGCTGAATTTCTTGTATTAGGGTACACAGTCGATAATGTAATGTAATGGACAAGATCCGGACCTGGGGCTTCTCGATCATAAAGCCGGCACCTTAACCACTAAGCTACCGACTAAATGTACCTATATTACAGTATTACTTACATACGACATACAACACTTACCCTTTTTTCTAGATGTACTCGTATATCCATAGTAACCGTATGTAGTTTTCGAATATTATATTATCGCCAAAATAAACTAATCTAAAACTACGAATTTCAACCTCAGATCATCAACTAACATGCTGGATACGATAATGAATAAAATATAACCTTGTTATAGAAAGTAAAAAAAGAAATATTAAAAAATTATGTCACGAATATTATTCAGGCCCACGGTTACGACAAAAATAGCAAATGCCGGTCATAAAATATCGATGAATGTTATTATTTCATCAGAGACGAATACAGCATCCGTTGATGTTAATCCCGTCCGGAGACGGTAAACTGTCATACTTCCTTACATAAAAGTTTTATATTTAAAAGATATTTATAAGCTTGTGTAAGTCCTTCAAGCACAAGCCTACCTCGCCTGCAAGCCACTAAGTTTGCAAGCAATGCCTGGCGATGTGAGGCTCCAAATGTTAATTTCCATAAAACTGAGCTCTGTTATTCGAACAGTCAACAACAAGAACTTCGCGTAGATACCTATACCCGTGCGGCCACAACGTGACACAATTCTTCCTGCGGCAATGTAACCCCAGCATAACAAAAACATCTTCAGAGAAGTAGCGTAAACAAAACCGGATTATACCCAATTAACCTTGGTGTTTTCCTAGAACGTAACGATGAAAATTTCATTTTAAATAACATTAGGGAACGACTCTCTTACCTAGCGTTAGCAACACAGTTACTTTATTTAATATGATTGGCACCGCATCTATGATAGTTATCTTTATGTCACGAGTCAAGCAAAAGATAAGGTAGGTACTGTCATGGTACTCTACAACTCTACATTGATGCTGTAATACACGGTTCTAGAGGTTCCAGCCCTGTGTGACCTGTGAGTACGCACTGTTCTAATTATATCACTGAAGCATTTTTGTGACGTGATAGGTCTTATTTGTGTGGTTTGACGACACTAGTTGCCATAGTACCAAGGTTTAAGGGACCTTTTCCTTAATTTTATATATTATTATTTACATAATGGCTTCAAAGCTTCACTAAGCGGTGTACAAGTAGGTATGTTGGTCAATTTTTACAGTTTATGTTTAAATAATTTCAAACTTCAAATCCACAAAGGAAGTTGTTTTAAATTCAATTTCCAAAACGATTGTCGTATGAAAGCAGTAAAGGAACTCTCTTTGGGATTGCTAAACTGTACCAAAAGCTGTTTTCATTTCATGTGATATGGGTAACTTTAAACCACTAAATACTAAGTGCTCAAAACAGAATATTGAAATAATTACTAAAAATTACTAAAACAAAAGATACTTTACCAAGGACCACAGATATTTCAACACTACATATTTTGCTGACAATTAATTACCGAGAACTTAACTACATGCCCCGAAGACTGACACTAAAGTAGCCACTGTAAATAAAAGTAATATTTACTGAAGTCTAATAAGAGCTATCTATCTCATTAGCCGCGCTTAGGACTATTGCAAAAGAAAACAATTTCTACGAATAGGCGAATCCTTCGCGAAACTTTTCCATTATTAATTCGGTTCTAGGTACTTACCTATATTTACTTTGTTAAGTCGCTGCTATTCTCAATTGCCGCGATTTAACAAAGGCTTCTCCATAGTATGGTAACTATATAATATTTTACCGATCTCAAAAGTGTACGTTATTGTTTTAATCTCTAAAAAATGCAATATCTTTGAGAGCTTATTACCTAGGAATGATAAATAAAGATGGTGTCAATTGGGTATTTTTATACCTTTACTTTGGATGTTTCTACAGTATTCCTATGTAGATATTTCAATGAGGATCAGTCACTTTTTTAGCTGAGTATGCAGTTTTATAGACCTAAAAAAAACAATAAATTCTGTAAAAAAATTATTTGAATCGGATCAAAAATGACGAAGTTATAGCCATTTTAGTGCGGTAATCTCAAAAACGCTCGCCACCGCGTAGAAATACCCTGTGACGTCATCGCTCGCCTCGTCGTGCGTCGCCGCTGCGCCGCGCCGCGCCGCCATGGAGAATATAGGGCTATTCGGATAAAACATTTGATGATTTTTTTTAAATTATAGAATTAAGTATTTTTTCTTTTTTTATACTACGTAGGTGGCAGACAAGCACACGGCCCACCTGATGGGAAGCTGTCATCGTGGCCTATATGGACGTGTGCAACACCAGGGGTGTCACACGGGGTGTCACCAGGGGTTCTGCCGGAAGGGGTGGACGGAGGGCGGACTAGGAAGGGGTGGAGAGATAAAGATAAAGATAAAGATAAAGATAAGGATAAGGATAAGGATAAGGATAAGGATAAGGATAAGGATAAGGATAAGGATAAGGATAAGGATAACGATAAGGATAAGGATAACGATAACGATAACGATGACGATAACGATGACGATAACGATAACGATACCTAACGATAACGATAACGATAAAGATAAAGATAAAGATAAAGATAAAGATAAAGATAAAGATAAAGATAAAGATAAAGATAAAGATAAAGATAAAGATAAAGATAAAGATAAAGATAAAGATAAAGATAAAGATAAAGATAAAGATAAAGATAAAGATAAAGATAAAGATAAAGATAAAGATAAAGATAAAGATAAAGATAAAGATAAAGATAAAGATAAAGATAAAGATAAAGATAAAGATAAAGATAAAGATAAAGATAAAGATAAAGATAAAGATAAAGATAAAGATAAAGATAAAGATAAAGATAAAGATAAAGATAAAGATAAAGATAAAGATAAAGATAAAGATAAAGATAAAGATAAAGATAAAGATAAAGATAAAGATAAAGATAAAGATAAAGATAAAGATAAAGATAAAGATAAAGATAAAGATAAAGATAAAGATAAAGATAAAGATAAAGATAAAGATAAAGATAAAGATAAAGATAAAGATAAAGATAAAGATAAAGATAAAGATAAAGATAAAGATAAAGATAAAGATAAAGATAAAGATAAAGATAAAGATAAAGATAAAGATAAAGATAAAGATAAAGACCTCGGCGCTAGAAAACCCGAGACGGCATGCGGTTTTAATCAGTTCGATTCAAACATAAAACGCCCCGGTTGGGGGTGTTTTTATATTTGTCAGTCCGCCGAATTGACTGCACCCCGCCTGATGGTAAGCTGAGGTGCAGTCCTCAAGTAATGGACATCATTTCATCGAAACTTGAACACTTTCCCAAATAACGGATGTCTAGGTATACAACCACTCTACCCTTATTTGCCCCCTTAGGGGTGGATTTTTGAAAAACCGCGATTCCGGGGTACGTTTATTTTTAACCAGAAGCAGCTGTATCAAATTTCGTGCTTCTTACTTTCAAAATAACGGACTTTCATGCAACCAGCCATCGCCTATTTTACGCCTTTAGTAGTGAAATTTTGAAAACGCTGGTATACATGTATATTTATTTCTAATCAGAAGTAGGTATATGAAATTTAATGCGTCTAACATTGAAAATGAAGAACTTTCATATAAAATGTTTATGCCTTATTTTGCCACCTTAGGAGTAAAAATTCTAAAAATCCGTTTTTAGTGGATTCCTACAACATAAAAAGCATCTACTGTCAAAATTTCAAGTTTGTAGGTCCAGCGGTTTAGGCTCTTCGTTGACGTACCTATCGGCCTGTTTATCATAGGGCATCGCACACGAGGCGAGCCATGACGTCATCGACAAAAATCCAGCGAGAGTGTGCGTTTTAAAACAGCCGATTTTAAATCTTCGATAACTTCGTCATTTCTTGTCGGATTTTAATCATTTAAAAAACAAAATGCTTAGAAATTTGTAGCGCATACGTTTCATTAATTAAAAATTAAAAGTTCTGTTATGTGACTGATCCTCATTGACTATGTAGGTAGGTACGCTACGAAAGATCCTCAGAGTCCCTAATTGGGACTCATAACCTTTACAGACTAAATACATGCATGCTCAACGACAACATACATGCGAAGCAGCTATAAGCCTTTTCGGGTTATTTGATCCTCATCAGGGACAGTTGTTAAATTGTTATTTTAATTTACAATACTGTATAAAAATATCTTCTTACACCTTAGGGATATTCGTAACGAATAAAAATTCTTTAAGAAACAAAAAAATCATTAGGTACTCCTCGTATAAGCAACCTTGGGGAAAGTACCACTTTAAAAATAAAATGCTTACGTGACATCGCCCTATCAGCAGCTTCTCATAGACGCATCAACGCATGCGAAATATATTAGTAGCTATGCTAATTTTAGTGTTCAGTCGCCTTGGCAATGCCACGTGTGAAGCTATTGAAGATACAATGACATTTTATTTTCATTGTCTATGTACTGCTTTGGAAGCTGTAACCTGCTGTAACATAATTGTTTCTTCGACTCATAAAAATCCACAATATATTAATGTGATATTTAGGATTACATTTAACATTATATTATCGCTGACGATCTCCGTAAAATAACCAAAAGCAACAGAAGAGCGCAAAAATTATTTAATTGATTTGTAACTCGCTATGGTTTTAGCATAGTACCTAATGCTGTTACACCACAGAAAACTCTTTGTAATTGAATCCACTGCACTAAAGAAACAAGACCATTGTACGTCCTGCACACTGTGTGCATCAACCGCACACAATGGCGGTCCGCAGTGGGCCGTATCGCTTTTGTACGAGACGCGGGTAGAAGCACATTGTAATCCGATGCTGTACTTGTCGCTTCCGCCATTATCGCCTAATAGGTATTGACCCAATTTAGTATTGGGCTTCATAATAAATGGGGAACTTAATTTATTTTCCTGTTCATCAATAGATTTATTTTGAGTTACCAAGGTAACTCAAAATAAAGGAGTGTGAGGGAAATGCCTTATTGGATAACCTTACACCGCGGTAATTGAGACTCGAGACGGCGCCGGGGCGTACTGTTTTAGTCAGTCCGAGTTCGACATATTCGTAACTTCGTGAGGATCTCCACACAAAAACGGCACATAAGGATCTGCTGATGACTTCTGCAAGAGACAACATGGGGATCGTGTGCCCAATCTGGGTAGAGGCTCTGATGGCTAGAAATGTGCGGATGCTGTGCCCTTTGACTGCTGTTGAATACTGAATGTTGATACTTATCGATAAAGGCTAATTCTTATCTATGTATGGTATTGATACATGTTTTTTTCCTCTTCAGTAACTCAGGCGTAAATAAGAGTGGTTACAAAAAACAATCGAATAAAATCTAGAAACTTATTACATAACAATTTGGAATTTGCCTCACAAGGGGCAATATTATGTGTTATAAAACCCTACTCTAGTGTTACCAAATTATTATATTCAACCAAATATTTTCATCATGTACGAGGAAAACATGACCTCCTTTGGGATATGTCCCATTTCCTGCTGCGAATTGATACAAGGTGCTAATCAAAATAATATTTACTTATAAATGTTTATGAAAGATAAACAATAAAGCAGCAAGCTGTTTATTTTTGTTAAAATAAATTGACGAATAGTGGTGATTAAAAATAGTCCTTTAACCCGAGTGCATTTTGTAATTAGATAATTATGCCATTACCTTTTTTCAAAATTTAAGGTATCTAAAAATATCACATGTCATTTTATGCTTACAAAAGTGGGCTACATACAGTGACCGATCTCATCTTACACATTAAATAGTTATACGAAAATAATGATGAATGATATAGCTAATTTACATCAAGCCCCAATTTTGTCACGTGCTGCCCTTTCTGCGGCTAAAATAATGATTGATAGAAAATTAAGCTTGATATATATTTGCAAGATGATGCCAGTCCTTCAAGGCTATTGCAGGTATTACTTGCAGCATCTTACTTGGTAATACAGTTTGTAAACATAGTTTTGTAACTAATTATGTAATTATAATTTAGCGATTATAAAAAGTTTATCACCAGACTTGTTTCTCGCAGGCTTAACTATGCAAATCTGGCTTTAAAAATAAATATAGAAGCTGCAAATCTGTAGAGCAGAAGCGACATTTTGTGACCTAAATACATAACGATTTTTGATTAGTACGGGGACTAGAACTGGTAACAATTTATTAATACAGTGCATCCAATAAAGTGCTGTCTCGCTTAAAGCAGCCAGTTTCAGATCGTTACGTGCTCCATTATTCCGGCGCTCCAGTTTGGAAGCGCAGAATAAGTGATAGAATTTCATATCGAAGGTCTGGTTCGTTGCTATTCGATATTCAATAGACGTCAAGTTTTCATTAGCATTTTAAACAAGTCATGTTATCTGAAACCTAAAGACTTGGGATTTAACCTGTCAATGTCAAGAAGTTATATTTTAAGCATTAAGATCTCCGAGGCGAGATAAATAATATAGACTAACTCGACTGAGACAGTTTACTTGTGACATAAAAGTATAGATATGCGTTATTGCATATCGCTCGCTGTCGTAAAGAATAGTAGGTATAGAATCAGTAGATTGTATTGCGATGACACAAGATAAGCTATAATAACGGGCTGAATAATTTAAGTACTGATTTGAACCAACATTTACTTCTAATTTCTTCAAGCATATCAGAGCAATCATCATTACAATATTGAATTAAAATATCGTGAGGAATCTTGAGGATCCCCATTAATATTCTTTAAAGTTTAGGAGATCTATTAACCTTCTCACTGGTCTGGCGGCCAGCAAATTGCGTGCGACAATCGAACAGGTATGTACCTACCTACTATTATTTAAAACATTAATGATATTGTGAATGACAGGTAATAATCAAATCAAATATTATTTCATTGCACTTCTACACAGAAATAAGTAGTTTTATCTATTTCAAGAGTATTTTTGAAGTAGATAGTAATAAGAATTATTTTGTTAATACCAAAAAAAAACATTGAAGTAAGCAGCAATGCTTATGTGGCTCCAAACGCGAGATCCTTTGTTTACAGTCCCAAGGAAAAAAAAAAGGGATTTTCCTCAAAAAATTCTCAGTAATCAGATGATTCTCGGAAGTACAAAATACCGCCGGAAGTCAGATGGCAGTCATTCGATGAAAACTACATATGTATATTATCATATTCAGCATAGTATTTTGTAAGATAAGTAGACAACGAATCATCGAAGAATCAATAATAATTATTTTTAATTTCCTTTGTGATGTTTTTTTTCGCCGTCGATCCCCTCCGAACTCTGAATGTTTAATGTCTTAGCAGTCCGTTTTCATTAGCCTTGATTGTAAAAAAATCAATTAACGACATTCTTTTCAAAAAGTCAGTAAACTGGACTGTGGAAAGCAATTTTATTACACGCATAGATGAGGAGCTGTATTGGGCCCCACCAAACCCTTCACTGCCAAGCTAACTTCACCTGTTCGCCGGTACACTTGCTGATTGATGGACAAAACTCACTACTCAAGGTTGGGAGGTTAGACAACTGTCACTTTCTTTCAAGTCAAACCGAAAGGAGGAGTAAGTCGGTAATCGAAAGTATCGGTTGCTGAGGTGAAAGAATCGAATTGATGAAAGTATAAATAATTAAGAGAAGCGGCGTTTACATTACATTATCAGTTTGGCTAAAAGAAACTTTAATTAGGTAACTATGCAATTTTTCCTACTGGCAGGAATAACAGTAGCATTTATATTCAACTTATTACGCTATAACGCAAGATAAAAGTAACATTTCACACAGACGCATCCAAAAGTTAACAAGCAACTAAAAAAAAGTTGTACCAGTGTAGTAACAAACATGTGTTATGAAATTATTTCACATAGTTCTCCTAAACTGTTCACGTAACCATCCGTAAAGAGACATCACAATAGCTGCGAAAGTAAATATACTACGAATTACACTCGTTTTACAAGTTCATGGCTATTCCGTTTTAGCAAAAGTACCTATAGAAAATCAAATTTCGACTAGCGTTGGTTGATGTTTTGGGTAGATTGATTAATTGATAGATAAATTGATAGATGTTCCTTAGTAGATAAATTATCTCGTAGAAAAACAGTTATATTTTGTATTCTATTTTTTATTTACGTAATAACATAACCGCCGAATGTGATTTATAGATACTTACTACCTATAGGTACTTGATACAAATATTACTAGTAGGTATTACTACATTCATCGATAGACGTCTTTTAGTGCATGTACCTACTTGAATTAGTTTAGAAAAAGCCAAAACACGATCAAGATAATCGGAAAATAACTTCAACTTGATTATATTTTTGAGCACCTGAAATGCTTACTAAGCATTCAAGAAGCATTCACTCGTTAATAATATTATCTTCAACAAAATCATGTAGTTATCACTACAGTACTATACGATTTTGTTTCAGCCCTGGGTACTTAATAACACATTAACTAAACCGCACTAAAAAACTTTATTAACGGTTTTGTTTTATTACCAGTTAATTAAAAGTAACCTTGTATAAAATTATAATATTATAAATATTATCAAAAATTACAACTTCCAATTGAATTATGTCGGTGACTGTACCTAGCTGTACGCTCTAAATATTGCCAACAGGGAAGCTTTAATACTCGTATGTGGGCCAACTTTGAGTGCCCCATTAAGAAATAGCTGACTTGTTTATGAAACAACGAAGTTATAAAGTTATCGTTAGCGGGAATACCTATTAATTATATGGAACCTTTGATAAGAAATTATTGATATTGCTGTATTTTATTGGTGCATTGAGCACAGTGGGCGAAGTTCTGATGCCCGATTTTGTAAGTAGCGATTGTAAAAAAAATGTGGGTGCATCTCTAGTCGCTTGTCTCGATAGCTATAAATATAAATATAGATTTCCCTGATTTTTTATTCTTATATTACGCTATGAATGCTGGACGTCACTGAAAAATATGTAGGTACCCAATATTAGTAACTCTTTTTTGTAATCGCTAAACGTGACCCTTAATGGCAATGTTTACAGCATTTTTTTTGTACTTTCGGTCTATGCTACCGTTTTACAGCCTGAAATATTGAAACATAAAGATTCGCATGCTTATTTCAGATAAAATCCAATAAAAAGTACATTATTTTTTATACTTATTTAAAAGCGCGGGAGCGTGGGCGGCCATTACCGCCAATTTTCTCGAATGACAAAATGACACTTTGTTAAGTCTCTTTGAATTTGAAGCGGACAATTAACATTGTCAAGTTACAATTTTTTTATAATCAATACAGTTTGTACGTGATAAAAGTTAAGTTAAGTACATCATGTGTTTGTTAATCCGGGAAAACATTATTTAAAACTTGACAAGGTATTGTTTCATCTCGGTGAACTTTGGAACTAAAGGGACTAAAGCATAATGTGGTCACAGGGGGGAACTTTTATTCATATAATTAATTAATAAACTATTGGTTTCTTAATAACTTTGTCACAAGAAAACCTAATCACCAGGACCTCACCAGAACTAAAGGGCAAGTCAACTTCACCTGCAAGTCGACCCATCTACAGATTGATGGATTCTTTATCCAGTTAGGAGTTCAGACGGTCCAGGACAGTCGTACCCATAAATTCGTATAAGCCAAATCAGAAGGAGTAAGTGGACCCTGGACTCCGAGTTGATAACCTCGCGTACAACCAGGAACAACAGCAAGACAAATATTATAACTCCAAATATATATCAATTATGTAATATAAGAACAGGTATTATAATAACGAACTCCAAAGAAAAGCTAACAATTCAGCTTCGATAGAAAAACATGAGGTGATTATTCCACTTCGCTTCGTACATTATGTTTTTGTCATAACAACAATATCTACTGGAATCTTCTATACATTATAATGAAATTGTAACGAAGAAATATCTATACGATGAATGTTATAAAAAGAAACTGCTACTTAGGTATGTGTTTTGGGAGCGATACAGATGCCAACATTGGGCTTTTGGAATCATTATCTGTTTGTCTGCTTATTTACCTAAGGAAGTTCGAGCATCACGTGAAAATCACTGAAATTACAAATTAAACTTAATTTTACATAACCTTTGTCCTAAAGTGTGCTTTAGGTGGGTCCACGCTAGGCGAGCCGAGCACGAGCCGAGCACGAGCGGAACCGTTCTCGGCTTCGTCGTTCGCGTGTCAAGTGTGGACGTATGTACAACGAATCTACAACGATCACTGTCCTCGAAATCCTTTGTGTTCGTCAAAAAACCGACAAAAGTCGGAACGCAGCCAAGCATTGCGTTCGGCTCGTGCTCCGCTCGTGGTCGGCTTGCCTAACGTGGACCCACCTTGGCTTTGTTAAATATAATAGATAATTATTATTCATCACGCTATTAGAGGTGACGCTAGCAGTAGAGCAAATTCGATTCGAGCAAATTTTTTATCATAACTTTATTATTTCAAAGCAGATGACGAGTTGCGATCAAGACTGCAGAAGAAAAATTGCTCGAAATAATTCTGAAATTACGCGGACAAAGTCGCGGGTAACTGATAGTTCCAAATATTCCCAGAATATCAGCTATATTTGTGGAAATATAATAACCAATTATTTGATAATAAGATAAGTTGTAATATTCCCTGCTGGAAATTTCGAGGCACTGCATCATTGCGCCCTTATTTGTTTCACCAAATTCAATATTTTATTCGCTTTAGTTGTTCAGTCAGTCTGAGTAAGCAATAAGTAGGATAAAAATATTGCCTCATAATGCAAGCAGTCTGGAATTTGCGGAACTGTTATTATATACTTAGAAGCGTATCGCAGCGACAATGCGATGGCGTGAATCAATTGATAGGTTAAATTTGGCCAATGAAGTTCGTTAAGTAAAATGTGTTAATGCAATTTAGTTCATATCGATCTTTCGTCATCATCACCACAGGGTCAATCCCGGCTGCATCCTTGTGTTCGTTACGTTGCGGCTTGTATTTTGGAGCACCTGGGGTCTGAAAACCTACTCTTTCTCTTGGTTTGACTTTCTTTGAAAGCCTGCCAGAGCCTCGATCTTTAATTGTATCGGTTTGCAGGTGGAGGTTGGCATGGTTCCTGAAAACCTTCGTAGAACTTCATATAATTTATAAAATTCGCGCTAAGAAAACGTTATCTACAAGACTACGCTGGAGAATAAAAAAAAATGAAATTAAAGAACTGAAAGTAAATTCAGGGCTAGATAAAATTTGTTTTCTCAATAGTTATTGTTAACTGATTTCCCTGTGGGCAACGTTACAACTTCGCTTGTTACCTTACTGAGAGAAACTAGTCAAATATTTGACTAAAATCAACGCAATGCAATCACAAACTTAAATTAGCTAGAAAATGTGACCATTTTCTCAAATGGCAGCCGTTCACAACAAATAGACGACTAAAGTTATTTCCACTAACTTCTATCAGCTAATAAAAACCTGAGAAAACACGGACGAAGTGTAAGGACTTTTATTATGCTTGTTACTTGTAGTTTTATATAAACAAGTAACAAGCATGAAATATTAATATATACATAATTGTATCTAGCTATTTATTATATAACACTGATCCTTTACCCGGACACGACAAGAACTTATTCCGGGACAAAAGTAGTCTATGTGCTATTATATAATCTCTCCTTACGTATCATAATGACAAAATGTCATTACTAAATATTTACACATTCATCCAGTCATTGGTAGTATTTTTTTCGTGTGAAAATTCCCACAGATACCACCCATGCAGCCAGCGAGGGCGGTTATGTCAGAATTGAACCGACTAAAACCGCACGCCGTCTTGAGTCTTCTAGCGCCAGCTGGGTGTAAGGTGTACAGTTGCATAATATACCTATAGTTGAGTCAATTTAATAGGCCACATTTGACGTTTGTCAGTTTTATATTCATAATGAGGTGGCCTGTTAAAAAAGGTCGTTTAAATAGAATGAATCGATACGGACTTGAAAGATAATGTGAATTTTTAAAATCCTCAGGTGAATCCCTGTCTCATTATTATTTTTTCTTTCGTAAATTTAAGGAGCAAAATAAGACAAGTACATGATCTATACTTATAATAAAACTGTAGAGAGGTCCATTCTGTGCATTGAATATATTTACAAAATAACTATTGGGGGATGATTGGTGATCGATACTAATGCAAAAAATGCAATCAGTAATTTTTTTGTCACAACGTGGTTATTAATTTTATGATGATATTTCTTCACAAGTAATCATTGCATTCGATTCTACTTATCAGCTTTCGATTTTTAGAATAACATGCCTAGTGTTTAAAAAGAAAAAGGATTAACTGACACAACATTGTAATGACAAGGTAATGACGTTCAGTTCTTTAGATCAGAAATTGTTTATTATGTTTAGAATGGTTCATTGGTGAAAGCAAAACGTAAAATTACTTGTATCTGTCATTATTACAATAAATATGTAATAGTAATTGAAAAAAGTTAAGCAATTGTGCAGTTCTAACAAAACGAAAAATATGTAATTTGATGCCCACCGCGGCGCGCCGTTACAAGGTAGCGATCTTGAATTTTGATGAATTGTCAAATGTGGCCTATTAAATTGACTCCACTATAAGTATATCATTATTTCACTGTCACTAGCAATTACGGTCTCTTTTTATTGTCTTGAGATGTAGGTAGGTACTGCAATTGAAATACTTATTAACAAACTAACCCAATGAATATATAAATAAGTTGACTCAGAGTTAAAAAAATGAAAATTCTTAATCTAAATTCCAGAGCAACTACGAACTTATAGCCAAATTGAGGTACGAAACGAGTACGAAACAAATGAATATTTTTTTTAAATTGGGATCACTTAAATTTGAACACAATTCCACACGAAATGGCTTTCGATTAAACAAATTCTCTTCTTCGTCATAATAACAAAAATGTAAGTTTCATTTAGCTCTTCGTAACATGCAATTTCATGAATAGCTACTATTCACTTGATCTCACTCGTTCGCTCACCTGTAGAATAATATTTTTCATAATACCTGTACAACATTTAGCTTTTAAAATATTCAAAAGTTGACTCATAACCCGTTGCGTTACTCTCCAAAGTTGAATTTCCTTTTAGCGGTAGCGAGCGTAAATCACGCATTATAATGACATGCGAAGTGCCTAAAATAAGGAAGCAAATAAAATGTATGTGATAAACTACTGAATATTTTTGACTTCTTTTAATCTACTCGTGTATCGTAAATGCATTAAAAAGATTTTAATGCATTAACGATACTTTTTATGTATAAAATGGAGTCAGGAACTTTGATAGCTGAAGTTTTCAATAGTTAGGTAGGTACTAGTAAGGTAACTAACACGCTATTATTAAGCTATTGCGAAGCAAGAAAACTGTAATGCATAGAAAAAAAATGAAAGGAACTCCAAGCAGACAACACAGAGTATTTTTACTACAAGGTCCATAATACGCTTTGTGTACCTACAGATCTAGCGACCCAACAAACTGCAATCTGTGAGCTCCAGGTTTGGCAGGGTTTCTTTTGTTTCCTATACATTCATGCTCGTCTATTTTATCGGTAATATCACATTTGTCAGTTGCTTTCAATCCCTAATCAGAAGTGCGGCCCTATTGCTATCAACTGGACACTTTTTGTTATTCTTTATATGATTAATATGAATATATAGAGCAAAACAAGAATGATATGGTTGATTCCATATCATTCTTGTTTTGCGCTATTTATATTAATCAGATAAGCAGGTGGCAATGTTGCTCTAGAACGAAACATTGAAATGTTTTATCGGGCAACGGTAACCTATTTTTTTTTTTTATCGTGCGGAAATCCCCATGGATACCACCCCTGTCGGCAATCGGGGGTGGTTATGTCGGGATCGAACCGACTAAAACCGCACGCCGTCTCGGGCCTTAGTAACCGGGGTGTAAGGTTACCCAATGGGCATATCCCTCGCACCCCAGCTGACCCCGGGCCATCTACGGTTTTAAGATGGCCCCCTCGACCCCCCGAAAGGGGGGGTGGGGCGAGCATCGCGCCACTTCGCTGACGGTGGGGTGTAGGGTGACAGGATGCCGTCCTGTCACCCAACCGTCGGCGCGCAGACAATCATCTCGCCCCCCGCTCGCTCCCCACTGTGCCATCTGCTAGTCAGAGGGACACATGGAGAGCCTCGGAGCAGCCCTCTGGAGGGCCACTCCCACCCCGGCCGGATTGGCCGCAGGCAGCAGCGTCTCCCGTGGCGAGTGGGAGGCGCTGCTCGCCTCCGTTGCCCAGGTGCACCACGTGGAGGTTCCGGCCCGCACCCTGGAGGTTCCGGCCCGCACGGTAATGGGCAACGGTAACCTGAAGATTTCAGTGTCACCTTCATTCTGAGTAACTATATACATGGCTATATCATTCAAATCACTCGTATTTATTACTTCTTATACTCGTAATGTGCCAAAAGATATTTAAATACGAAAATTATTATAATTTACATATTTTCACCAGTCACGAAAATTCAGCTATTATCGTAGATTGCGCGGCGATTTACCTCTCTTAGAGAAAATAAATGGTGAAAATTGGTCCAAATCCATTTATATCTAAGCGTATTATTTTCATCTTATAGAATCAAATCAATTCAGAATTTCTCAATGTCAAATGACAAATGTTTGACATGAATCAGAATTTAAAATTAACCTAATAATGTAAATGTCAAGAACCGGAGTCGTTTTTACACCTTAGCACTTTTGTACGACTTTTTTATTGAATTTCTGCGTAAAATTTCCAATGAATTTTTGTTCACTTTGGAGCTTTTTAATTTGCTGATAAAATTTTCTGTAATCTATACATATAATAAAATGGTAGAGAAGTCAAAACTGTACATTGAATATTTTTTTAAAAGAATACTTGGGGTGTGATCTACAATCGATACCGAAGCCTAAAATATAGTTTTTAGAATTTTTGTCTGTTTGTCTGTTTGTCTGTTTGTCTGTTTGTCTGTTTGTCTGTATGTATGTCCGGGATAAACTCAAAAAGTACTGCATGGATTTACTTCAAATTTGGCAAGAATATTATTAGGAAGTCGGGTCAACACATAGGCTACTTATTATCACGCTCTCACCTACGGGGAACGAGCAGTAAACGTTTATATCTTCAACGCATTCTGTAACAACGTGTAATCTAAACACGCATATTTGAATGGTGTTATTATGTTAAACATGCTATAAGCTAGCTTCACACTATAAGTAACTTGACCGAAAAATTATACAATAAAAAACAAACTTAATTTTGCGGTTCAATCCGTAGACCCGATTACTGCACCAACCGCAAATAATAAGTTTGTCGTAGGTTACGTCAATAAAACTGTAGAGAGGTAAATTCTGTACATTGAAATATTTACAAAATAACTATTCGAGGATGATTGGTGATCAATACCAATGGTAAAAATGCAATCAGTAATTTTTTTGTCTTTCTGTCTATTTGTCTATCTGTGCACGCATGGATAAAAAACTACTGGAGGGATTTTGATCAAACTTGGTACGATTTATTATAGTTCATACTTCTGAACAACATAATAATATCAACCCATTTATGTCCCACTGCTGGGCACGGGTCTCCTCTCCTATAACGACAGAGCTGAGAGGGTTTAGACCTTAATCCACACACGCTGGCCTAATGGGGTTTGGTGGATCGAATATGTCCTTAGAATTTCTTCTAGGACATGTGGGTTTCCAGATGTTTTTCTTTCACCGTCAGCAGATGGTAAATCATTTGATTAGCATATATAAATTCCACAAAGTGAAATTCACATTGGTACTGTCCGGTCGGATTCGAACTCGATACCTCTGAGTAGAGGCCGCGTTCTTATCCATTCAGCTACCATCGCTTACAGGACAACATATTAGGCTACTTTTTATACAAAGCCGGGGTGCGACGGAAATGCTCTATAGGCCCCCTTACACCCTTTTTTCCGTGCAGAAATCCTCATGGATACCCACCCCGTGGCCAGCGGGGCAGGTTATGTCGAACTCTTACCGACTAAAACCGCACGCCGTCTAGGGTCTTCTGACGCCAGGGTGTAAGATGGCCCATAGAGCATTTCTCTCGCACCCTGACTTGACCCGGGCCATCTCCGGATTTGAGATGGCCCCCTCGGGTTTGGCAACCACGGTTTTCCCGTCATGCGCCCGGAATAGTATGGGTGCGCTTTCACGCGCCGCCGCTTCGGCCTGCTTCTGCTAGGGTGACAGGCGGCTCCGACAGAGGTCGTTAGACCTCCGACGCCTTCGTCGCCGCCGTCCGGGAGAGCTCTGTGACCTCTCCCGAACGCAGTGTGAGGACTCCCACCCCGAGGGCTGCCAGGAGGGCCTGTTTCGGCACCTTCCACGCCGGACACTCGGCCAGCGTGTGCAATCCTGAGTCGTCGCCCGCATCGCAGTGATGGCACTCGGGCGTCGGCTCTTTCCGAATCAGACACAAGTGACTCCCGAAGCACCCCTTACCAGAGATCACCTGCATCAGCCGGCACGAGAGGCCCCCATGAGGCCTCTCCAGCCAGTCCTCCATTATGGGTCTTACCGCCGCTATAATGGCGTGCCCCGCGCTTGGTTTTTTTTTATAGTCGATAGGCTCGCGTTTGCCCAAGTCGGTCCTGCCACCTCACCATGGTATCCCTGCGGAGCTGGGCGTGTACGGCCTCGATTACTCGAGACTCCGGGTCCAGTCCCCGCTCCCGCGCCTCCTTTCGCCACCAGTATAGGCATAACGCGCTACGGCGCTCCCAGTGTACACCTGTTACGGCTATTCAGGGCCTCCGCCCAGATCGGGTACCCGTACAGGGCCATGGACCGCATGATCCCCGCGTAGAGCCTCCTGCAGGAGTCATCCGGCCCCCTCATTTTGGGTAATAGCTGCGCCAGAGCGTTGGCCGCCTTACATCCTGGCGTCAGAAGGCCCTAGACGGCGTGCGGTTTTAGTCAGTAAGAGTCCAACATAACCTGCCCTGCTGGCCGTAGGTAGGTATCCATAAGGATTTCCGCACGGAAAAAAGGCTATTTTTTATACAAGCTGATACCCGCGACTCCGCCCGTGCGTCGTTTTAAGCTAGGTCATAATTTTTGGTCATGTCTCCAGTTCTACTTAGCCAATTACAACCAAACATAGGGTAAATTTGAAGTCTAAGCAAGACCTTTCTAATAAAAATACCTCATCAAAATACGTTAAGTAGTTTTTTACGTGCATTGCGATTATTGGTTTTTGATGGGGTTTTTTTATTAGAAAGGTTTTGGTTAGATGAGTGGAGACCAGTGGAGTGAAGAGTTAGAGTGGAGAGTAGAGAGTGGAGAGTGGAGTAGTGAGTGGAGTGGCAATTTGTTTTATAAAATAGACTTGGTGGCGATACCGACCTACACGCGGGCGAAGCCGCGGGCGGAAGCTAGTTAAGAAATAAAATGATATCTACTAAATTTCTATTATGATTAAAACCATGAAATCGTTTATATTTCTTATGTCATTCTTTACCCATTTAAGTATCTAATTATTCTTTACTCTTATTATTTGGATTAAGTCCAACTCATAGCTAGGTTTTTGCACGAAATGTTTTGTACACAAACGGAAATTTACAAAATGTGTGAAATAAACTAATATCAATTAGGAATTTAATAAAATTCCGAGCTCTCAAGGGCTAGCTTTGGAAACCACCGAGGTTGGTGCTCGGATGAAGAGAGACTTTATCGAACAACTAAAGGGGTTATGTTGTAGGTATGTTGTTTATTTTGTCAAAATAATCGATATAGAAACTAAAATCTTTTTTGTATTTTCTATCTGTTTGAACATTTATGAAACGTAAAAACTAATGAGATAATTTTTGAAACTGCAATACAATGATTTACCCTAATAAAAATATGCAGCGAAACAACAATCTTTTTTCAATTATTGCTAAATAGATAGTTTCAGCTCAAGCTGTTACGAAATCAAAACTAATTCCACGAAATTATTTTTCTTTTATGGATGTAGGTATTTATAAATTGAATTGTTTGAGTAAATCCATAACAATTAGACTTTCGACAATCGTATAATAAGACTTAAGTCACGCTATGTCTATATCCAGCAATAAATCAATCGAATTCACTTAACCAAGTAAACAAAAATATTCATGAATTTTGTTCCATCGCCATACACCGGCGACATTTTCTTGAGTAGAGCCACGCAGTACCAGTATGTACAAATCTTGCTGTCGGTCGTTGCTATATAAAGACTTTTACAATCAAATATCAATAAAGTCCATTCAATTTCAATATAGATAAGTGAAATATTGTAATAATAACTATTGTTACCTTATCACCCTTATCAAGGAATTGTAATTTAGGGCCGGATTCAATAAAATTAAGTTTATAAAAGGTGTGATATCAGAACTTACGAAAACATTTAAATTTCAAAATCTATTAAATTTAAAAAAAATTATCAAACTATGGTAAAATATAAAAATACGTTTAATAACCCACAAAACGTAGGTAGGTTTTATTTTGACAGATCATACGGAATACCAATTTATATTCAATTCTCCTTTCTAATTGAATTGAAATCGAGCGTTATAACGTTGCGTTACTAAATCGGGTTTCTGCTTCTTACGTGAAATTTTATGTAGGGAGACATTAGTTCGAGTATTCAGTGGTCCGTATCAAAATTAATATTAAATAACTTACCTCCTACAACAGTAAGAATGGCGTCAATATTTTATGTGACCAAACACCCTTTAAAGCTTTCTACAAAGCCGTAAAGGAGTAGTACTTTTTTACGCTTGGGCCGCCGATACCAGCGCCATGACCATCTTTTTGCTTTTCTTTATGTAGTAATTAGACTCCTCAAGTGTAATAGTGAACATTTACACGATAAGCTCTTCTAATTATTTCAATAAGCTTATAAGTCCGTTCGTAAGTATAAACTATAAACGTTTAAACGAAACTGTAAGTTTGCAACATTGTTGTGCACTGCGTGTAAGCACGTCGTCCTCGTTTGTTAAAGTCTGCTTAAAAATATAAGCATAACGTTTAAACGTGTTGTGAAAATAAAGGCGTCTATCCCACTATTACTCAAGAGTCATAACACTGGTACAAATGACCTGGAAATTTGTGTGATCATCTTTCGGTGTGATACCACAATAAAAGTCATTATGGGCATGAAATACCGCATTTGGTTTATCCTGAATCTGAAACTAAATTTCGGTAAACTATATTTTAGTACCTGTTTCAATAGAACATCTAAAATATGTTATTCGGCGTTCAATCGAATTATCTTGTTCTATTTCGGATTTATTTTTTAGTTGGTTGCTCTAGTTTATGGATCGCGGCTGCCATGTCGCATAATATACTAATCACGGCATCCAGTTTCAAAATACCCCTAATTTATCAGTTCATTAATGTCGAGCTACCTACTCCAATTACGTTTTAAATAAAGAGTCATGTGCTTCGCAATTAAATAGCCAGGCTATAGTTAATTAAGTATGCACTCCGCTCTATCAATTGGCAATAGGTATGATTAGAGCACTGAGAATAAAGTTATTAATTCATAAAGTCAATAAAAACTAATAAGTGAATTCAATATTATACATTGAAGTGAATTCAATATTAAACAAAAGTAACAGAAAACTTTTCAAGACTCGTGACGGCTACTAGAAACTTTGTTAGGTATATTAATCGCTAAACTGTACAGTCAACAATGAACGCTATAAATTTTTAAAGTTGCCACCCAGTTTTTTCAATAAGTTCTATTTTTATAAATATTCCGTTACATCCGTATAGGTACATAAAGGGTCAAGTTAATAAAAGCGTGTCAAAAGGGATAGTCGTGTAAAGAAATTCAAAGCCATCTTTGAGTGAGACAGATCGGCTAGAAAAGAAAAACGTAAAGTGATTCCTACCTGAATACGGCGAAGTAAAAAGGACTGGTTTTCAATTTCACCTTTGGTCGATATATTCGTATTCTGCCTACATGAATGTCATGTTTGTCAAAGACACAATGTCGAGGTTACATAGCAACGAAAGAAATCACAAACACAGATAGTATATTGCGTACCTACAATGTAATGTTTTCGATTTATTTAAAACCAGCCCAGCCCTACTCTCAATTTTTAAGAGTATTACCTACCTTAGTACCTATTCGATTAAATTATTGAATCATAGCTGCATTTTGAACAACTGCACAACAAAGTTAGTCAAATGCAGTAACAGTTACGATTGGTTATGATACCTAAGTGTTACCTACTTATATAAACGGCTTAATCTCTTTACATTAGGTGATTACATACAGACTAGAACTCACCATATGTTTTATACACATTCTATTCCCTGGATACAAAGTAGGTAGATTGTCTCTGTGCTAAATTTCATTCAGATTTGTTCAATTTTATTGTTTTTATATGAGAGTGTAATTAACATCCAACCCCACATTCAACTATCTATACGTTCATGCATTCTAACTCTTTTCATACTTGTATTATAATCTAGGCTAAGATCATTTTGTATGTACCTATGTATTATAGTGATAGGTCGATGTCACTTGTAAGTCTTATAATAGTAGAAATGTTTATAGTAGATAGATATTTAGGTACCTATGTATTTTATAAATTACAAAACATTCATAGCTATTTTAATTAAGTATAATAAAGACTTTGACAGTAGTGCAATGGCCAATTCTGCGGACTCACAATAAAAAGGTTACCAACCCAATACACCGCTAACATGAACCAACTCGTAACATAAACTTTTACGCTTATTTGTAAGGGCTATCATGACAAGTATACTAATAAGGTGTAAGCCGCGCTACTAGCAGTCTCTTAAAGACCAAACTACTGTCGATGACCTCAAATATTGCAATTTATCATAAATGAGATTAGTTTTCAATGTAGACTCATTAATTTTATTCATATTCATATACAGTATTTTATCGTGGAAGAAGATTAACAACAATAGTGGAAAAATCGCTGTTGCTGTAAAGTATTAAAGATGTCGCTTGAGACCTCTTTTCTTTAAAAATCGTTGTCGCTTGTACCTTTTTGGCTTTACCCACGTTTTGCTATGGAACAAGCAGTTTAGTAATAAAGTGGTAGTCCACGAAGAGCGAATAAATGCTAGTTTGTTGTTTCTTCTTCCCGAACGGAACTTTGAAATGTCGCGTCATTAGTGAACTTTACTATTCAATAGACTATTTCGTTTATCACACTTTTAAATATCTCTTTTATGGTTTTCAAAGTTAAGGAGTCAGAACTGCAGAACCCCATTTTTTTACCATGCCATGCGAAAATATACCACGGATGTACCCATCCGCCATAAGAGGTGGTTATGTCGATATCGAACCGACTAAAGCCGCACGCCGTCTTGGGTCTCAATAACCGAGATGTAAGGTTACCCAATGATGACCCTCCCCCCCGACCCCCCCGAAGGAATGAGCACCGTCCGTCTGCGTTCGGAAAAACAGCCCGCCTCCCTGCTCCCCACATATGCCCTCTACTAATCAGAGGGACACATAGAGAGAAACGGAGCAACCCCTTGGAGGGCTACTCCCGCCTCGGCGGGCTTTTACCGCAGGCAGCAGCGTATCCCGTGGCAAGTGGGAGGCGCTGCCGTCTCCGTTGTCTGGCTGTACCACGTGAAGGTTCAACTCACACCTTGCTATTTGTATCCTCTCAAGAAACATAACATGTTTTAGGATTACGTCTAAAATTAGACGAACTAATTAAAATATACATAATCTATTTTGATACTTGCCCAAGCACAATTCAACGAAATTTTACATAATCATTCATTGCTTATTGAAGAAATTAGGCTCCATCCACATGGCAGCGCTGTCATGGATTATATGGATTACACTATTACTCGTATATGCATTCTACAGGGGTATATCGAAGCAACACCCTTCAAAAATTTGACGGTATGGCATTGAATGATAGATGAGTGAAGGAAACGTGTTTCTGACGGGTCAGTTAGATCATAAAATTTTGTAAATATAAGGTTTAGGTATTTTCGTGTAAAATAAGAGATACCTAGATTACTTTTTCTATAGTGCTTCTTAGGTTTCTGTTATCAACACGGACTCTTATAAAAGTTCGTTCATTATATCCGAAGCTCTAGAAAGCTATATTTTAGCATAAGTGCATGACATATTAATTCACGCCATCGATCGTCGGCATACTTGGTTAAACACAGGACTTTTCGTTAGATGGGTCTTGATAAACCTAATATGTGAAATATTAAACATTACAATTTATAAAAATAAAGGTACATAATTAGGTATAATCAATAGGGAAAAAATTGAGATGAGTTAAGAAATTTCGAGATGACATGAGATTTCGCGAGATGAATACGGAATTACCCACTATACTCAACAACATAAGTCCGTAAGTGTATGTACATAGTGTGGACTGATCCTTATCGTAACAGGTGCAAACTTGTAATAGACAGCTGTTTTATTCTCTAAACACGCGTACCCAGACGTTGAAATGTGTCTCTTTTCAGCATCGTTACTCTCGTGTATGTGATTCAACGATTTTCTAAAAATACTTACGTGCTTTAGTAGTAGATCTAGTACCTACTGGTCTAAGAGCCAGTGAAACGTATACCTACATGTGGCATTGTACTACTACCTACCTACTCCATTTCATTCTCATACGAAGTTACAGTAGTACCTAGATGTTGCGTCTTAATATTTCTTTGTGGGAACAGCACCACAACAATAACTGGTGCAATGTTTATAATTTATCTTATTCACAAGCCATGAAAGCCAACAAATTTATTAGAGCGTAATCTGTCACGCCCATCGAGACCGTAGAGATTAATTGATTTACGATTGGGTAGTAGCTATGCTGCCAACCCTACTGTCTTAACAGTTAACATTTTCTTACCTTTTGCTGTTTTATGTTGAGCAAAATAGTTTCTGCAGCATTTGATGGAAAACTACATTATAATTCAGCAACATTTATTTTATTTTTAGTGAATAGTTCTTCCAACTTACTTAAACCTATGTAATGAAAGTTGCCATACCATTATAATAAAGAAACTTTGTTGTGAAGTGTTAAAGTTCCAAACACAAATTTTAGTTTAGGCCGTAATGGCAACACTGACCACCGCTATTAACCGCGATGAAAAGGACTCACATTTAATCTTGCTTCCGTCGCAATTTTCATCACATCATAAAGTTTTATTACGTTTAAATTTCGCCCTACATTTTACATAAATTATACTTAGTTGCCTAAGAAAACAACTAAGTTCTAATTATTCGCGGTTCTCACACTGTACGCCACGGTTAGAAACCATTGAAAGCAAACACCGGGTACCTGTGACCGGCAAATTGCCTCCCTTCCTTAATACCAACGACTACTCTTACGACGTATCGCCGTGGAAATAAATAGGCGTAGTTATCTAAAATACCTATCTAAATATTAGATAATTTTCAATGCATTGTTTTATATTAGCAGACTACCACATACCCTACTTACCTATGTAATATTGAATCACAATAATGATGTAGTAACTGTCGAGGAAGATCATGGAGTGTGTAAGGATAGATCACAGAACAAAGAAAAATCCTTAGGACTAGAAATCATATGGGGGCGTGTTTGTGTCGCCAAAAACCTAAGTGTAATTGCATTTACCTCACACATTATACACTTGTGTATATGCATGAAGCAGGCTAAAATATAAAGAAATACTTTCTTCTAATCAAAAAATAAGTTTATGTAATTGATTTTAAGGTTTCTTTTCCTATAAGTTTTCACGAAATATTTACTTCAATATTCTAGAAGTTTCTATACCTGTCCAATTCAGGATGCTAAATGATAATGTTGACAGTTCACGTCTATCAAGTATCGTATTTTTATATACAAAATAATACCTCTAAAATTATCGTAGCACATGGACAAGTACCGCCCACTTTTCGTAGTGAAGCGTCTTGCAAGAATTCAGCACAATTGACTATGACACAAAGGAATCGAATGAATCGAACTTAAATTAATTTATTGAATTTTTTAAGTACTTATCTACTACAATTTGTAATATAGCTAATAATAATAATATAATATAATAATAAAAGTAATAGCTAAGTATAATGCAAGACATAATTACTGTACCATAAAACTTCTCTTTTATCATCCTGAAATCATCATCATCTACCTGCCCTTGTCCCAATTATTTGGGGTCGGCGCAACATGTATTTTTCCTCCATTCATTCCTGTCAGATGTCATCTCTTCGGTTACCCCCTTCCTTGCCATATCCTCTTTCACGCACTCCATCCATCTTTTCTTAGGCCTACCTCTACCCTTAAAACCCTCCACATTCATACTTAGAACCTTTTTAACAACATTGCTTTCATATCTTCTCATAACATGTCCATACCACGACAATCGCTCGCTTCTCAATTTTTCATTTATTGGTGCAACTTTCAAACTTCCTCTAATGTACTCATTCCTTATTCTGTCCATTCTTGTCACACCACACATCCATCTTAACATTCGCATCTCCGCTACATGTAGTTGTCTTTCTTCCTTCGCTTTCAAAGCCAAGCATGACGACCCATACAGGGCGGCAGGTCTGATAATGGTTTTATAAATTTTCCCCTTAAGCTTAAGGGGAAACTGCGGGTCACATATCGTAGCCTTGACCTGAAATAAGTTACCTAAAATAATAAAAAAATAAATGCTTTTGTGTTTTTATAACTATCGATTCCATATTCTACGGGAACGATAATCGAAAATCGATTAGATTCATTTTCGATTATACTATATGGGGTACTCTACTTAGAGCTGTCAAAATTATCATTTTAGTTAAGTTTGTGAAAATGTACTACAGAATCGACGCCATGGGGGTCGATTCTAGTGTTGTCCGTATTTTGAGTTAAGTTAATTTCATCCTTACCACTGTTATATTTAAGGACTGATTTGCAATACAATATAATTTTAGACATCTATTGGTGAATAGCAAAACTATAATATACATTGATTTTGCTATTGACTGCTAGATGGGGTATTATTGTGATAAATAAATTTGTGCTCTATTCCAACGTGCCTTAAACATAATTCTGTTGTATATTACGTTAAAATGGGGGCAGATTTGACGGTACTCTGTAAACATAATTGAAGTATATACCTTGTCAAAACGTACTTTAAATTCATTTTCAGTAAAATAAGGTGTGTAGTTCTGCTCTTCTTATATTTTAAGGTAAAATGTATGCAACCAATAAGACGTCCTATAAGTCTGTGTAAGTGTATTTTTTGGCGACAGCTATTCCTTTGTATTTTTACTTAATTACTACTTCTATGGTTTTTTAATGTTCTGTGGGATAGATAGTGAGCTGCTTGCTCTATTTACCCAGGAAATAAAAAGGCGTCCAGGTAGGTTAATATACGAGTAAGCTGGTTTGAAGGTAAATAAACTCTATTTATTCATACTGTGCTCTCTTGGTTGTTGGTAACAAATCTTAGTTTAAGATCTCCTTCACTTTAGTAACATTCGGTAGAACCCATTTCTACATTGTATTAAAAGCAAATACGCACGTAATCATTTTACAATTCTTCGTTAGAATTACCAAGTTAATATAATTCTGAGATCTAATTACCGATAGTAGTGCCGCAATGCATATTGATATATTATTTTGGCAGGATTCGTAACTTGGCTCCAATTCACAAGTCCACGGTAAAAGCAAAGTCAAAAATTGAAATGTATATTCAAGAAAAGACACATTATTTATTATCTCTAGAATGACAAATGCAACCTACTTTAGTGAATTACAGTTTGGATTTGAAATGTTCCTATTTTAATTGGTCTGGTGTTTAAAATAAAAGGGGACAAATTCGTTTTCATCTCAATATTGAACCTTGGCAGTATCTGAGGACTTCTCGGAGGCCGGGACTTCTCTTTTCAGCTTGCGCCTCCACTTTGCAGTCTTCGGTACAGATGAAAGTTGAGTTGATCATTCAAAAAGTAAATGGATCACTAAATATAAAAAACCATATTTCCTTGATGTATTTCCGTTTATAGCTGTCAATTTACAAGCGTTCATCGCCTTTTCACATAAAAAATTCAATAATACTCTATGTCCCTCATAACTTAATTTTGTCTACTGAAATTTTATCAGCTATAAATAGCCGCATAATATATAAGCTGCTTAAATAATTTCATATGAGCCCATCAAAACCCCGGCATTTAATATAAAATCTTGGCTACTTACCCCATTTTATGGTTTTATTATTATTCTTCAAGTATCATTTTTGAAGTTACTATAGTTGAGTTCTTTAAAACTGTTCTCTGTGAATTAATTTGAACCTTAAAGCCGTCTCACAGGTGGTTCACGGAGCCCCAGTTGGGATTAGAATGCTCTTGAATCAATAGAAAAATATAACACTTTTCGTTTTGTGTATATTTTCACCCTAAAGCCGGGTTTTCAAAAGAAGACAGATCAACGGGATTTCCCATTCAAATTTGGAGCGCCCGGCTTAGGTATATATGAAACATAAGTTGAATTTAAGCGATTTCCTTTTCAATATGCGAAATCAATCATTTTATTCATGAACATTTTTTGTTTTTCTGTATGTACCTATTAAATCGAATACACCATGAATACAACATTTGAGAGTAGAAATATCATCGATTCGACAGAAGAAGAAGAAACATACAGCATTTAAATATACTATGTGTTAAACTATATAATCTTAGAAAATGTTTTATTGAATAATTATATGATTAGTTATAGACCTATCACCTCCTTCTCTCACTAGTTTTCTCTACAGTCATTAAACCTTTCATGCAAACCCACCGATTTCGAAGGCTTATAACGTGTAGGTACAAGGTGTTACTTGTCCCGCCTGCCAGACTGAATGATTCATCAGTGCAGAGTCTGAACCGCTAGAACTACAATATATACCTACATAGTCCGTTCATCAAATTAGTGTGTAATATAGTTTGTAACTCTTTGTATGCTTGATATTGAAATAAAGTTATTATTATTCTCTATATTATTCTCTTATTATCTTTTCCGTGACATAAGTAAGATTAGCAAGAAAATAAGTATAATCAATTACCTCAAATCACTTTTCTGTGCCTTTATCCACCAGTAGCATGAATTATAAGCAAACAGGCGAAGTTAGCTGTTAATAAAATAAAACCAATAATTCTTATTGAATCTCAGTAACTGCCCAATAAACGTTCTATGGCCCCTTTTACTGACAGCAAACTAATAAAACGCTCTGAAGACACTCTCCAATGTAAATTCCTTACGCTTTATGTGAATATGCCACGGAATTATTCGTAATTTCCATGTATGCGAACTGAAGTGGAAGTGATAAAGCGTAAATTGCTGGATTGTTTCATGTGAAGATTACGGTAATTAAAGGTTTATTAGGGTATGTTGGAACGCGTGGTTGGTAGGTACTTGAGGAAATTAGAGATATTCTGCAACTGTAGAAAGGGATAATTCCAAATATTATACATTGTTTGTTTTGAGCAGTGTTTGCCGCTTTTAACACTGACTACGTAACGTTTTATTAGAAATTAAGTGAAGGTGAGAGGAGTATCGGGGCATTCAAATTTGGAGCGATCTTACTGGGAATATGTCTTGGTACTGCAGAAGATTTTGATATTAAATTAGCGATATAGTTTGTGGAATTATTCCAACCTAACATACCTGCCTACTATAGACGTAACCGCCATTAATAAATAGCGACAAATCTCTACTTTTCCTGGAAGAATGAATCAGCTCTGGTGAATCGGATACTTATACAAGTAGATTTCAAACAAGTAAAAACTACACCCTTAATTCGCCAGTCAATTGGAAATTTTGAGATAGTTATCTGAAGGGATAAGAAGCGGTGTATTTTCCACCTACATTTTGATAGTTTATTTAAATATGATATACTGTCACCTTTATTGTCAATTGAAATCTTCTATAGATCTTCCATCAAAATAACAGTAACAACATTATAAGTGTTTGTACAAAATAGCAATTTTTATTTTTTTGTCTGTCTGTCTTTCTATATTTTTGAAAGAGATATTCTCTGAAACCGTTGGGCCGATTTTGACGAGACTATCGCTGGCAGATAGATAATATCATAAGACGTAACATAGGCCACTTTGATTTTAAAATAAGAATTAGGGTGCCTACCGCGCAAAAAAAAATCTAAAGCTGCGATTAGCTTCACTATCACTACATAGTATAAAACAAAGTCGCCTTTTCTGTCCCTATATCCCTATGTGCGCTTTAAATCTTTAAAACTACGCAACGGATTTTGATGCGGTTTTTTCCAATAGATAGAGTGATTCAAGAGGAAGGTTTATATGTATAATACATACATCATATACTAAGGCTAATTTAGTATCAGCATTGCACCCGTGCGAAGCCGGGGCGGGTCGCTAGTTTAATATATAAATTAAATTCAGAATTAGAAAGCTAGCCGTGATTCGCATAACACTATTCTTAGGTGAAATGTGTATTATTTATTTACACAAAGAACGAAATTGACTGTCTCACACTTGGCACATGTAAATTTTGTAACCTTGAATTATAAAATCATTTCATCTAACATCTTATAACCGAGTGTGAATTCCATTTCAAATAATGTGCCTATGTTGACAGTTACTTGCTCGAATCTGCACATCTGTGCATTTTGATTTTTACTTTATGTTATGTCACATCATAACGAAAATATCTACAACAAAATAATTATGTTTAGTCTGAAATAAAACAAAAGGAGCTACTAAACTTCGTTTGTTTTCGTTTTATTTTGGACGCGATTACGAAAACGTTTTGAAGTTTTTGTTTAAAACATTTATTTGATGGCACGTGGCAATGTTTATGCTGGCAGTAATTCTACTGGCCTAACTTTATCCTAATAGCGGAATAAGCTTCTAAATGTACTAAAGAATGTTTACTGGCCTGTGGACAACAAGACATGAGGGGAGAAACTGAAAAACAAAGATCGGTCAACAAATTGGGAGCGTTTTACTTACTTACGTGTACCGGCTTACAAGTGACTTGGAAATTGAAGATATGTTACGAATGAGGCTTATGCAGGATTTCTGCTCAGGGTTAGGAGGTCAGACGGCAATGGCCCAAAAATCAAGATAAAGAAATCAAAAGAGTGACTCTGAGTTCCAAAATGCAAGCTATGGATGCCACCGGGACTAAAGGTGACCGATCTGTCAAAAGTTTAAGCAAATATGCAAATAATTGGCTTTATTCATGGATTTACAAAAAACCCAAGATTGAAATGCCTTCTCAGCACTCATTTTGGACAGCTTTATCAAGACTGTGCGTCTTGATAAAGCTGTCCAAAATGAGTGCTGAGAAGGCATTTCAAATAGTCTCGCATCGCTCGTGTTTATGTACACTGCCTTGTAAAAAGAGCTGTAAATCATGTGCGTAAGGTAGAATTTGCAAAAAAATATGTTCTAAAACTACGTATGTGTGATTGAAGACAGATTCGAATGTCACTTTAGTTCGACACTGTGTATCTAGGGTTTTTTACATACATATAAATATCAATGGCTTAATACTTCTAACGCCCGTCGCCTGAATCCTTCCTACGCGCAGTTGCACTACGCTCTTAACGTTTAGCTGTTTATGTTTTCGTATCAAATATTATTTTCCCAGATAACGGCTTTGTTTTAAAAACAGGTAAATAATTGAATCTATTTCGCCATAGACTGGATTTCAGGATATAGAAGGCCTTACCAACATTGATACACCTGCTAAACAACGGATGAGCCTCGGATGCAGGTTTTCCTTTTAGGGTTGGCAGGTCAGATGGCAGAGACCCCAGAGAGCGGGCCTTGGGCTCCGAATTGCAAGCTTTGGATCCGAATCCGATCATGAGGCAAATAGACAGGATTTCTGCAGGTGAACAGGAATAATTTTAACTTGCAACTGCAGCTTTAAATTTAGTTAGACAATCATAATATCTCGATTTCTTCTCGAATTTTCGAACAAGAAATCCCGAGAATTCTCCAGAGTCGAAGGAATTGTCTGGTTTTCGAAAAATTTAATAGGTATTGTAATATTAATGTTAATATTTAATACCTATTGATTCTATTATCGGCAAATATGGTGGTGTGGTTATACCGCGTTGTAGAAAAAATGTATTTTCTATTTGAGGACGCGCCTTAAGACATATCAACTCAAGCCGTAATTCATCAGAAGCGAAATGGGTCGTGAAACAATTTGACATTTGGATGAACGAACTAACAACACTTGCACGCAATAACAGAACTGAGAATGAAAGATGCTTTGATCAATAACGCAACAATATCTTCATAGAGAGAATTGTCTAATATTTGAGAGTAGTAAGACCAAGTAAGACGTAGGTACTTACAATAATAAAATTAAAAGCAACCATACATGTAACATTATAAACCTATGTACGTTGTACGTATTGTATTTTTTAGACCCATGGGAACGTATTCCCGGGATAAAAGTACCTACTCATAATGTACTATTACAGACTACCTATTATAATCTATCTATCTCTATGTCAAATCTTAAACAGATCTGTTAAGCTTTTTCAATTAAGGGACACTGTGAGTCAGCATTGTTGCAAAATAAATAATAATTTATATATATTTGTGTAAACTACCTATTCAGATTATTTGCAATTTTAATAAGCTTTTATACCCACGTTACCGTTATCTACCGAGTTAATATGCCTTTTTCTGAAAACCGGCGACGCTGCCGATTCTTATCTCCAGCCTATGATTGTATGAAATTCGCGAAATCAATTCAACGTCGCCCAAAATATCTTCGAATCAGATCCAGTTTATATTTCAAATAATGTTATTTATAACTTGATGATTTACGTTTACAGGCAATTTATTTACGACCTCATATCATTGCTATTATTTGGCTTTTAGTAGCTATCAGTCGTGAGAAAAGTAGTAATTTTAAATAGATATTCACTTTTATAGGTAAACTATACAAACGGTTGCAACCTATAATACATATAAACTTTTATTTACGATCGGAAAACCTCACCGCAATAAATTGGGTACTGTGGTTTTAGTAGATTTGTATCGCATGGTAGCTACGGAGAAAGAGGTAAGTATAACCTTAGAAAGGCAATCGCTGAAACCCGGAATTGGCCTATAAAAAAATATTTAACGAACTTTCTATTAATAAAGAAGACTGTCCATCATAAATAAACAATGTAAGTTAAAATATTATTACATAAACATACAATAAATAAATAAAAAAATCTACGATAAAATACCACGTTAAGAGATTAGACCTCTTGGGACTTTAGTATTGCTGCAAGTCATAATAATAATTATTACTGCTATTTATTTGTTGTAACATATATTATGTGCCTACTATTCTCAGTAATAAAGAGAAATAAATACTTTTTTCTCCTAGCTTTACTTGACACCTAATGGTCTAATAAGTACCCATTCTGTCTGGCCTTCAATATACGTGAGGTTACTACAAAATATACTCAGCTCTAATTGAGTAATAACATAAAGAAAGTTATTCTTTGCTAATTATAATTAGTTACATTTCCAAGGATTAGCAGGTTAATAAGATACGTGGTTAATTAGCTAACCACATCTTGTTTTGTTAGATACAAACCTAATTAGTGGGCGTGATATTTGTGTCAAACAAACATTTATTTCATTTCATTGGTTAGAAATAGAATTATCTTATCGCAACCAATGAAATCAAAAAATGCGTCTGGTAAATAAAGGCATTATTAGCTTAAATTGCTTTCACTTGCCTCACTGTAACAATTTCTATATACTTCTGAAAATATAATTATTAACGTTGTCCATTTACTATTTAATTAAAAATATTATATCTACCCATGGTCTTCTTCTTCTCTCGTGTCGTGTCGATGTAGCTATCGTGGTGTAGTAATTGGTTTCAGGGTAATGGGCCCGAGACAGGAAACAGACAGGTATTACTCTTCAAGAAGGCTTACTACATCCCCTCATCTGCGATGCTTGCTATTTTATGACTCAATCATTTTAATAGCTAAGAACCTATATATTTGTAATTATATAAAAAATTATGCGAATGAAACTGATTCCGATTGAAATTGATAATTTTAAAATATTAAATAACATTTTTTACGAATGAGACTTACTAACGTAGTATATTGCACGTGGTAGCTTTCAAAGTGATACTATCACATTAGACTTTAGTAATAATATAGTATTTTTAATGTTTCTATAGGTACCTATGTGTACAAAATTTATAGCAATAGCAATACACTTACCAAATACAGTAACAGAAAAATCCATACAATGAAGCACCTGTTTACGTAAGATAAACATAAATTCTTCATGGTTTAAGGTATTCTTAACCAATAAATTTGCCACAAAAAAGTTGTGATTACCTACTTCGAATAAATTATTGAAACAAATTTAGTCATTAGTGTTAACATCTCGCGAGATCTCTTCTCACACTTTAATGAGCTAAAACGCTATGAATATCCAATAAAGCACGCGTTGTTGACAGCTGTTTTTCTATGCTTTTTCTATTTTCATTTGAACAAGAGGCCTCTTTAGTCGGGTCCCTAAAATTATGACTACTAGAAGAGGAGTCACGAATAATGAGCCTTAGACTGATTGGTTCTGTACATACATGCATAATAATACTCACATCTCTTTCTCCTCGAGGTAAACTGAGATAATGGCCCGCTATTTGCTTCTGTCCTTACACACTTCACTAGCATCCTCCACTGTCATTAAAACCTTTCACCTTTAAACAGGTTCTTATTATAAACGATCACTGATCTGTATTAAACGATACATAAAACTTCAAAATAAAATCTTAATTTATAAAGAAACTAAATCTCAATAAATTAACACGTAAAGTAAATCTATTGTTGAACAATGTAGACCGATGTAGCACGTACACGACTCTACAACTCTCCTCTGAAACTTTACGATCAGTCTTACGGGTCTCACCGCAATAGAACCGTAGGCACTTTCTATTCTATAGTTACGCTAACGAATGGATATTGCTTGGGCTTTCTCATTACTTTTCATACTGTGAAAGTCTATATTGATATTAGGTACGTTTTATTTTCACTATAGTTCAGTTTTATTCTATTCAAGACGTTGTTTTTTTGATTGAAAATCTTTAAATCAGTAATCCTTATTCACCAGTGAGGGCCCATACGGTTGATGAGATTTTAGAGCGGTTTTTTTTTTAATTATTTTCTGATCGGAAAAAATGATCATCCAGGACGGGACTTGAACCCGTGACCAGTCCCTTACAGGGGGAATGCTCTGACCAACTGAGCTACCTGGACCCATCTTAGATGCTCGAAATTTTCCGATATGTTCTACGGCTTAGGGCGCCGGTGGAGCCATCCACCGTAATTCGTTCGAACTACGGTAACAATGAACAATATTGCAATTGTTTTTAAACATTATTTTTAGATTCTCCGCCCGATTAATTGAAGGAAATTTCCGATCAGAAAATCATTGGAAATAGTTAGCATGCAATTGCTTAAAATTTCATTCACGGTTTTTTTTTTGTTTCAAGGGTCTTAGTTAGGCTTAAAATCTTACGCAGGATTGATCACAATCGGCTCAGTTATACCGGAGATTTGACTATGTCAAAAAACACGAAAACCGTCATCCACGAAGGCGGAGCCGCGAGCAGGCGAGGTGCAGTCATCTTAACATGCCCGATATATAAAAAACATGTTTGTAATAAACTAACAAGTGAAACAAACGTAGTTCTCCTAAATTCTTGTCTCGCATAATATATATCTACGGCGCTCAATGAAAATTCACCTACGCGTACGGTTAGAATTTCATCTCACGATGTGGATCCCGGTCTACGTTGTATTTCGACCGGCAATAATTCAATTTTCTGAAGGTAATACGAATCAGCATAAACGGCTAATGTGTATACTGATGTAAGCTTCAGGGTAGCGATAATGCTTATGTACGCTATGTGTGTGCTTCAATTTATTGCTCTGAATACAAACTAAGGGCAGATAGATGACGCCAAAATATACAATTTTGGTAACTAACCTTTTAGAATTTGTAGATAGTCCATGTACCTAATTCATTTTATAAGGTTAAAATGTGAAAAAATAATCTGAGAAAACATCAACATTCAGACGATACTTAAACTTATAGTTGTATGGGATAGAGATCCCTATACAGTCTGACTGCTAAGAAAAAGATATATACCTATAGATCTATATCTCAGACTATAGAACATATATTATAGAAATCTTATCTCTATAATTTACGTATTTAATACCTTAATGTAATGAAGGTGACTAAAGATACGACTCCTTAGCACGCAAAGTACAATGTACTGTTAGGTGGGTCCTGGGTTCGTCATCCAATGCCCATTAATTAAGAGGGTGCAATGTTTGTTCTGTAAGTGGATCACTAATGGATAGGACGTGACTCACAAACAGTTCTAACATGTTCTAACGATGTTCATACGTGGTACGAGGTATGAGATTAAGGCTATTTAGTAGTTTACACTTTTAAAAAAATCTCAAATATCTGTATAAGAGGCATCAAGATCTAATGGGCCCAAGCCAACCTCACCTCCCAGCTGGTACACCTGCCGAACAACGGTAGAGGCTCTTGCGCAGATTTTCCTTTCCGGGTTAGAATGTCTGACGACAGTCGCTCTCATACTAGTCAATACGCCAAAAAAATAAGAAGTAGTAGAAATTCGGACCCGAAAAAAAGTTGAATTAAGAAAACTAAATATCTCTGTATTCATTTAGGCCGCAAAAAGTAGCCCTTATGTAGGATAAGATTATGTTTCTACATTGACATTTACAACCAGATGCGTAATTCAATACGTAAAGGCTGTCATGTAAATGAAATGATAACATCCTTTGGGACGAACATTTTATATTTTTTCCTACACTAGAAATAGCATCTATCCAACATAATAATAAATTTGACATGTGTAAAGCTACGGAAGAAAATGATAAATTTTGGGGATTTCTAATTTTGCGTACGTCAGTAAAGTGTCAAAGGTATCAAAGTGAAAGAATACCACTTCGATATACCTACCTTTTTGTAAACATGAGGTAATATTCGTAATTTTAACTCTCCATAGGAAAAATAAGTACCTACATATGATCGAAAATATATCATCATTATCATAATAACGTTGTGTCAGTGTCCTGATTGCTGCTAACGCTTTCACCTCGCAGCCACGGGTTTTCCCACAGAACAAAGAAAAATCGGTTTTCCTCTTCCAATTCTCACGATCTTAGATATCTTGGGCAGTGAAACCATGAGACTAGAAGATAATATATATGTGCAGCTATAATTATTTTCATTAAAGCATAATGCTTAAATTAATAGAATTAAATAAACCCAATCTTAGCAAAGCAAACTAAGCAGTGAAAGAAACTGTAGATTCACTTAGTAGTAAATCTATCCTTGATTTTCTCTTTCGTCTAGGGTTCCCTAGTGATTATACAAGGTTTCGAAACTCGCTTTATTCTACGTCGTCGGTCTGTTCGAGTGGAATAGGTAATCATAGTGTTAACTTACTTGCCGATACACTTGCAACTTGAAACTTCAAACTACCCAGGATTAGATGGCAAAGCAATTTGAATTTAAGCAAAGCTGCAATTGCAGGATTTCAAACTCAGAAGACAAGAGTGATTCAAAAATATCACGTTATTAAAATTTGACTAAAAAGTATCAAATCAAATCAAAATGCATCGGGTGCAGGGGTGCAGTGAATTACTTAATCATTACTTTCGTTTAAATTTATTATTTTCACTAAATTGATTTTGTGTGATAAATTTTGATGTACGGGATCCCACCAAGATCTAGGGGCCAAGCCAACCACATTTGATATCACCTCATCCGCTCCTGTTGTTTTAACGGAAAAAGACCCAAAGAAAATTCCATAAATTATTTTTTCACTTTCTATTCACCAAAGATATCTGCAATTTCCACCCCCGTAATTGGAGGTGAGCATCTGCCAGTACAATTGTTCAATACCTGCAATTAAATTCCTAACAGCAGAACCCGATAACATTTTACTAATCCTGAAAATCGAACCCAGATAATCACCATCGATTCAAACATAAATACAAACATAAACCGTATTGACCAACGAGTCAGTAGAAAAGACACGTTTATCTAAAAGCACTCAGAGGTGGCAGCAATCTTCTAAGAGCCTAATTTGAATTTTGTATTAGCATACGATTGATACCTACGTGATCGGACTACGGAAATCTCAGTTAATTAGTGATTACTTATTTAGTGTTACTGTGAGAAGAATTTCCAATGGATAAATCTGCACCCGTGAGTATGTAAATGGGTGCAGATTAACATCATCGTCATCCGAATACCAGCCTCAGTCGCATTTAAAGTTTGCATTTTGAAGCCACTATACCATTCTTTCATCCTCCTCATTTATTTATCTTGGCTTTTAGGCAGGCGAATGCGGCTTAACGCCCAAACCTGCACGCTTAGTATGCGACCAGGACTAACGCTGTTATCGTCAGATGATGTTTTGAGTTTAAACTTAAAAATTCAAATTATGAAATATCTCGTTCAGCTTTTATTTTAAAATCGATTGCAAAATTTGTACCGAAAAAGACGTAGCAAAAATAAATAGTGACCCAGATATACGAGAGCATTTTCTAACTATAAAGCTGAATAATTTAATAATATATATGCTACAGAAATACGATGAACAATCGAACGCGATGGGAAGATTTGTAGAGCAATTTTCTTCGGTTCTGAAACCTGAAAATAAAATCAATATCTGCAGCCCGCCAGATTTCATAGTCCACACGCGTTTTTGAAGTTCCTTCGTATATATTTCTCCTTTTAAGAAATAAAAAAAAACAACGAGAAAGTCAATGAGTGCTTTACCAGGTGCAGCTCCTTATGCGAGGCTAGCTGCCACTGTGACTCTACCAATCAAAAGAACAGGTGCAGAAACAGCCCAAATATGAAATCTTCTAGTAAGTTTTTTTATCTTAGCGGAATAATAAAGATCAATCGGAAATAGATTTTAAAACATGCAAGTACCTACCTAATTTATACTACTACTAAACTTTTAAAACAATTCATCTATTACTCACAACTATTTCTGAATCTAGCAATGCTCATTTCAGAACAAACTCTTACTGAATTTTCTGAATTAAATTAGTAAATAAAATCACAACTAACATGCTGGAATTAAATCTATGCATGTTTAAAATCTGGAGAGCATTCTAATCATAAATAATGAACGTTGCAATCTAGAGAAAATCCGGTAAACGTATCTGGCAATATGCCAAATGAACTTGCTTTCTTTTTCATTTATATACATACCCAAGTTAAGCGTAATTTTTTTGCCAAGAATGTGTCAGGAAGTTGTAGTCTGGAGTTTCAATCTCTTCAATTTTAACTTTTTATTGCACTGTTCGCATTGACAGAAGACCCCTTTAACGTCAGCTAAACTAAAAATAATGTTTTTCTTCTGGAATGTTTTTTTTTAGTCATTGAAACTTTTTATTTTATTATAATTATTAACGGTATCTATATTTTATACCATGTTCGTTTGTAGGTAGTACAACAAGTTTCCGATATTTAGGCACCGTTACAAGCGGTCAGTTTGATCACGGATGTACTGAAAAGATTACAGTATAATGTGACAATACAATACCATGATGACAAATAAGACAAAAAAGGGACAAAATAGGATCTCTAGGTCTGTGGAAGTCTACTATTATTACCTACTAAATGAAGTGATCCGAGGGGTGTGATGCGTGACTTAGACAAGTGTAACACCGAATAACACGTCCCCGTAAGTTTACGAATTCGAAACACTTTTGACGTAACAAACTTACTACCTGGCTGGGGCCAAACACTGTCCGACGAACTGGTAACTAACAATCCTGACCAAGGTTCCGATCAAGATTGGATAAATTTTAAAGATTTATTGCCGTGACTATGGATATATTGACAGGAACACACGTAATTATAGACACATTAAGTTATAATTAACGAAAACGTCAAAATAGTTTCTAATGTTCCAGTTAAATTCCCACTGACAAAAAGAAACTACAAATTGTCGCAAAGTACCTATTCGATGCGCTTCAACTTGCCATCAAGGAATATAAAATATTTACTTCCCTCAAATGGCCCGTTAAAGAACCGAAGGAAATGGATTATTACAAGTAACTTTGCCTTTATTTTAAATTCAGTTCTAGCTTGAACGCTTTTTAAATTCGATATTGGAAGAAATTCATGAAATAAGTCAACGATAAAAGCTTTTCATTCCACTTTATTGCATATTCTATAATATGAAATACAATTTTGTTGTTATAACTATAGAGTACGTGGGCTGAATAATTTGGATCGTGAATTGATTTGATAAGATAGAAATATTCAAAGAATGTCGCAATTGAAATGTGCAGCATTTCTTTAAGTTTAGTAAAGAATAATTCACCAAGATTTCAATGAAATGGCTATGATTTTAGCAGCATTGCATTCACATTTGCATTTCTCATCCATCTTAATGAGAGTGAATATCTTGTTGGGTGTAAAGAATGAATATTTATATACTTTACTCTCTCAAATACTGAATAAAAGTTAGAATTTAGTTATTTAAAAGCTACATTTATCCTACCTGTGGTTGCTCCCCAATGCTACATGTGGTATATTTTTTCGAAATAATAGTAGATGAGGTCTCGTACCTCATCATAAACAACAGATGAGGTACGAGAAGCAGGATTTCCGTGCAGGGTTTGGAAGGTAGACAGCTGTCTCTCCTAAATGACATACCAATCAAAAGCAAAAAATAGTGGTCCGGGAACTGGGAAATCGCTATAAGAATGATGATTGACTGTATTATTATTATTATGCTTACTATTACAATTTTTATTATTATTGCTATAAGAACCACTATTCTATTGGTAAGAAATCGTAACAAATATGCTCGCACCTACTTAGTTACCCACAAGTAAGTATACTCACACACTTTCTCATTGATAATGTAAGTAGGATTCCTTCGAGTCGATTCGGCAACGGTAAATAGGTGTTAAATATTCAAGTGCGAAAGTATGAAGATATTGTTTATAGGTTGGAACTACTGAGGGAGCTGTTTACAATATTACATTATTCAATATTTTAATACATATTCAATGACGTAAGTCTGAAGTGTCTCAGTGCGCTTTATGGAAAATATAAAAACGATCGATTACATATTTTTATTATCGAGGGTGTATGAAACCTATGGGTCTTAACCTCACCTCACTTGCAAGCTGGCACGGCACACTTGCTGATTGACTGCCAAGTTCTGGCGCATTTTTTCAAGATTGAGAGGTCAGAAGGTAGTCACTCCCATAAAGCCGTATAAGATAAACTAAAAGGAGGAGAAGTAGTAACCGGACCTTGGGCCCCAAGGTGAGATCTGGATCCCAAGGTGCGCTTGCTCCCCGCTTGCCAGCGAGGGTGGTTATGCCAGCCACAAACCGTCTCGAGTCTCATATACCGGAGCGTAAAGTGGCCCAATAAGACAATTCCCTCGCACCCCGGCTAACCCTTTGACTTCTACGGTTTAAGATAGCTTTCTAGAGTGTGGTAACCATGGCTTCTCCATCTAATTCAGCTGATGAGGCAACCAGCATAACTTGTTTCTAAGACAGAACGAAGTTTGGCGGGACAGTTAGTTTACTATAAAAAAACATCGAATTCCCCTTAGAGTCTTACAACGGTGTTTTAGTTCTTTTTTTGGGACTTCACGTAGATTTAAAATACTGTTTCACCTCTGTTTGTTTAGGACTACGTATAAAAGATTTAACTGATCGTCTCGTGTTTCAAGTAGCAGGTATCCATTACTGTAAGTTTTATTGAAATCCGTTGAGCTGATTTTGAAATGTTGGACAATAAACAAAGTTAAAAAGTTGGAGGATACTGTCTTTTGTTTTATTAGACTATTTGATTATATCATCATATAATTCTCCGAGTCTTTTCCATATTCAATTTGGGTCGGCTTTTCAGTCAACTACGAAGCGGCTGAACTTCTATATTTGCCATAAAGCAACTGCCATCCTCCTCCATAATCCATTCGCAATTTTGAAGTTATGTAGTTAAACCAGTTGTCGAACTTTTCAGGACTCCTAACTACTCGTAACGACTGCCACATAATATGTTCCGTAAGAGATTGCCGATATTATATCAATACCTGAAAAGAGACAAAATTTTGCAATAAAGTTTGGGTCTCTAAGAGAATACCTTGCAAATCCGTTCGCCTTCGTTACTCTGATATGTACGCACTAAACAGCTTACAACGAACTTTAGCCCGGTATCAATATATGTTCCAACCTTGGCCTATTAAAAGGTACCGACAAGCACTGAAAATGCACAACCTTGTAGACATAATGATGTCTAGATCTAGTTAACTATGAATAATAATAATTTTCTAGACTTTTTTTCCGACATTAAAGGACATTTAATAAGGTTAAATAGTTGCCTAAAGTATTAATCTCACTAAATGTAAATGAAAAAATAGACTCATAATTATATTTATTTTATCACTGCAGTTCCACAGAGATTGTGGAAGAACCGATACAGTTTCAGCTTCGTAAACATTAAACAAAAATGATTTATTAAGTTGTTCAGTTCATATTCTACTCACTCAATAGGAAAATACATCAGTAATTGTAAAAACCCAATCGTAGGCAATACAATTTCGCACCCACATTCACAAATGTTGACCTTGCAGAATTCGGTTTCAAATTAGAAAAAATATCTAACAAAAAGTACCAATCTAATGCTTTTTATTATTACTCTCATTTACAAACTAGCTATACCCGCGTGGTCTTCTGGGTTGTAATTTTTTTCGTGGACCCTTAATCATTTTCCTAAAATTAAAATAGCTTATGTTACGCAATTTAATATTACGTATGTATCTATGACTGAAAACCCTGTTATAATCGACCCATCCATCCATCTAGAGATTACCTAACTCATTACCTAAGATCATTAGGTAGGTATTGGTCTATGTTCAAACCAAAACAAAGTTCTTTTGTTGAAACTGTAAATTGATTGATTGAATTGAAGTGTCTGTACCACTTCAGTTTATTTATTTGTATTCACAAAGAAAAGAGTACTGACTCATAACCCCTCCTAGCCGTTACAACCAACACCGTGGGCTTTGCTTTATTATTTTCTGTTATGAACGGGTGACATCCAGTCCCAAAGGATGAACATATTCTACTATTGAATCAGTAACTAAGTCTGGGTATTTGGAAGACAGATCACTCGTATTTCATCTATTCAAGACATCCAAACAAGGTCGACTGCATTACTTTATTGTAGCCAACTCTTAATATTCTATGGTTAAAAATAATATCTGAATATTTGTGTTAATGTTGCTAGTAAAAATGTTACTTAGGCAAAAGTTTATAAAATATAAATTTAACTTAATTCCTTTAATCGAATACTTAACTTTACACCATATTCATATTTAATATTATTATTACTGAGTTCAGCCACAAAAGATTCAACTTAAATCCAAATATTTCACATCAAATACCCAAATCTGACTCCAACTTTACCACAACAGAATATTAGATACTGAGATGATTTGTTCACGGTCATTTCGACTACAACCCGCATAAAAAAGGAATATTTGCTTATGGGTCGCTGTTTATGAAACATTTATCAGAAGCCAAACCCTTTCATTTGCTTCTTTCCTCTTAAAAACCTTCATTTTCCATTTGTTTACAAAAAAAGGAAAAGGATTAGCGATAAATATTTTATGAAAACATTTGTTAATATTTCAAAGCTATGTATTTCAGATTTCAAATTACCATAAGAATGAAATTTTGGATTCGAACCTTTCGTGAAGCTTAACCACCAACCTATGGGTCTAACGAATAGTAAAGAGAGAGTAGCTGTTGCCCGCGGCTTCGCACGCGTGGAATTCTGATCCCGTTCCCGCAATTCATGATAACCTATTCTACTACCTGTACCAAATTTCAGTCAAATCCATTCTGCCGTTAGAGTAACAAACCTCCAAACATCTTTACAAACTTTAACATTTATAATATTAATAGGATTCTCAACACTAACTATAGAACTTCAATATTGTCAGTGGGTTGTGAAGATCAAATGGCAGTCGCTACACGACAAATATCGAAGTTCGGCGGCCTCGTCGTTAGAGGAAAGCCGAGTTGAGAAAAGGCTCGGAGGATGATGATGATGAGAAAGATTTCTAAAGTAATTGTCACAACCATCAGCAATGACCATTACCATTAGGTATAGTCATTATTATTACTGCAGTTTAAACGGTACAGTGCGATCATAACAATTTCTCGTACCTATAACAAACAATTTGACTTCGCACCAGTTCGCACTAATTATGATTGTACGAGAACGATCTCAACTTTTGATAGTAATCAATTATTAAGGTGATAACCCTTACACTTCTCACTCAGAAGTTGGTAATGCTAATTCTGGTGAGTACTATTAACCTTTTAGGGTCAAAGTGCCAAGGGATTTATCTCTAGTTGAATTTTATCCGTCGCTGACTCTGCGTAGGATGGGTGGACTCTATTAGCTTCAGGCATGTAGATAACTGACAGGGGATACAGACAGTGCTACTAAATACGCAGAATGTTATGTAGAATACTACGTCCCTTTATTTGGTGTTTTCACAATATTAAATATTTGTCTAAAAAGGTCTTGGGACATTATTTGAATTTGCGATCTCTAACTTCTACGAGTACCTACATTGGTGTATGTGCAAATATATCGAAACAAAGCTTAAAACAAAGATGTTATTTATTTTAAGACTTGAAATGTATGAGCTTATTTCTGTGCCTCCTGTGAAAAGGGGTACAAGTCAACTTATATCGAATTTGATATTATTATAGCACCTCAATCAGAAAAAAATACTCTATTTTTCTATCTATTCACCATTTTGATACGTCTATTAGTTTCTGAGATAGTGTGGTATATCTAAGACGAAATGGCGTGATTTGATAAAATATGACTGTGTAAATAAATATATGTTGACATCTATCATTCATAATATTCAAATTATTTGTGTGTAAGAATGTATCTCAAGTCATATCATTATTAACATTATATTTATTACCTTCTAATAAGGTGTCATATGGTACATGTTTTGTTATATCAATTGACACAAAGTAAATTCGTACACTGCATCGATACAACTAAAGTTGTATTATTGCTCACATACATAGGAAACTAATATTTTTGTGTAAACTGATTCAACTAAAATTATATCAATAATGACGAGAAGATAAAAACGGTTTTGATCCAAAATATTGTGCAAAGTAATACATGTTACGAACGCGAGCGGTGCGCGGGATGCAGGGGGCGCTACTGCGAGGGTACCGCCGCCCGCGCGGGGTCAGCGCCGTAAAATACTACTGGACAAGGTGCTCGCGCGCGCTCTCTAAGCAATCCAACATGGCGCACAGTGTACCTATTAGATGTATCATTTTACACACATTCTGTTTATTATTCGTATATTCATAATAACAAGAACTAATAACCATTTACACAAAATAATTACTCCACTTATATCAATATACAATAAATCTATTTATTAATGTGTAAAAGTGAAAAACATTGCAATTTACGTAGATGCGCCCCAGTATTGCTCCTAAACACCTAATTATATAATAATAATAATAATAAAACTCTGTATTGTACACCAAGGATATAAAAGTAGTAACAATAATACTTAAATTGAAGTATTAACAATTGGCTGCCTTATTGCTCCGTGGCAATCTCTACCAGGCAACCATATAATGTGCGTATACTTCCGCTAGTATTTGAGTGTTATCGGTATACCTACATTATTTATCTATAAGTGCACGCGCACACAAACCGCTGACAGTTGGCGGATGACGCTAGTGTCTATCGAACTGTACCCCGCGATCCCCCCAACCGAAAATAGATGGAGCAAAGCGTCTTCGTGGATTGCACTACCTGTAGGTAATGAATACCGTTATTATTTTACTTAGTTATTTATGTTCTATGACAGTCTATAATGTAAAATTTCATTGTTGCAGCATCGTTCTTGCCGTGCAAAACGCATGTTGACTATGATGCTCGTAGCTGCTCATGATCTGCCGAATATAATTTCCATATACCACAAGTTTTTAACCCCTGGTTATTTTTTTATATACTATGTAGGTAGCAGAACGGTGTAACTCTCACGTCCACGCTTAACTTCGGGTCATACATTGAAGCTAAAGCTTAGCTGGCTGCAAAAAAGCTGGGCATCCTATCTAAGGTGCGACAGTACTTCACACCGGAGCAATAAAATTGCTTAAGTTTTTGTACCAAGCGCAGGTTTGATCCTGTCTGGAGTACACTACTCGTATCTGTGTTATGTCTCAACTAAATACCACCTTGACGCGCTGGAGACGATCGAGAATCGAGAGACGAGCCAAGAGGTTCATCAACGACGTTGCACTAGTCGAGAAAAGACCTGCAACTTTGCGTCTATGGGCAAGGCTCAGAGCCTTGCCCATAGACGCAAAGTTGCAGGTCTATCGGTTTTCTATCGGATACATTTCGGAGAGTGCACAACCTGATACCCCCAAATCTTTCCATCAGCGAACGACCAGACGAACAGCGACGCAACACCGCTTTATGGTCGATATTCCACTCATACGCACAAAGCGCTTTGCCGACTCGTTCATCATGCGTACAGTTAAGGAGTGGAATTCCATGCCCGAGTCTGTGTTTCCGGAAAGCTATAACCGGGAAATATTCAAGTCACGAGTGAAATTATATTCCTTCTAGGCAAGCGTGATTCATCGTAGACCACATCGTCACTTACAATCAAGTGAGATAGTAGTCAAACGTAAGCTTATCTTGAATAAAAAAAAAAAGTAGCAGACAAGCACACGGCCCACCTGATGAGAAGCGGTTACCGTGGTCCAAGGACGTGTGTCACACTACGGGCTTCACGCTCGCGCTGAACCTGCCCTGAAGGGAAGGGTAGCGGGCTAGGAAGGGGTGGGAAGGCTTGTCCTCCAACCCTGTGGGGGGAAGGGGAGAGGGGTACAGTGAGCTCTGGCTACCGTACTTACCGGCGGGAACACAACACGATGGTTATTATAGCCGCGGTCTTCTGTAGGGCGGAGGTAGAAACTGTTTTTCGTTTATTTATGTTGTTGTATTGTTGACTTATGTCCTTGATGTTTATTTCTTCTTTAACTAAATTAAAATATTCCAACTTTCAAACCAAGTGACACTCAATAACACCTAAAATAAAAGTGATTATGTATTTTTTTTTCTTTTTTATTCCCCTATTTTTATACCTTTTTCTTTAGATTGTTTCTTGTATCATATTACACAAAATTGAGTTACGATTTAAGTCTACTTATATCAAAAAACACGAACTTTATTCACGCGTAAAATGATATAAATAATAAAAAATCTATTTTTACGAGTTTTGTGCCTACAGTGCTTTCGCCAATTGAAAAATATTACTTGTTTGTTAGACAGCTTTGAACAGGAGATGATTAGTTTCATATAAAACTACCTGATAATACAATAAATATCACCTTTCACCAAACCTTCACATAGCGTGTAAATCGATTTATCTCATTTTGAATCATTATACGCGAGCATCCATATGGTGTGTTTTGATACAACAAACAGTTTTTTTTAAATATCTCGTCCTATATTGAACACTCTTGAGCAGGAACCTAGTAGATTGTTAACAATACCACAATAAAATAAAATATGTCACTAGTTTTGTAAACAAATTATTCTAACAAATTTTATGAATTTTTAAACACAAAAACTAGTCTACTGTAAAGTTGACTTTTTCGACATGTACCGGTTTTCACAGGACACACAGATTTATTTTCCGATGTTGAGCACTATATGCAAAACTGACAAAGAGGCCAAAATATTTACTTCTCCCAAATTTAAGGTGCTGGGTCGTGTGGGTTGGTCATTAAAGCTAAAGTATGCTCAAACCAAATTATAAATGGTAGAACTTAAATAAATAATAGAGCAATACCGATCTACGTCGGCTGTTGGTAATAGGTCAAATAGAATGCTTAAGCAATCATAATTCAGTTATTGATGGATAATTTTAATTAATTAAGTTGATTCAACTAAGATAGCCCGAAGAATAAAATTAATTAGTATTTTGAAAACATTTTATGATAAGTAATTAGAAATTATCATGGAGCATAATCGACATTGGAAACGATACTCTCGGCAATTTACGTGAATCACACGTCGAAATCAAATTTCATCACGGTTTATTGGTATTATTTAATTATTTACACTGATCCCAACATTTCGGTTGCTTTTCAGCAGCAATGGTTATGGGGTGAGGAGTCTTTATCCGAAAAATTTCAACGAAGTTGTTGTTATTCGAAGCGAAATTCAAGACGTTTATTAAGTTTAGCTATTCTACATAAATAAGTACTTCTCTAAACTAACTACAACAAAGTTAATTCTAGACTGCAGTATTCAACACGTTTGCACATTACAATCAGTAGTATCCATTAACACGTTCGCTGCGTTAGGAGGTCTAAAGACCCCTTACGTGTGCGATCGCTCGGTGCGGGGAAAAATACAGTGATCTCCGTCTAGTGCGAAGGTCACAGCTAGTAGGTTTCTGAATATAAAAAAGAGATAAATATATGATTATATTGTTCTATTCATTTGTAACTAGAATTACTCAAAAAATACGTGAGAGGTCTAAAGACCCCTTACCGCACTACAAGGCAAATATCATCTCAGGGTGCGGGTAAGAGGCCTATAGACCTCTTAAAACGTAGTAGGTCATTCCGCCCCTTACCGCACCTGTTATTATCTATAATTTGATGACCTATGAACTAGTGATGCACTTTTTTCCGTATCAAGTGACGTTGCAGAGTGTATGAGTGGAGTGTGATAGATAACCCACGTGTTGCAAAGCTACAGAAAAATCACAAGTTTCAGAAAAATGTAGTAAAAGAAAAAAATGTGTCGGTTATGTTACGAAATTCTACGTACCACTATGAACAGTCGCGAAACAAACAAAAAGTTAAAAAATTAAGTATTTTTGAGTTGATTGCAAACAACCGATGTATTTACAATATTTTTATTAACAGACATGTTTGATACTTATTGAATTTCTTAAAAGTAAATGAAAGTTTTATTTTTCCCGCATGGACGCCGGCAGCCGGACGGACGATCTAATGTGCACATCACTAGTTATAACATGTTTTGAACATATATAATTCAGTGCGATGGGAGGCTGATGTGCCTCCTAAACATTTTCTCATTTTCTGGGCATCCCCGACCACATACCTTCAGGCGAACGTAAATATAAGCAGAGTAGCTCTTTACCTATAAGACAGTCATTTATTTTTAGACTTTTTATGATTTATCACAAGGAAAATGACATTTAATTGATCAAATTCGGTAAGAGGCTTAAAGACCTTAATCGCACCAGTAAAAGGTTACATTTAAGACACATAGGCCTCCTATCGCACTGCTGAAAAATTCGTTTGATTTGGCTTCGCAGCGAACGTGTTAAGTACAAATTATTTGTGGGGTAGATGGCGTCCTGCTCGTATAGTATAACTATACCAGGATAGGTCGTTCATCCCATTTTCAACAATGTCTGTAACTAATGGTCATGACCTTACTGGTCGGCTCGCTATAAAAAATCGTATTGTTTCATACTACTGAGTGAACTAGACTATATTCTCCCAAATGCTAGTTCACTTGCGTGTTAATAACCATAGGTTTATTAGTAAAATATATAAATTAAAGCTGAGATCTCTAGAAGCGTCTATACCCATTTGCTCTAATTTATATACTTTAATACAAGCTTTTATTTTACTTGCTTTCTTTGTCAGTTAAATCTTCGAAGTTAAAATAAACCAACTTTTAATTTGTTTGAAAATTAAGTTTAATATTAAATTGTATAGATACTGTCATCTCTTGAGTGTATAAAAAGTCGATGTGACCTGTTAACCTCTACGATAAATAATTTTCAGAAGGCAAAAATGTGATTACAATCCTAGGTTCTTTAGCTGTGCAAATCATCTGTCGAGGCTATCAATTTTAGGATAACAGCATCTGGAGGGGTGGCCCATATCTTCTGGACTTCACCCTAGATCCTTACCATCAAGGTGTAGTCAATTAACAGACTTAATATAAAAATTGTACCTATATTCACAATCTTCTGTGTAAAATAAAGGATTACAAACTTACTCAGTGTAACTTCAATTACTTTATTGCTGATCACAGGCCTTCTATCAAATGCAAGAAATTAAGATCAGACTTAGTTATATGCAGTGAAGTAATTTATCTCACTTTTTACTGTGATATAAGATAGTTTCATGCAACTAGAGCTCTTCATTAGATATGCATCTAGAATTTACTCCCCGAGCTCTTTGATAGCCTCCAGTTAAGATTAGAGTTCAAAAGGATTGTTCACTTGACTGGGTTTTCAGCTTTAGTTCATTATGTAGTCAGTGAGACGATTGTTTTGTAACAGATGTTTAGTATAAACGGCGCTGAGCAAAACACTTGAATGCAGTAGCGCGGAATATAATGTCAAAGGACGTATTGTAGACAGGAACGCAATATCATTGGCCAACAGAAATTAAACCTGTGTACAATGAGCCGCATTATCGACATAGCACCCTGATGAGAGCGCCTATAATTTGGAAATTGCGTATCAGATAACCGTTAATATATAAAACACTTACTATAAAATTTATTACACATGAAATTTTAACATTCATTTGGAAAACAAAACTTAAAAGAACAACAATGAAGAACTAGGAAAGTTAAGAAAAAATGCCCGGCATAATTCAGTTCACCTCAGATGGTGTTTTTCTTGACAGACGTCAATATTACTTCACCTCGCCTGATGGTAAGCTAAAGGTAAAATCCCTTGAATGAGGGTCACCATTATACCTATATACACCATCAGTAGTTCGTTCATTAGTACCTAGCTGTGAATACACGTAGGTACATAATTAGTCGTTTCTATATTCCTGAATAGTGTAGAGGAAAATACCTTTTTTACAGGATGAAGTATTTTGGGACACAGTGGAAAGTGAATTCTTAAGAATTCAAATTAAATGGGACTGACATTATTTGTTTCACGTGACATGTCGACAAACAACGCCACTGGCTTTTGCCAATTCGGTAATTCAATTGGACGTGATTCCACGGGTAGAAAGTGACTCTGATTCTTCTCTGTGTGTGATTATTTATTTATCCTATGAGCGTACCTACCATTTAAAGGAAATTTTGTGAGTGCTTCTAAAAATTGAGTTTATTTCATCGCTAATCCCCTATGATGCATTATCATGTATCTGGTTAGATTACCTGCTGATATTATCAGAAAAACATCTCATTTGTTTCTTTAATAACCATTATTTATCTAAATAGCAACCCATTTAAGTATGTCCCACTGCTGCTGGGCACGGGTCTCTTCTCCTCTAACGAGAGAGCTAAGAGGGTATAGGCCTTTAATCCACACACGCTGGCCTAATGCGGGTTGGTGGATCGGACATGTCCTAAGAATTTCTTCTAGGACATGTGGGTTTCCTCACGAAGTTTTCCTTCACCATCAGCAGATGGTAAATCATGTGATTAGCACATATAAATTCCACAAAGTGAAATTCACATTGGTGCTGTCCGGCCGGATTCGAACTTGATACCTCTGAGTAGAGGCCGCGTCCTTATCCATTCAACTACCATCGCATCCTTTATCTATTTTTTTATATTGGACACGACAACATGACTTCCCCTCGCCTGATGGAAAGCTAAAGGTTTTATAGGATCTCATAACATGGGTATACCTAACTGATGTGAGTAATATTACTAAACCTAACCAAATATTTAGGACACATAATTATATGCGTTATAAAATACTCTCGCAATTTCCCCGACCAATTACGATTCCCAAAGGCTAACAGTGTCGCGTTGAACGACACTGAGCTCTTTGAAAGAGTAAAAAATAATTAGATATGTGCTGTATGCAAAGTGATGCAAAGGCATTACACGCTTATAAAATAATTTTGAAGGGTTTATTAGACGGTAATTTTATCATGATAATAATAACTTCATTGATTATGGAAGTGTGAAATGGCTCCAATATCTATAGTGTCAATTTCGATTTTTAAATACTTAAGTAAGTAGGTCACCATCATCATTTGTTGACGTTCAGTAATGGGTTATGTCAATTAGGGCATTAATCAGGCATTTAATCAATCCGCCCGATTAATGCCGGGTATAAACCCATCTAGAGGCATCAATAATAAATGCTCGATAAATACCACACATCTACTGGTTGCGTTGCGTTGTTGCTGGTTGCATCCGAGGCTTCAAATATGAGCCCGGTGTCCGCTTACCTATTGATGTCCGTTTGGTTTAGGTAGAACGGGTAAAAGAGCGACTGACATCTCTGAAGTGACCCCGAGAGAAAAGGTACAAAAACAGCAGCAGAATAATATTCATATAAAAAAGCGAACACAACGAAGAATAAAATACTATTTATAAGTACCTAAATAGTTGTTTCTATTTTCTTTGCAGAAATTCCTAGTCTGTTTTCGTACCTACAACTGTTAAACTCAGGGTTTGGTAATAAAACGTCGGCGGGTCTGCTTCAGTAAGCGGTGAAAGTAAAAAAATAGCTATACGTTTCTGATTTATGTTTGTGATATCAATAAATCTTCTTTACTTCTTTAAATAAATACTGACTTAGTAACGAACTAAAGTAATTTTATTATACTTTTAGATATGGCCCTGAAGTTACTTAAAGGTACGTTTACAATAATGAGACTCGAATAATGAGAGGGCGAGTATCCATTAGTGTGAGCGTTCCAGTTGCCAGTAACCTCTAACATAGAACTTTTCGTTGTCGTTCCGGGTTCGTCGTCAAACACGTGTGTCATATTTTGATGTAATTTAAGTTCAATAAATTATTAAAAAATAAAAAAACATAGCAGGCAGTACCCATTAATTTTCTTTCGTTTTTATTCTCTAATGCGTTCTATGGCTGGCAGACTAATTTTTATTCCCAAATACTTGTAAGTTATAGCAAGTCGATCAGCACTTGTCATTTAATAATAAAGGTTATACTTAAGTCTGAAGCTATATATCTATATTCCTCATGAATAATATTAGTTTTGGTACCTATGCTTCATTGTTTACTTTACAGTTTTAGATATTTGCCTACAACCGTGCTTTTTTAAGATAAAGCTTAGCAGCGAGTAGAGTGCCAAAGGCTGTTTCACTGACCTCGACACATACGACGCGTACAAATCGATCCAAATTGGTTTTGTAGGTATCGTGCAATAGTGTTATAATTGTATGAATATATTATACCACCTGCAAAAGAAAATACCTTAGAAATATTAGGGTACGAAAAGAGCCTCAAAGTAAATGCCTTGTTTGCTTCTTGATGAAATTGTTTGCACTAATTAGTGCAAACAATTTCATCAAGAAGCAAGCGGTTCGGTGCCTTTTTTTGCCGCAATACGAAAACATTACCATCGTAAGTGTACTACAGTCCCGGGTCCTTCAAGCGGGGCATGAAAAAGTATTTGATGAGGCCGTCAAGCTAGCATAGCATAGCTCTATGAGAAGGATTAACGCTTACTTACCAAATATTTGTGAATCTGAAGTATGGTAAGAATGCTAATTCGAAAAAGCGTATGTCTAGCATAAGTTGGCTTAATTACTTACTAACAAGGGAGGGGCCGAATTAATCAAGAAGCAAAAACCAAACGAACGAAATATCTACTATATTGTATACCCCTTTTAGAATAATACATCCAGCTTATAATTCACTTAGTTGCTTTGATAGTAATTTCATTGAAAACAACATCAATAGCAAAGGTAACATTAAACAATTACTAACTATACCCTACCCTAAAATAACTTACGTTGAAAGTTGGAGGTCAGAATCAATAAGTAAGTAAACACGCTGGTTATTATATAGGTAAGTAGACACAATTGGAACCAACATAGATATACATAGACATAATTGAAATAAACAGCAGTCAGTCTTCAACTACAAAAGAGGCATTATCGTTTTTATCCCCTTTAACATATCCAGAAGTAATGGTCTCGGTAAATCTAAGAAAAGCGCTTGCGTGACTATGGTTGTTGAGTTTTGCATAGGGAACGACTGAAGTGGGCACGCGTGACTAAAGGTCGCGTATGTTATGTTAGTCAATTCTACTTTCACGTCTACATAGTTTGTTTTGTAAATAATGAATACCTAAGCTTGACCCTAGGGACATTTTATGAGATATAAAGTCTTCAAGCACGTAAGTCGCTGTTTTGAATGTAACTACCGTACATTTGGCAACTATCGTGTTGCTTAGCTTTCCCTGAATGTGGCACAATAACTTGTTCAAAGATCATATAACAGAAATTCCAGGTATAAATACATATCTAGTTCGATTGGAAGACGCAGTTAATTAAATAGCAGTTGAACAATCTGACCACTATTACATTGTTTACCCGTGTTCCGTACATCGATCCGGCCCGAAGGACCAAATCGATGTACGTAACATCCAGTGCTAATGGAGATTGATAGAGTAATAAGAGCTTATTGCTAATTTACATAGCTGAATGATAGAAGATAATTAGTACGCATCGACCATGATACGGATGCAGACATGAACTGATGAAATATGAAATGTGATTGACGTGTACTGAAGAATCAACTAAGCTTCAAACTTCTTATAGTATGATTTCTTTTACTGCATCGACAGCTAACGGAATCTATACCGTGAATATTACCTCTGTCGGTCTGGTTGTTCAGAAGTAACTGATGATAACATAAAAGGCAGTTAATGACGTCATTTTCCTTAACACGCCATTACCGGTGTCCATTCCTTTAGAGACACCGGTTACAAACATGCGTGTATTTGTTTACCATCATGGCAATATAAAAACGTATAAAAATATATTTGGTTATAAGTGTAGGTATATTATTCACTGACCTTGACACACCGAAGGGCATTTTTCGACAGTTGATCATAAACTTTTGATTGATAGATTGTGACATAAACGATGGCTGGCTCGTAAGAGCCGTCCTTTATTACTATACCGTCTTACATTACCTATACCTATATACTTTTAGAATGGTAAAAGTTTACCAGAGACGTAAATCAAAAATAACGTTAGAGAGCTGGTTAATACATTAATAGGCGATAACGACTAACCACACCTTGAATTCGAAATTCGTTTTAAGGGGACGGCCAACTTCAATTAAATGTAATTTAGACGGCCGCAGTGGATACTTACTGAATTACTAATTTTAAAATAAAATGTCCTTTTCAGGTACCTAACTATCGTGCTATGTTATGTAGTTTGTGGCCTATATGCATATACAAATGTTTCTGTGTTTCTTGCTTTTGCCTCCCTGTTGGGACATTTTTTCAAATGAATTCCCCAATTGCCATCAGTAGACTCAAAATAAATCGTAGAAGATGGGAATCATCCCTATTAATTACTTTTAGATACTAACACCTATAAAAGTGTCACTAATTCAAAATGCCACCATGCAAATGAAATAGGGTACTACTCAATGACATCACAGTTTGGCAGTGAATGCTAGCCTTATAATTAATGAGTTCCATTTGCGGAAAGGGAAACGGCGTTCCCTGCCAAACGCAACCTGCCAATAAGCGGCTTACAATGGTGAAAATTTTCTTTCACACGGTAACAGGTCAATGTCAACACGATCGGAATACCTTCATTTTTACAGATAGGTATGATTTTGCTATTGAATTACGTAGCCATTAATCCTGTTTGCCATACGAATGGCATCAAATGGAAGTTGCCACGGGTAGTTGAAGTCCTAAAACTGACTTATTCGTGGGAATAAGTCATTTTTAGGACTTCAACTACCCGTGGCCTAAATGACCGTGGGGTCATCATTACTATATCCAATTTACCTTGCCAAAGTACATGGTCCAAATTACAGGTTTCCTTGAATTATCTTATCTTTTACGGGAGCGACTGCCGTATGACCTAAACTCCCGATTGGAAAGCCTGCGCCAGAGCTTCATCCGTCAAACAGCAGGTATACCGACTTGCAAGTAGAATGACTTGGCCATAGACGTCGTATCCCATGTAGGTACAGAGTCAATATAATAATAGTTTTTGTCAGCCTAACTGATTCGTTTAAGTTACGAAAATAATTTCTCTACCAAATTCAATGAAACAATATTGAACGTGATATGGTAGAGAAATGAATTTCACACAATAATATAATAATAATTTGATGAGTGTACCTACCTACTTTGATATTCTTGCTACTTTGTTGTCGTATTATTTATCGACGTCACTTACTATTTAATTGATATAGTTTATTAACAAGTTTACTCTCTGCATCATTGGACATAATTAACGTATTTAACTTATTAGGTATTCATTAAACGGCGGAACAGCCCGATATTGGTGTGTAAGTTTGTGTATTACAAATAAATGAATTCGTTCGTTTCTGGTTACCTCATTTTTCAACCAGCATAAGTATTTACTAAGTCATTATTCTGCTCTTGTTTAAATTCAATTTACTGGGTTATCGCTGCATATTTTAGATTCCTCGTAGAGAATATAAACTTGAACATTTCGCTAAACTGGTAATCTAATTGTTTATTCTACGTAATGATGGTCATATTTACTAGGTGAATAATTTTATTCAACCACCTGGTTTTCCCTAATCTAATTTGTAGACCATTGCGCAAATGAGCGTGGGGTTACTAAAAATACACACAGTTTAAATAATGATACACTTTAATACCTATTAAACATTATCATGAAAATCTGGATAGAAAATAGAATAAAATATTTTTAAAGATGGTAGGTACAAAAAACCTACCAAATCACGCAGTAACCAGTACAAAATTTTAATAGGTATAGTTTTTAACTTTCTACGAATGTATTTTCGATGCCGATTGCACTACCTTGTGCCTGTATAGTTGTGACATACCTATATCATGGAGAAGCGCCAAAATTTTTAGCATTCAAGGCATATTACCTATACGTAAAAAGATAAGCACTTAGTAAATTGGACACCACTATCTGGTATAATTGATAGAAAAGTAGTATCTATTGTTGTCATTGCGCATCTCAGGACCACGCTACATACTATTTCTTCTATAAATTCTTATAGGTACTCAATTATTATTTGCCTGTCCTTGTCCTAATTATTTGGGGTCGGCGCTACATATATAATTTTCTTCCATATATTCCTGCATGACGTCACTCGTCAGTTACTCCCAACCGTGCCTTGTTCTCTGTCACCTAAATTAACTATTTTTTCATACCCTCACAATCCTTCTTATGTGATATGTGTATAATATCAAAATTCATAGGTATACTTAATCCTAACCTTTGAAAAATATTTTGATAAACTGGTAACGAATATTTTTACTTCAAATTTTATCCAAATAATATCCAACGGTTTTGTGTGATTGAGTTACAAATCAAGATTGACATATTTTAGTCAGATAGAAAAAAAATTAAGCATTGCTAAGCTTAAGCTAAATAATCCAATTAAACACAGCTTGCAAATTTATGAGTTACGAGCGTATTGACTAATTATAATGGCGTACATACAAAGCGATAGCTCTAACACCCCGTTCCCACTTGTCGTGTTCTGTTGTGTCCGTTATTTTTATCGTATGTTGCAGTGGCAGAACATTATGTATGAAGCTGTTCACACTACTTGTCGGAACACGATTTTGTGTCGTGTCCGACAAGAAATCATACATAATGTGCTGCCACTACAACATTCGATTAAAAAACGGAAACGACACACGCTTGTCGTGTGTCGTGTCCGTTTGGGAACGAGGTGTTATTGCCAATCACTTAATAATGCATGGATGACAAATTGGTTCACATTAGTCGCTGACATTATACGAATATTTTTGATTAGTTAAATTCCATTTTCAAACCTTTTCAAATGTCAGAATCAAAATCGTGTGCGTTCGTTATAGTAAAATGGCTACGTTAACAAGGAAAAATAACGAACGCCGAAGTAGAATGGCACCATTTGAAATGACAAACTGATACAGGTTAATGAATGACACGGTTGCAATGTACAGTGGCAAGTAGCCAGTTGATTCGCTAACTAATATTATAATTCCTAGTAACGCTCATCCATACTGTTTTTAACACTGCAAAGCAATCTTGTCTGCTTACCAAACAACAAGTTAGTCATTAGTCTCTCCGACTCAACATAGCTGTGGATTTTAAACTTATATCCAACAGTGAACTAATTACGTATTGTTGTCGTATCCACGGCCTGAATTTTAATATTACCTATACCCCGATTTTTAATTCTAGGCAAGAAAATGACATTTGCAGTGTTGCAGGTTTTTTGTATCAAATAAATAGTGATGTGGTTGAATCGAGTTTTCCAATTATAAGTTAGTCGTGAGTCGAGATTATAATTCTTTTATTAAATATATAAATATTTTTTTTATAGAAATAAAAATATGTAATTTACGGTAATTAAACAGAAAACATACACAGTAAGTAATTAAATCTATATATATTATATAAAATCAATTGCTGTTCGTTAGTCTCGCTAAAACTAGAGAACGGCTGGACCGATTTGGCTGAAAATTGATGGGGAGGTAGCTTAGAACTAGCAGAAGGACATAGGATACTTTTTATCCTGCCACGGGGATAAAGTATGCCACGGGCGAAGCCGCGGGACACAGCTAGTATTCTATAAAAAATATTTCCGTCGTGTAATGTACTAGGCGAGCATAAACTGCAAAGAGGTTCATTCACTGATAAAAAAAAAGAATGACTAAAATATCTAGTCTATTGATTGCCGAACATCACTATTGTAGCGGGTCACACTTTTTTGTATCAGTGACAGTTGCAGTTGTCATTTTCTTGCCTAGAATTAAAAATCGGAGTATATATGACACGATTTTGTGACAATATTAGACAGTTGGTTGTCAAACAGAATGTTTTACACATTTCACTGTCCCGTCCGGTCCCGTCATATGAATTTATACTATACTCCGATTTTTAATTCTAGGCAAGAAAATGACATTTCCAGTGTTGCAGGTTTTTTGTATCAAATAAATAGTGATGTGGTTGAATCGAGTTTTACAATTATAAGTTAGTCGTGAGTCGAGATTATAATTCTTATTATTAAATATCAAACCGCGTTTATATAAATAAAACTAAGCAATTTACGGTAATTAAACAGAAAACATACATGGTAAGTAATTAAATCTATATTATTATATAAAAATCAATTGCTGTTCGTTAGTCCGCTAAAACTAGAAAACAGCTGACCCGATTTGGCTAATTTTAGTCTTGAAATATTAATGGAAGTCGAGAGAAGGTTTATACGATGAGAAAATATGGAAAAATTGCAAGATAAATAGAATGTCGACGACGACTCATTTAATGTCTTCAGGAGAAGGGTTTTGGGGCTACTTGCATAGATTTGGTCCTTGATTTTCTTTATATACTTGTAAAATATGTAAACTCAATAATTACCGTATTCTAATAAGTGGCATTTGAGAGTATAATATATCAGGTTATGGTGTGAACTGTACATGCCTCTAATTGGTCTACATATAAGAATATTTTTACTCTGTACCTATTATATTAAGACAATGTTGTATATGGAGACTGTTGGTGTGTCTGAATAAATAAATAAATAAATAAATAAATAAATGCGTTGAGATTCTTTAACTGACAAAATTCTATAAAAAATATTTCCGTCGTGTAACGTACTAGACGAGAATAAATAGCAAAGAGGTTCATGCACTGATAAAAATAAAGAATGACTAAAGTGTCTAGTCTATTGATTGCCGAACATCACTATTGTAGCGGGTCACCCTTTTTTGTGTTAGTGACAGTTGCACTTGTCATTTTCTTGCCTAGAATTAAAAATCGGAATATAGGTAGGTATTCATTCATTATTAAGCATTTTGATAACTCATAAACTGTTTAATTTGTTTATTACTGTTTGAAATTATTTTACTTCCTACTGCGACCCATATTGAAACAATCTTCTTTGAAAGTCAAATTTACTGAATATCTACTAGATGTAACCCTTTTTATTTATTTTTTAAAACGGCTTTTTACAAGTATTTATCTAACTATATTTATCATAGAACATGGTTTTAAAGACATGGCAAAAAGTGATGGATGATTTTAAGAAAAAGGATATTTGGTTTTCATTATCGTATTATTACTACTGCCAGTACTTCGGCCTTAGTGAAATTCATCGCTTTTAAGTATCATTAAAAATGTTACTTACCCCGCTAAAAGGGTCTTTATAGGGTTCAGTAGCAGTAGCTTAACACTTCTCTATAATATTATAACCTATTAGCTTTACCTGTGGCTTCACCCGCGTATAATTATGCCAAGATATTAACATTTACCCCGAAACCGAATGAATTAACAAGAGATGAACCATGTACGAGTGACACACTTCTTCGTATTGACGAATGCTCGCTTTTAAAATGTTACACTAGGCACGCCATGTAATATGTACCTTGTACTCGTTCTGCACGGATCACTCAAACGAGGTTCCTAGATTTTCAGTACTAACTGCCTAGCCAGTACACAGCTTATAACAATATCATAGTCATACTTTTTTAACTGCGACACTATTTGCCACGTCCGTAACATAATGAGCTATATTCATTAGAAGACGGCGATCAAATGGCATCGTTTTATATCCATTTCCTAATATTTTCCTTGACCTACTTCGTCATCCGTGGGAGGTCCAAGTCACATGAATATAGGAACTATGGAAGCAATGGATCAGGCAGGCGGTGAAATTATTGTGATATAGAAGTGAGTCAGTTTGGCGTATAGCCAGGTTTGACTTGTTTGTTACATAGATATAGTCACACAACTAAATGCACTAATGCAAGAGATTGTTACAGTAAACAACAAACGTAGAAAAGAAAAAGCCTAGAAAAAATTGAAAGAAGGAAAGAAACAAAAAGTAAAAAAAAAAACTCATCTCTTCCACGATTTGAACATTCTACATAGCCCTATCTAGATTTAAAGTAAACATAGCTTATATAGTTTGTAATATAGTTTCTAGCATGCGGATAAGCTTGTATGGTCAGCTTTAAAGTTCATTCAGAGATTTTGAAAATTATTTTTTGCGTAAAATAATTTATACCTATTTCCTAATGAAAATGCTATAAGTTATTATTATATATATCTTATTTATATATTATATTTTATATTTATATATTATATAATATATATATAAATATATAACTTAGAAAAGTCAACATACAGAGGTTGAGAGAGATGATGTGTTTTAGTAGTAGGATTATAAATATTCTGTTTTTAAACTGTACAGCTACGCGAATTAGGTCGCAGATCAAGCAAAAACATAAAAAAACACTTTTTGAGAGAATTAAAAACATCTTTTATAAAAATAATATCCAAATCTCCTAAATTCCATTAAGTACCTACACAAAAAAAGAACGCAGAGTGCTTGATGTCAGCCAGTATGATAAGGAAACTGACGAGTTAAGGTAAACTGACCAATTAAGGAAACTGACAGGTGGTGACCTACTTCGTGAAAACTCCCTTATGTTGATCATTATTTTGATATTTTTTCTTCTTTGTTCAAAATGCTTGATTTTTTTACCGACTTTACAAAACGATCTCTCCTTTCGCTTTTCATAAAGCCGTATTAGCGGGACCCAAGCAAACTTCGCCTCTAAGCCATCACACCTGCTCCTTGACGAACGAAGCTCTGGCACAGGCTTTCCTCTCAGGATTGGCAGGTCAGACGACAGTCTCTCTTATAAAAGCTGTAGGTATAAGCCTAATCAAAACAAGAATGAGTAAGCGGACTCAGTGCTCCGAGGTAAAGACCTCGGATCCAACCGGAAGGCCGCTAATACGATGTTGACTATAAATTCAGTATTTTACTAGTCCTACTTATGCTAACATTTCTTGAATGCTTTTTTTCATATAACTTGTAACAGATAATAGATTAGAGTACCGTTACGGCTTATCGTCGTAATTTTGTCTCTTCCAATATTTGTTGGAGAGTTTCATTTGAAGTTATTGGAAAAGGCGGTACGCGGTAGTCATAGCAACATGGTTAAGCCCTTTATACACCTTGAAATTTGAAGAGGTAAAAATAGTAAGTATTTTTGTACCTACTTGTTTTTATACTACCTACAACCTATCTGTATTGTCTACATAAATTCCATAGATACACATACACTTCAAGGAGATTGTTTTTATACTATCAACCCATCTGTATTGTCTACATAAATTCCATAGATACACAAATACACTTCAAGGAGATGGGTGTATGGAACACACAAGAAATACAGAAGAAACGAGCACAAAGTTTCTGTCACCGCAGTAAGAGTCTATTGTTGTATGCGGGTCACTAGCTCCAGGCTACATTCACTTACTGTGCCAAAACTCAACAAACAGAAGTGATAAAGAGCTCTCAAAAGTCAACGTACACACTGCATTATTATTCTCGTACCTTAGGACCTAATCGAAATCAAATTGGAGAGCGGATCCAGGGCTAAAAAAACCCCAGCTTTGTATGCATTGTAGGAATAGCTTGCACACTGGCTATAAAGAGATTAGGTATTAACTAATTTAACTTTCGTATTCTTACAGGACTTGTTGGTAAAGCCATTCTTATTAAGAGTTCCATTTCTTTTTCTGACCTCTTTAAAATTTCGGACAAGTCAAAACTTAAACTAGTATAAACTTTAATTCCTGGCTACAATAACAAATTCAAAAGTAAATTGTTCAAAACTTCGAATCAGACTGTTTTCGTAGTTAAGGTATCGTGTTATTATGAATTTATAAATATGGACATGGTCATTTAATTTACTATTATATCTTATATAGTACCTTGTTTTTTATTTATTTATATTATATTACTATAATTACCAATATTATTATTATATTAATATATTATATTATATTATTCATTTATTAGGTACTTATTTTTTTAGGGATATTTTCTTTGTTTTTTACTTATTTGTTTCGAGTACCCATCACCTATTCTAAAATAAACCTATACCCCGATTTTTAATTCTAGGCAAGAAAATGACATTTGCAGTGTTGCAGGTTTTTTGTATCAAATAAATAGTGATGTGGTTGAATCGAGTTTTCCAATTATAAGTTAGTCGTGAGTCGAGATTATAATTCTTTTATTAAATATATAAATAAAATTTTTATATGAATAAAAATATGTAATTCACGATAATTAAACAGAAAACATACACAGTAAGTAATTAAATCTGTATATTAAATAAAATCAATTGCTGTTTGTTAGTTTCGCTAAAACTAGAGAACGGCTGGACCGATTTGGCTGAAAATTGATGGGGAGGTAGCTTAGAACTACAAGAAGGACATAGGATACTTTTTATCCTGCCACGGGGACAAAGTATGCCACGGGCGAAGCCGCGGGACACAGCTAGTATTCTATAAAAAATATTTCCGTCGTGTAATGTACTAGGCGAGCATAAACTGCAAAGAGGTTCATTCACTGATAAAACTAAAGAATGACTAAAGTATCTAGTCTATTGATTGCCGAACATCACTATTGTAGCGGGTCACACTTTTTTGTATCGGTGACAGTTGCAGTTGTCATTTTCTTGCCTAGAATTAAAAATCGGAGTATAGTTAAGAATACTTAACTTTGCCATGTGTTAACCTACTCGGTATATAAATAATGGCGAGACACCAATACCAAGTTGTGTAGTTACTTAAACAAAATGCCATCGTATGCATTGGCATCTTAACCTGTCACCTGTCACCATTCAAGTATCGCCGCCATCTTAAACCTATATTTTATAAGCACACGCAACCGCTATTCGTCCAATATACCTTATGCTCATTGTTTCAGTCACGGAAATGGGAATATTATAATTTTATTATTGTGATCGATGACTATTATTCCCCAGTTAATATAGAAATGAAATTGGTGTATGATGTAAAAACACCAAGTTTATGAATTGCCCAGGATAATTATTAGGAAATCCGAAATGATCATTAGCATTAAGTGTTGTAGAATTTATTTCCCACATAGGATTGTATAATTCAAGAATGCCGAGTTTACATTGTGTCAAGATTGTGTCAATTAATTGCATTTTTTCTACCCGAAGGGGGAACGAAGAAATTATATTGATACGGGATGATATAATTGGCGCACACCTAGTACGCTAATATAACACCCCGTATCAATATAATTTACTTAAAATAAACATCTTATAATGCTACCCAATGCTCCCATAAAAGCATAGCCTTTTACGTTGTGTAATTTCATTGATCAACAAAGCCTATAAAATCATTAGTATTTTGTAGAAGCGACTCAACAGTTTCACTTGAAATCGAGTTATCGCACTCGACTCTACGCTCGTAAATATAAACAGAAAACAAAGGGGTGATGGTTTTTAAATAATGAACTACGTTATATAAATTACTTTTATCCTATTACTCTTTATTTAATAGCAAAAACATACTAATTATGTTGTTTTTAGATTGACATGGTCATTTAAATTACTATTACTATTAGTTGATGGGATATTTACCATGTTTGTTTGTTATATTGAGAATCCTTTATTTCGGCACTGTTGCTGTTGCTAGTGCCATGATCATAGATAAAATCAAAATAACAAACAAAATACGGTACCTAAATATCCTGTCAACTATTAGAATTGTGTTGTATTTAACGAAGTATGATATTTTGTTATTTTATGTCTGCTATTTAATTTTACTCATCCAGAATGAATCATTATTGTAAAATGAATAGAACTGATGTTGGTACAATAATTCATCATCATTCTCTGAACCTTTTCCCAACTCAGTTGGGGTCGGCTTTCCAGTCTAACTGTGATGCGGCTGAACTTCGATATTTTACGTGGAGCGACTGCCATCTGACCTCCACAACCAATGGCGATATCGAAGTTCCAAGTTAGACTGGTTGGACTTTTGAGGGCTCCAACTACCCGTAACGACTGCCATAGATGTTTGTATGGCAACCGGGACCGACGGCTTAACGTGCTCTCCGAGGTACTTATAAACCTGCGATAAATACACACATAACTTCGAAAAGCATCGAAAAGTCATTGGTGTGTGCCATAGTGAACCTGGGATCGAACTCGAGACCTCGTCTCAACAGTCCATTACCCAAACCACTAGGCTACCGCATGCCTGTACAATACTGGTACATGTTGGTACAATAATTGTCGATATCATAATATTGTCTTATTATATTATTATTGTGTATGTATATTATTATATTGTGTGAGATGATGCACACTTAAAATCGACTCGGATATTTTTATACCAATGGTTTACTTATCTCTTTTGTTGTGTTCACATTCTCTATCGAGAAGCTCCAAATTGCGTACTCGAAAGCTTCGTTTCTTGCTATTCCATCACCTAAATCCTGGATAAACCTCTAAATCATGTCTAATGCCAAACATAAAATGAAAAGTATGCCTATAAAATACGCTACACTCTGCCTTATTGGATTTGGCGTTTTGTGTTCATGGTGTATTATTAGCCTATAAAAACCGTCGTCGTTGATGACTTCATATGGCAATGACCATGAACGAGCAAATTGAATGAATTCTGAACTTATAAACAATGTTATTTCTTCAAACTCCTTGTGTCGCGAAGACCACATAGAGCCAAAATATTGCCAGTCCAAGACCAATAATATTTTTAGTTATAATAATAACGTTTTTCAATGATTCATATCACTGTAAAATAAATCACAGTAAATTACAGACTGGAATAACAAATTGCTACTTTTATCCCTGGAATAGGTCCCTCTAGATTCTGGGAATAGGTTCAGAATTCCACGCGGGCAGATAGTTGAAAAGTTTTTAACCGATTTAGTTCCAAGCTCGAGGGTTTCAAAGTTGTCTTCGCAGCTAGTATGTAACGAATGCCAATTTTGACGTCGCATTCCACCATGCACACGGCAGCGACGTGGGGGTCTTCCTAAGAAGCTATTATAACTGTACTATTTTCGTTATTCTGTGGGAGTGACGTATCGATAAATAATATATAACACTGAAACTAAACAGTAATTTCGCAAAAAATATGCATTTTTACATCATATCCTATTGGATATGATGTAAAAATGCATATGGTACAGGTTAGTTTTTGTTAGTTCAGCTGTTAATATTACGAAGAACTGTGCAGTGCACGGTGGTACCTACCCGGCCGAATTTTATGACAAATTTGTGCCATCAAATTTCTACCACCAGTAAAGTAAAAAATAGTTTGAGAGTTCGTGAGATTGTAGGCGATTTACTGAACCGATTTTGAAAATTCTTTTATCAATAGAAAGTCACATTATTTATTTGTGTAGGGGGGTTGGCGATACGCCACGAGCGAAATCAAAAATGGTTAGCTAGCTATATCTTAATATATATAAATCTCGTACCTGTATATATTTGTGTATCCTGCTAATTCTTACTTGATTAGGTAGGTATATTTATTATATGCAAAAGTAACTATATATGTCTGTTATCTTATCACGCCTCGCTTTGTTTCGGTATATGTATATGGTTTTTTGAACGCAAACTATCGCAATTTACACAAAATGCCTACGTCTATGGAAAAATTCTTTCACCATTTGAAAAGGATCTTTCGAATGGTGAAAGATTTTTTCCCAATAAGTACGGTGGTCTGAGGATTACCCCAGACATATAAACAAACTCACAAAATTCCACCTCTATAAATTATCAATATATAAAAATACTAATGTTATGATAGTTCGTTTATTTTGCAAGAATGAAACCGAAGTCTATTGGAACGATTCCAAAACTTATTTTAGTTCAAATGTGACATTATAATAAGAATGCCATATGCTTTACTATTAAATCTACGCGATCGAAGTTGTGGTGGCGTGTTCATTATCATTGCATACAAAAGATTTGTATCATCATTCATAAAAGGCACACCTAACTGAAGGGCCTTGTCGTATAATGTTATTATACGTTATTAGTGACGATTGTTGCTAAATCTCACAACTAAACTACGAGTAATATATGAAAATCACCTCAATACAGGTAGCGATAAATTGAGCGGGGTGTGTGAGGTCCGATTATCGAGATGGGAATACAGTTGATTTTACTGTAAGGAATTTCATGATAACAGCAGGGTCTGTACACTGCCTATAACTTCGAAGGTTTACAGGCGTAAATATATAACATATAGAGTAGAATTGCGCCGAAAACCATACATGCAAAAATTTCACCACCCTTAGGTACCTACATTTCATATTTCAGCGGAGCGTGAAGGATTATCATCGAAGCTATTAAAATGACTAAGAACTATAATAGGTACAATTTTAGTACTGATCATGGCAATATCATTTTAGCATGATGGTGGTCCTCATTCAGGTTGGGTGAAATTATATTGAAATACCCTTATATATAATAAAAAGAAACTTTAAAATATTAACCCAAGGTTACAACTATCATGTAAACTAGAGAAATGTTTAATAAGAATTATAACATCGACAACGCTCAGAGGAGCAACTTAATAGGACTTAATTTCAGTCGTTTACTGCGAACTACTTAAGTTCGCAGTAAACGACTGTGAAACTTCAGAAAAACATTAATTAAACTTTGAATTCACTTCGAGGATAAGCAAGACTACAAAAAGAGAACAACCAACAAATGAAAATAAATGAACAAAAGTTATATGACTTAAATAATTGTATTACCTAGTGTTATTAAGAAAATAACAAAACTTATGTAGTTTTGGCGTACTTAGTACCTACATCTAATTTCAGCCAATCATCCAAGTTCACAGCGTCAATCGCTGTCATAACCTATGTGACTGGCGTAGCCATGACTATCATGAGTGCGTAGTGGTAATAAACCAGTCGACTGCTAGGTCTAAGGTCAAGATTTGGATTTGATTCCCGTTCAGTATAAATATATGCAGGCAAGAATTTTATTTGCACTGTGTGTTTCTATGTAAGATGTGTATGTAAAAAGGTATTTGTAAAAAATGCAATGTTTGTTTATGTCAGTCCGAGTTAGATTCCTGCAATACAAGAAGACACATTACACGGTAAGTTACTAAACGTAATAGATGTAAACTGTTATTACTATGTGCCACAATCAGCGTTTTCTCATATTGTCGTACCTACCGTGTGTGTCAGATCCTCGTGAAACCATTAAATGCTTTTAATAGGAAGTGTTCGAATTAGTATTCACGGACACACTCTCCATTTTGTATGTCATGCGAGCGTTGTCTAAATACCAGTTTGGAATAGCTGTTAATATTTGCAGAATTCGGATACCGCCAATAATTATACACAATTCATATAAAGTTGTGAACATTTTGTGGGATAGTTAAAACAGTTTTTTAAACAATGTACATACTACATACCTACCTAAGCAGCTCCAATAAAATCGTTAAAAAATCCTATAACTCGATTGCACTGCCACCTACAAGATAGAGTTGTGATCGTAAATTACAAGAAGCGTTAATTCCACTTTGAAATTAAATAACTTGCCATATACCTACGTACTTCTTCCACCCCTAATTCACCTTCTTAGGGATAACATTAGGATAAAACACCGTGTACGTTTTGCAGATAGGTACATATTGTGGTAAGCTTGGGCAAAGGTGTCCTAGGTCTGAAGACAAAGTAAAGATATTCTACATTGGAATCATCAACACCCAATCGAATGTCAATAAATAAGTTGGCAAGGATTTGTACTCATGTTGCTGACCATAAACGTTGTTTGCTATATTCTCAACGCTAAATATTGTTTAGAACACAACAGGATAGTTTGCTTTATGAAATATTTAATGACAACAAACGACTGAGAGAACGACAACCTTTGTGAGAATTCCTAAGTCGATTCTGCCCACGTCACCACGCTTGAGCTGCAGACTCAACGTAATAAAGTATGCAGGAATTTTGAATATTTCAATACACCCATTACTTCTGAACTTCAGAAACGGTCAGCATACTAAAGCTAGACGAACCCTTAACACAACTATTCTATTCATTTAAGAATGAAGACCCTCGAATTGTACAATGTTAAATGTTGTAGCAAGCATTTAATTTGTACAATCACAGAATACCTTGCGTTAATTTATTATTTTATGAATTTTGAGTTAAATAGAAACTAGAATTCATTATTATTCTCTTATTATTATTAGATTTGTATTTGTTATTTTATTATAATTGCTTTAAATAGCTGATGTATTACTAACTCAACATACTTAATTTAAAAAATCTTTTCAGATAATACTTATTACGTACAAATTCCGCCAACGATTCTGAAAACTCAGTCGGTTTACCTAAATCTTGCAGAATAAAGTAAGCAATGTCTTCATGAAAGACACCACAAGCCCGACAAGATAAATTTCGGCGTGGCCGTGGTATATCTCTTAAAAATAAAATGTTACCCAATAATTTGTTATTATCTACAACTTAAAAAACTGTAAAACAACCTTGGCAGTTTTGCTATAAAACGTTATTTATAGCACTGAATAGAACAAACCAAATACGGCGACTCAATTTGAATTACTGCTAAGTACTGGTAAACCCGATTGGGTTATTTGGTTGGTCTGTTTGCTCTACTATCATCATCTTTACTCCATGATCAGATCACCCGGTTGAAGTCACATTAATGTATTATACAAGTGCCCAAATATTTTTAATCCTAAGTAGTAAATAGCATTTTCACTAAGAAATTTAAACTTCTTTGCAATAAAACTTCCTTTGCACCTTTTAAATGGATACTTTCGCTTTTAATGTTGACTGAATAAAACTGCTGTACCGGCGGCGTGGAGAAGAATGGTGACCACCTGATCCGTTGGGTGGTTACAATTGGCGGCTGAAATTTCGAGGTAAGTATCACATTTTAAAGTACCTACCTACTACCATTACTTCTAATGAATTTACAATTCTTATATGACCTAGGCCTACATAGTCTCGTTGATTTCACTGTTTACTGTGTGTTTGTTGATTTACTTTACTAAAAACCTTTATAGAAAATGAATAATAAAATTGTACTTTTATATCAAATATTGAAAATAATAATAATATTTATCTGTTTACCCGTCCTCAAGTAATGTGGCACATCTGGCGAATGCGTATGTTTACGAAAGGCTCTCGAGGTGAAAGCGTAAATTACGCAGTGTGATCTATTTGCACACTGCTCCTACACTGAAGGGTAAGCAGCGTAGTCAATGTGGCAGGCGCAGACCACAAGCGCGTGGTAAACATACAGCTGTGAGCCTGCCTTGTGTCACACCAAACACATAATATAAGTGACCAGCAAACGCTGAAATACTCTAGTTGCGCAGAAAACATTTCTTAGGTCTCTGTTGAGAGGGGCCAATTACCATTCATAGACTAATCAGAGTCTCAAGGGGCTCTTTGAATGATCAGTCCTTATTTTTGCTTTTTAATTTGTTCTCATTTTTACGAGGAAATGCACAGGTGCAAACATTTCCCCCTATTACGCCTACCTTTGTTCAAGATCTACGAGTATGCCTGCATTACCTAAGCGTATAGTGCATTCACCAGATGTGTATTTACCCTTAGGTCGTTTGAAGAGCATAAGTATTTCCTAACTTTACAGTACACCGCGACATGCATGAAATATAGTCATTATTCAAAGAAATGTGGCAAAATAACAAACAAAACCATTACTTAAGTACGTGGGTGTGTATTGTAACAACGACTTAAAAACTTTCGAGAGAATACCTGTGGACGCGACCTTGAAGGAAAGAATTATGTAAACATGCGACACTCATCTGATTCGAGTTCAGCTGGCTGGTACAGAAATATTTATGCCGAAAGAGTTAGACATACTGGAGTGCCTGCCATAGTTATTACCTACCTAATCCATGTGGCGTATTGCGGCGGCGTTAGTCCCATAAAGAGATTACATAATAATATTAGAGGGGAATTAAAGACTTTCTTCTTCTAAGAAGCCAGTGCTAGAATTCTAGAATAAGAATAACGGTCCTTACTTATCGGACAATTACTTTTCCATTTCCTAATAGGTACTTTTATAAGCGCGATATTACCTCCCGGTTTCCTTACGCACTATTCACTTATTTTCAAAGAAATGAGCTTAGCCTCTGTATTTTACGAATTGCCTAAATAATGTATTTGGTTGATACAATGGGCGGTCTCATCTCTAAGAGCGATATCTACTAGTCAACTTTTGGATAGAACTTTCTTCCCATTTTTTTTTATTTTACTTTATTGTCCCGGTTGAAGGTAAAACCCCGTCTGCTATAATATGAGACCTTAAAAGTATAGCTGCGAAACGTGCGTGTATAATACGCCTTACGTGCGTATAAATATGTTGTTAATAGTTCACGTATTATATTATTTGTGAAGGCAAAAACATTTTTTGCACCATTAAATACAAAACTTATGACCAAACTTATAACAGTAATTGATAAATCTCAAAAATAAACTTGGCACGAATTGTTGTATATGAACCCTTCGATAATTTTCACGATGTAATATAATATTTGACACGTGAATTTATTCTTGATGGTTTAGTCACGAAAACCGCATAGGTGGAGAAATTTATGATGTGAATTTAGAATGATGTGTGCAGACTAGTCGTCCTAGAAGAATGTTTACAGACCAAATAAGGCACATTTTTTATGAGACCTAAAGCCTCTGTGAATAGAATACAAGCCAAGGATAAAAATGCTAATATTATAACGGAGTTAAGGGATGTACACGTTACGTAAGGATTTATCAAGTAGAACGTTATTTTTGGGCAAAAAGCATAAAGGCAATATAAGATCACACAGCTCATCTGTTGGTAAACGGTTACCATTCTCTACTGCAACAGCAGACAAGAAAGGGAAAGGGTAATTGGAAAAATAATAAATAAACATAAAGGATAGAAGTAATTCGTACAGAATATAGTCATGATGATTGTGATGAGTCCCATCCTCCTAGCAAATTTTTTTTTTTGATTGGTAAATAGGTAATTAGGGTTCCGCTAAAAACTAAATTCACGAGGGTGATGTCGTGGCTGGTGGGCAGGTGGACACAGCTAGTACATAAACACATTACCCACTAGGTAAAGTGCATTTTATGTACGAGTAGGTAGTGGGTTCGTGTATTATTATTGACCAATTTAGTACTTCAGTGACATACCTAATGCAATTATACAGCAATTTCAAAGTTATTAGAGCTCAAAGCTTAATATCGGGTAATAATTTGAACGCGCACATAATTCAATTACCTACCTACCTGCAAAACACGAATGAACAGAAGTATTATTAATCTGCACGAATAACAGAAGTCGATTTGAAGCAACTGCAAGCTTTATCTGAATTTGTACCAAGACAGTGGGTTTCACTAGCGAAAACCGTTCAAATAAACAGTAAAAATGAACTTTTTTTTAAACCACTTAGGGAAGCGGTTTTACTAAATTTTCACTCACAAGCTTTATATTGCTACCGAGGATTATCCTACAACAGATAAGTTTCTTACTCTTGTTGCTTCTCAATATACCTACTCTTGCTAGCCAACGGCGACGCCCGCGGCTCCATCCGCGCGGAGGTCGGTTTAGATTTTTTGGTCGTATCCCTAGTGCTCCTCAACCAATTGCGAATACATACAGTCTAGATTTAAAGTCTAACTAAGACCTTTCAAACAAAAAATCCGCATCGAAATTCGTTTATAAGTTTTTGCGTCCATCGCGAACAAACAGACAAGAATCCCCAAAAAAAAAATATTGTGTTCAAAATCTTATACATAACATACTCCGATATACTTAATGTAGATACATGTACCCATCTAACTTTAACTTAGAAATAGATAGAAAAATAAATGATGAAAGTTTGCCAAACTCAAATAAAACTCCCATTTTGTAAAAAAAAAAGGTAGGCAAACTCTTATTAATGTGCCCTTATACATATTTTCTGCATTAGAGTCAGAATTTTCTAGGCAATATTAGTGTAGGTACCTACTGTAAAGGTGTAGGTAGGTATATACTCTTATTGTTCTTGAGGGTATGTTAGTGAGCATAAATCGTCTGCTGAGAAAAAAGATACCAACTGTTATTTTACTTTAACCAGCATGCCTAAATGGCAGCTAGATATGAATTATAACTTTCATATTTGCAAGCGATTTGTCGATATACAGACAACATAATCTAATAGATACCTATTTACATGTTTTATCTGCGTAAACATATCTAACAACATTATAATTAGATGTGTCCTTGTTGTGAACTTATTATTTGGAATCAATTAAAACGGTAGATTATGCGTATGACAGATGATCGCTATCACAGATGTCACTATGATGATATTAACTGACATGAAATTGATGCTATCGTTGACATCAATTTAATTGATAAATTCATTATTAGGCACCTACTAGTACCGTTACAATTGATATAAACCCGTAAGATAAATTAACAATTGTCATCGTCGTCATCCCAGCGCTAATTCCGTTTGCATCCAAACCTTGCACTTTGAGCCCAGGGTCCGTTCTTCAACTCCTACTTACCTTATGTATTAGTTAAACTTGAGATTTAGAGGAGCGACTACCTTCTGAGCCCTACCTAGAGAGAAAAGCCTAATTCCGAATTTCATTCATCAATCAGCATGTATACCGACTAGCAGGTGAGGTTGGCTTGGACCTCGAAGATCTAAGTGGGTACATACACCTTAACACCTAATTCAATTTAAACAAACAAACAAACGTTCAGTTTGGTGAAAACACCTCTTCTTCAACCAAGCGTTAATCCCAGTCGTATCCAAAGCTTTCACCTCGGAGTCTGGGGCCCGCTTTACCAGTCTTAACTGCGGATTTGGCTGGACCTCGATATTTTCCGTGATAGTTTTGTGAAAACACCTATTTAATACTAAATACATGTCAATATTTTATTTAAAAAAGGAATAGGATTGAACAAGCGTGAGGTCAAGGACTTACATATTTATTATTGTCGGAGTATTCTATGTTAGCCATTGATATGGAACAATCAAATGTTCGGTTACCATAGGTTAAATGGCGTACGGTCCAGTTAAGTGGGCGTCCTCCAGTCGGAATCGGAAGTGAAAAGGTAGGTGTATATAGCTTTTTTCATTTTCTTATCATCATTACAAGGTCTTACGCCCCCTGGCTGCAGCATTATGTTGATAATAACTAATTTTCTTTTGAAACATTGTGTAGGTACTTAACCACAGAACAATGCAATGTCTCCTGAGCCGCAACTAGCGAATTCAAAGCCAGTGGAAACACATGCAGTATAGCTATAAATATACAATTATTTTTTCTTTGAACATTTTTCTTTAAAAATAAAATAATGTTCAAGAATTACAAGTAATGTAAATAAACCATGAAATGCCTTAATTTGATCCCATCCCTTGTCATATAAACAAGTAAGCGACTAATTCCTAAGTAGACTTACTTAGGAATTAGTCGCTTACTTTCCATCAGAATGCATGTGGACCACGATAATTATGAATAAGATAAACTAACTAGCTATTTTTATGAGAATGAATCGACAGAAGATGTTAAAGTAAATTCTAACTAAGTACTACTACTAGGTACGAGTACCTACCTAGAATGATTCAGACATGGATCGGCACTATTTAAATACACTCAAATGAGCTAAAAACTCCGTACATGATAGTACCTATCTACTTAATCTAATTGTTCATCTGATGTACCTAAAAAAATAATAAATAAAATACGTTATACCAGTACCTACAGTATTATTACATACCTAAATACCTAACAGCTTTTCAGATGTCTTATAGACATTTCAATTATTAAAATTATGTTAGTTCAATAAAGCCATGAACACTTTTTGATAGGCATGTCATCATAGGCATAGATGTAAACCTTTTGATAAAAAATAAACCCATCATTATGTGGTGGAAGGTCATTCACCGGTTTTTAGCCTATGAGATAATTCAAAAGTAGAGAGGTGTTTTTTATAAAATATTCTACGAAATCTACAGAGCGCTATCTAAATCCATTGTTTAACTAGCTTGTGTTATGAGTTCTAGAAGGAATAAATTTAAATAAATACATTAAATTTCTTTTTTAATACATATATTATAAATGGGAACACCCAGTCCAATGCAAATAGACATAAAGATTTGTACCTACTGAGCGGGAACCGAACACGCAACCTCCGATGTAGCAGTCGAACGCTCTACCGACACGCCATGCAGATGAATGATTCGAAATGTGTTCTTTTTATCTAAAACCGTGTTAAAACGAAAGGATTTCAATTTCGAATTTCATAATTGCGACCGTGTTAAGTAAAAACACTTTCTCCTTCTTTAGTGTGAACAATTCAAACTACTCATTTAAATTGTTCGAGCATAAAATTCTGATGGATTCACCAATTACATATTGCAGATTTGTGTTTAGTCAGTTTCCGCATACTATTTTCTCAGTCTTGATGGAGCGAGCGCTCAAATTCATCAGCTAATTTCCCATTTACGACACTCAATTAACACTGTTATGCAGCGTCGACAGTTGACGGATAGAAAAGCGTCAAAAGCTTAACGACTCTTAAAATCTTAATTACCTTAATAAACGAATTCGATATAATCCAGCAATCTCCATAAGAACTAGATCACAATCACTTTACTTTTTTCACACAGTACAGTTCGCGTCCTAAGAAATCGGTTGAAACTTTTTCGTTGAACAATTTCGGTAACAGTAAGTCAAGATTCGCGAGAGTGAGCGCGCGACGATGGGCGGGCGGGACGTCCGCCCACAATGGACCGCTTAGTGCGACTGAACCCAACTCCACCGAAACAATACTGTTCTAAACTTATGCAAACCGTTAAACTAGAAAAGTAATCATAGTTTTTATTTTTTGTTACTTATAAGCTACTAAAAGAAAGCTGAGTTAATTTCATATTGAGCACAGCGTTCACTTATTGGTGTGTTATAACTTGACGTACCTATTATTGCTCCTACAAATGTCGAAACAGTCGAAATAATAAATTCCTACTATTTTTTTTTCATGTCTCATTAACGTACCTACTGACTGAATTTTACACCTAACAATGAATTTATCGCCCTGTTGTTATATCCCAATGCTCGGGTATGTTTCTCAGATAGATTTGGAGACGAATAGAACATGGAATAGAAATGTAAGAAGCAGACATTAACCAATCGCAGCGGTTGTAAACCAAGTCTCGCCTAATCTACTCTACGCTGTCGTTTTTTGTGTAAATCAATAATTATTACTAGGTTAATTCATAACTAACTATTAGACAATCTACTAAAATATACAAGAGGCGAGGTTACAAAATATACAAAGAAATATGAATAAATAAATAAATATTCAACGACATTCTGCCCAGAAAGACAAATAAATATTGATAGCAATCGAATCAGTAAACGTGGCATCGTAAGGTTACGGGTTCAAACCTTGCTCGTAGGTACTCGGTACTGACGTGTACCTACTCCTATCTTTAAAGTACCTAGTAAATAACATGTTTATGACCTCTAGAAACGTGAACATTACACTACGTACCTACTGTTATTCTTGTGTACCTACTCTTGTTTGAGTTTGGAGTAGGTTCACGTCAATAGTATTCTGGGTTGGGTCTGAACCTACAACCTCTCGGTTGCTAACAATACAATAACTTAGTTATTTCGCCAGTAAAAAGTATATTACTTTGTAATGTGTGTCCCACTTTGTTTTCTTTAGAACTGATCGAAGCTGCCAATTACTTCGTGCTGAAATAACATGACTCCGCCACCTACCCTACCACCTACGTGGTTTTAAGTTCGTATTGGAATTTTGTTCGATGTTTAAAATATTAGAATTGATCAAATTAAATGAGGTCAGTATGTATAAAGTACCTGTGTATTGCGAAGGTAACATGATCTAAAGTCTGACTACGTAGGTTTGCCAGGTTTCTACCTTCCAATCAAAATATTTCATTAAAAAGAACTTTTCAAGAAATTCACCCAATATTTTAACGAGTTTTTCTTCGAAGAACTTTACGCTTGTCGAAATAATCAGCCAATTAACCCTCGATAACAATATAAAATTACAATCATATCAAATAGCATAGAAGCCTTAAAATTTTCGGTTATCGATCACAACCTATTTTTTAAAACTCTTTTTTATCAACTTTAGTTCCTGAACGCCCACTTCTGACTCCTTTCTGTTTGTCAGCATGACATTTTGGAAGATATATCAGTGCATACACAGAATTTCTAACATTATATTTTCTCAAGATTTGTGTTACAGTATTGATTTTATTCATAAATGATAACATACCTACATGAGATTGGTGAGTGCTAATTTCATTCTTAACCGAACATTTAAGAATTGTTCACTACTGCAATAGACCTTGAAATATGAAGACTCAAATTATCTCAGTATGGATTCTAAAATAAATATCATTGTTCTAAATTAAAACACATTTCAATTTATATATTGCTTTATCATTTACCTGAATAACTTTTCAAGACCAGCCTTATTTTCCCTCACCCAATCTATCAAACTTTATGACGGGAAAATGAGATATTATCATCTCTTTACGATCTCATTATGTCATGGACACACCAATCATATCACTTTAATAATATCCGAGTCCTCATTTTTTTCATGGCCATTATAAGTGAAGACCGGGACTGTAAGACCTAATTTTTTACCAATTTTAAACGCTTGATAAAAGTTATCATTACATGTTACTAGAAATACGCTTGCCCTAATATGGGACTAGTTGGTGCTGAGGTAGTGTTATTTTGTTGCTTTTCCATCGCAAATGACGACTACGAGTTACTCGTGATCTACGTAAGATAGTATTTACACACACTATACTCGGCTTTTACGGGAGTGGCCCCTTACCTCGAGAGGAAAATCTACATCAGAGCCTCGATAGTCAATCAGCAGGCGCACCGGTTTGCAGGTGAACTAGGCTTGGGTCACGGAGATCTTGGTAGGGCCCACATACCTCGTATCTATGCTACGAGTGGATATAAGAAGAATAACAACAACAAACTGAAACTTACAATGTATTAAGAAACCTCAATTCAAGATCAAAGAAGCATACATTTTCTATTTAGAATATTCTCGTACATTCTATAACAGACCAGATAAACAAACTTCAGTCAACATAACATGCTATTAGATAATGTTATATAAATATACAAACAAAGGCGTCGTCTTCGCTGGGATACTTCACTAGAGGAGCATACTAAATGAGCTATTTCACACAGCCGCAATAGACAGAGCCTCTAAAATTACTAATTGAAATTTTTGTCATATGGCACTATATTATACCGTAACATGTTTTGCAATGGTCGGCTGAAGGTAACGGTGGATCTGTCTCGTTTTTGTTTACTGTTACATATCAAAGGCCTCATTGCCGTCGACAGAGGCGCGTGAAACGATGGTGATAACCGCTCTTTCTATGCAAAACCAAAAACTGTTTGGTTAAAAGAGCAATGTCTGTATATTCCTACATTCACACATACATACGAATCTAGGCAATCACTATAACTATTTGGATGTTGTTTTATTCAGTTTAAGTTTTTCTTTACGAGCTTATCTCATTAGGTGTATTTTCCTGAAAAACTGATACTTAACTCAGTTCTGCCACTTATATTAAGTATAATCAAATATAATTTATTCCCCTTCAGTTTGTATGTACTTACAGCTATTTAGGTAATGGCTACTGACTCTAAATAGATTCCTAAAATTAGATTAAAGGTACTCGCATTACAAACTTTAAAATGTAAACTTCTGAATTAAAGCAATAGCTTTAATGTATTATACAAAGGCCATAATATACATTGATTACGCCTTATTTACTGCGCTTATATATTCCAAATTAACTTGGCCAATTCGATGTTACGAAATAGAAAAACTGCTAAGACCGTAAGTAATATACTGAAGATATAAATCTAGATTCAATATACTGAAATCGCACTGAAATAAATCCGATTTGTCATCAACTCGATACAAATTCAATCATCACCTTCATCGCACATAAAATACAGGATGGCCTTTGTCTTCAAATATTGGTGTTTGGAACGAGATAGAGAACGCTTTAATCCATTCGAGGCTGAGTACTTCATCCATCCAGCGTGTGTACATACTCGTACCTACCCCCCACAGCTCACATGTCACATCTAGTTCTCAGTCGACACAAAATTTTATATATCATACGCATGTGATAAGTGAAGGCAAGGTTTTTCTGGTTTTTAAAGTTATTTATTTAATTTCCTTTTTCTTGTTTTTTAGCTACCAGTAGGGGGCATTAAACAGACCTGCAAGAGAGATGCCCCTGGCTTTAATCCGACTGTGCTGATCGAATTTTGTTATGTGCTACATATGTAGTTGCTGTGTGTACGCCATAGACTTCATACAAAAGTTTGTTATACTTGTTCTTTATTTAAAAGCTCTGTATATACTTTCTACTCTTAGGGTCCGTTCACACAGACCGGCTCGGAGAGTAGAACAGATTCTTATCACGTTGAAAACAGAGTTTTTAGTATTTGTAGTAAGGTTTATTTTTGCATCTGCACTGCTTTTGTCATTATGAAAATCATTTGTCAGTGTGAAAAGAAAAATGCGCGCTGATGCTCTCCGAGCCGGTCTGTGTGAACGGATCCTTATAAGTAATTCCTTGTTTGTCTGAACTTATACGTTCTTATGGAGGCTATACACCATGCCGTTTGGATGATAGGTATGGATCATACCTATCATCCAATCGGCTTGATCAAGCTAAAAGAATTTCTATTGCTCCGTCAAGTATGACTATTCAATTCACGCCCACACACAGTCAGTTCTACTTAATCTATACGGCATCGGCACTGTCATGCCGATTGAACGATAGACAGCTTGGTGTATGGTCACCATTTTCGATAAAACTTTGATAGGTGAGGTGCTGTGCTGTTACATAATTGGTCAGAATGCAAAAAATAAGAGACATTTCAAGGTCTAGAAAAGGTCTAGATATAAAACACACACACGTCCATACGCCACGGTGACTGCTTCCCAGCAGGTGGACCGTGTGCTTGTCTGCCACCTACGTAGTATAAAAAATGAGGCATTAAATTTAACAAGGGCTCAATATACAAATTTTATAAATGTGGGGTAAAAGTGCGAGGTGAATGCAAAGTATCAATCCGAAAAAGAAATATAAAGTTTAAGGGCGAGACACCGCTCTCATAAAATTAGTAAAATTACCTTTCAAGTTCATAGAAGGACGTTACTGAAGTTACCTTACAAGACCCTTTTACGTATTTCGTGAGGTGTCGCGTCCCACAGGGAAACTTTCTGTGAAAAGTCGTTCCACTTTCCGCACGTACAACAATAAGAAATTGGCTTTGAGAAGTTCCTCGATTTATGTTCAGAGGCAAATTGTGTGTAGTCGATCCTAACTGTAGTTAAGTGTCGGTATTACTCCTGGTGTTCTTTCATCTTCATCTCCTGATCACATTCAAAGCCTGCACTTTGGAGCCCTCAGTCCGCTCTACTATTCCTCTATAGTTTGGATTACTTACCTCCAACAGGAAAACCTGCGCCAGAGTCTTTCAATCAGCAGGTGTACTGATGCAGGCTTGATGGTGGCGACAATTCATAAAATTATTCAGATAGTATGTCGCATATCTACTATCATTAGTATTCATATTACGTGAATCTTTTTTTTAAACAACACCTAACTGAACATTAATTCGCTGGCTGATTGTGTAAAATACAACGCATTCTCTTCAACGTCCGATTGAAACAAATGAAATTTGGATACGATTTAACTTGCGTACCTAAACGTGTCCAGTGTCCAGCTCTGACGTGTATAAACGTATTACCTCAATTAGATTATACTCGGTGTTCTAGTTTGGACTATATTTCTACATACCCATGCATGTATGTTCCCCAAGGGGTAGACAAAGGTGTCTTCCCACATTTTGTCACTTATGTTATTTACGTCAATTAACAACACGAATAACATTTGTGGTTAGAAATCACCGCAAAATTGTTGGGTAATATTATGCAGTTTTATTCTCGTGAGGAATTTATACCTGATATTAGTTATTCGATATCTAGAAGTCGGGAATGAATGGGTCAGAAAGGCCCACTACCTTAGTGCACACTTAAGAAAAGCCTACCAAAAGTGAAAAGGCTATCTCCTCTGACCAGGTCAATATCTAATACCTTACAATACAAAATTTTACTATACAAAATTCTAATACAATAGAGAGAGATATATATTTTTTGAACTTAGTCAGATCGACGCCGACTATTGTAATTTTTCTTGACCTTGTGTGGTACTCGAAGGTTTTCCATGTCGATAAATAGTAACGACATATTTAATGTCTTAAAATGTGACAGTAAATTGAAATAGATAGACCCGTCGCCCCTGTACATCGTAAACTATGTTCAACAACTGATTTACAACTTTAATTTCAGAGATATTGGTATGTTCAATGTTACGATATTAATTATATTAACCCACATTTGTAACGAACAAATTTGAAACAACAACAGAAGGAAAGTTAGCAACTGGTTAGGTGTTCATGTGTAATGTTCTCGGTACGCAGGTATTAATAACACAGTGATAATCTTCGCAGGATTAAAATTTCATTTGAATCAGTAGTCAATTGAAATTTCAATTGAATCAGTAGTCAATTGAAATTTTAGGATGAAAATAAATTGCATCCAGCATCGTTTACAGTTATAATTACCACATCGTGATTTTCCCTAGCGACTAAAATATGGGGTTCTTCAAGAAGGGCATTTGAAGGTTTTTGCAGGGTCGGCAGCGTTGATGTTGCACGCGTAGGTACGTAGGCCACGGTGACCGCTTCCCATTCATCTCTTTTATCCCC